>ML058510.1:4783108-5259302 GCA_003013855.2 Liriodendron chinense | reverse complement strand
TAGGTTTAGTTTAGCTGATTTGAGTTTAAGATTAGGTTTAGGCATATGTTGAGATTTTCGGGTTCGGGATCAGGTTTCTGGTTAGGTTTCGTGTTTGGGACAAAGTTTAGGTTAGGTGAATGGATTTAGGAATAGGTGTAGGTTTAATTTAGATGATTTGAGTTTAGGATTAAGTTTTAGGCACAGGTGAGATTTTCGAGTTCGGATCGGATTTCGGGTTAGGTTTTTTGTGTTTGGGTCAAAGTTTAGGTTAGGTGAATGGATTAGGAATAGGTGTAGGTTTAGTTTAGATGATTTGAGTTTAGGATTAGGTTTAGGCATAGGTTTGAGATTTTCGGGTTCGGGATCGCGTTTCAGGTTAGGTTTTCGTGTTTGGGTCATAGTTTAGGTTAGGTGAATGGATTTAGGAATAGGTGTAGGTTTAGTTTAGCTGATTTGAGTTTAAGATTAGGTTTAGGCATAGGTTGAGATTTTCGGGTTCGGAATCAGGTTTCGGGTTAGGTTTTCGTGTTTGGGACAAAGTTTAGGTTAGGTGAATGGATTTAGGAATAGGTGTAGGTTTAATTTAGATGATTTGAGTTTAGGATTAAGTTTAGGCACAGGTTGAGATTTTCGAGTTCGGGATCGGATTTCGGGTTAGGTTTTTGTGTTTGGGTCAAAGTTTAGGTTAGGTGAATGGATTTAGGAATAGGTGTAGGTTTAGTTTAGATGATTTGAGTTTAGGATTAGGTTTAGGCATAGGTTGAGATTTTCGAGTTCGGGATCGCGTTTCAGGTTAGGTTTTCGTGTGTTTGGGTCAAAGTTTTAGGTTAGGTGAATGCATTTAGGAATAGGTGTAGGTTTAGTTTAGATGATTTGAGTTTAGGATTAGGTTTAGGCATAGGTTGACATTTCGAGTTCGGGATCGGGTTTCGGGTTTGGTTTTTGTGTTGGGTCAAAGGTTTAGGTTAGGTGAATGGATTTAGGAATAGGTGTAGGTTTAGTTTAGATGATTTGAGTTTAGGATTAGGTTTAGGCATAGGTTGAGATTTTCGGGTTCGGGATCGCGTTTCGGGTTAGGTTTTCGTGTTTGGGTCAAAGTTAAGGTTAGGTGAATGGATTTAGGAATAGGTGTAGGTTTAGTTTACTGATTTGAGTTTAAGATTAGGTTTAGGCATAGGTTGAGATTTTCGGGTTCGGGATCAGGTTTCGGGTTAGGTTTTCGTGTTTGGGACAAAGTTTAGGTTAGGTGAATGGATTTAGGAATAGGTGTTAGGTTTAATTTAGATGATTTGAGTTTAGGATTAGGTTTAGGCACAGGTTGAGATTTTCGAGTTCGGGATCGGATTTCGGGTTAGGTTTTTGTGTTTGGGTCAAAGTTTAGGTTAGGTGAATGGATTTAGGAATAGGTGTAGGTTTAGTTTAGATGATTTGAGTTTAGGATTAGGTTTAGGCATAGGTTGAGATTTTCGGGTTCGGGATCGCGTTTCAGGTTAGGTTTTCGTGTTTGGGTGAAAGTTTAGGTTAGGTGAATGCATTTAGGAATAGGTGTAGGTTTAGTTTAGATGATTTGAGTTTAGGATTAGGTTTAGGCATAGGTTGACATTTTCGAGTTCGGGATCGGGTTTCGGGTTAGGTTTTTGTGTTTGGGTCAAAGTTTAGGTTAGGTGAATGGATTTAGGAATAGGTGTAGGTTTAGTTTGGATGATTTGAGTTTATGATTAGGTTTAGGCATAGGTTGAGATTTTCGGGTTTGGGATCGCGTTTCGGGTTAGGTTTTCGTGTTTGGGTCTAAGTTCAAGCTAGGTGAATGGATTTAGGAATAGGTGTAGGTTTAGTTTAGGTAATTTGAGTTTAGGATTAGGTTTAGGCATAGGTTGAGATTTTCGGGTTCGGTATCATGTTTCGGGTGAGCTTTTCGTGTATGGGTCAATGGTAAGGTTAGGTGAATGGATTTAGGAATAGGTGTAGGTTTAGTTTAGCTGATTTGAGTTTAAGATTAGGTTTAGGCATAGGTTGAGATTTTCGGGTTCGGGATCAGGTTTCGGGTTAGGTTTTCGTGTTTGGGTCAAAGTTCAGATTAGGTGAATGGATTTAGGAATAGGTGTAGGTATAGTTTAGGTGATTTAAGTTTAAATAAGGTTTAGGCATAGGTTGAGATTTTCGGGTTCGGGATCAGGTTTCGGGTTAGGTTTTCGTGTTTGGGTCAAAGTTTAGGTTAGGTGAATGGATTTAGGAATAGGTTTAGGTTTAGTTTAGATGATTTGAGTTTAGGATTAGGTTTAGGCATAGGTTGAGATTTTCGAGTTCGGGATCGGGTTTCGGGTTAGGTTTTCGTGTTTGGGTACAAAGTTTAGGTTAGGTGAATGGATTTAGGAATAGGTGTAGGTTTAGTTTAGATGATTTGAGTTTAAGATTAGGTTTAGGCATAGGTTGAGATTTTCGGGTTCGGGATCAGGTTTCGGGTTAGGTTTTCGTGTTTGGGACAAAGTTTAGGTTAGGTGAATGGATTTAGGAATAGGTGTAGGTTTAATTTAGATGATTTGAGTTTAGGATTAAGTTTAGGCACAGGTTGAGATTTTCGAGTTCGGGATCGGATTTCGGGTTAGGTTTTTGTGTTTGGGTCAAAGTTTAGGTTAGGTGAATGGATTTAGGAATAGGTGTAGGTTTAGTTTAGATGATTTGAGTTTAGGATTAGGTTTAGGCATAGGTTGAGATTTTCGGGTTCGGGATCGCGTTTCAGGTTAGGTTTTCGTGTTTGGGTCAAAGTTTAGGTTAGGTGAATGCATTTAGGAATAGGTGTAGGTTTAGTTTAGATGATTTGAGTTTAGGATTAGGTTTAGGCATAGGTTGACATTTTCGAGTTCGGGATCGGGTTTCGGGTTTGGTTTTTGTGTTTGGGTCAAAGTTTAGGTTAGGTGAATGGATTTAGGAATAGGTGTAGGTTTAGTTTAGATGATTTGAGTTTAGGATTAGGTTTAGGCATAGGTTGAGATTTTCGGGTTCGGGATCGCGTTTCGGGTTAGGTTTTCGAGTTTGGGTCAAAGTTAAGGTTAGGTGAATGGATTTAGGAATAGGTGTAGGTTTAGTTTACTGATTTGAGTTTAAGATTAGGTTTAGGCATAGGTTGAGATTTTAGGGTTCGGGATCAGGTTTCGGGTTAGGTTTTCGTGTTTGGGACAAAGTTTAGGTTAGGTGAATGGATTTAGGAATAGGTGTAGGTTTAATTTAGATGATTTGAGTTTAGGATTAGGTTTAGGCACAGGTTGAGATTTTCGAGTTCGGGATCGGGTTTCGGGTTAGGTTTTTGTGTTTGGGTCAAAGTTTAGGTTAGGTGAATGGATTTAGGAATAGGTGTAGGTTTAGTTTAGATGATTTGAGTTTAGGATTAGGTTTAGGCATAGGTTGAGATTTCCGGGTTCGGGATCGCGTTTCAGGTTAGGTTTTCGTGTTTGTGTCAAAGTTTAGGTTAGGTGAATGCATTTAGGAATAGGTGTAGGTTTAGTTTAGATGATTTGAGTTTAGGATTAGGTTTAGGCATAGGTTGACATTTTCGAGTTCGGGATCGGGTTTCGGGTTTGGTTTTTGTGTTTGGGTCAAAGTTTAGGTTAGGTGAATGGATTTAGGAATAGGTGTAGGTTTAGTTTAGATGATTTGAGTTTAGGATTAGGTTTAGGCATAGGTTGAGATTTTCGGGTTCGGGATCGCGTTTCGGGTTAGGTTTTCGTGTTTGGGTCAAAGTTAAGGTTAGGTGAATGGATTTAGGAATAGGTGTAGGTTTAGTTTACTGATTTGAGTTTAAGATTAGGTTTAGGCATAGGTTGAGATTTTCGGGTTCGGGATCAGGTTTCGGGTTAGGTTTTCGGGTTTGGGACAAAGTTTAGGTTAGGTGAATGGATTTAGGAATAGGTGTAGGTTTAATTTAGAAGATTTGAGTTTAGGATTAGGTTTAGGCACAGGTTGAGATTTTCGAGTTCGGGATCGGGTTTCGGGTTAGGTTTTTGTGTTTGGGTCAAAGTTTAGGTTAGGTGAATGGATTTAGGAATAGGTGTAGGTTTAGTTTAGATGATTTGAGTTTAGGATTAGGTTTAGGCATAGGTTGAGATTTTCGGGTTCGGGATCGCGTTTCAGGTTAGGTTTTCGTGTTTGGGTGAAAGTTTAGGTTAGGTGAATGCATTTAGGAATAGGTGTAGGTTTAGTTTAGATGATTTGAGTTTAGGATTAGGTTTAGGCATAGGTTGACATTTTCGAGTTCGGGATCGGGTTTCGGGTTAGGTTTTTGTGTTTGGGTCAAAGTTTAGGTTAGGTGAATGGATTTAGGAATAGGTGTAGGTTTAGTTTGGATGATTTGAGTTTATGATTAGGTTTAGGCATAGGTTGAGATTTTCGGGTTTGGGATCGCGTTTCGGGTTAGGTTTTCAGTGTTTGGGTCTAAGTTCAAGTTAGGTGAATGGATTTAGGAATAGGTGTAGGTTTAGTTTAGGTAATTTGAGTTTAGGATTAGGTTTAGGCATAGGTTGAGATTTTCGGGTTCGGTATCATGTTTCGGGTGAGCTTTTCGTGTATGGGTCAATGGTAAGGTTAGGTGAATGGATTTAGGAATAGGTGTAGGTTTAGTTTAGCTGATTTGAGTTTAAGATTAGGTTTAGGCATAGGTTGAGATTTTCGGGTTCGGGATCAGGTTTCGGGTTAGGTTTTCGTGTTTGGGTCAAAGTTTAGATTAGGTGAATGGATTTAGGAATAGGTGTAGGTATAGTTTAGGTGATTTAAGTTTAAATAAGGTTTAGGCATAGGTTGAGATTTTCGGGTTCGGGATCAGGTTTCGGGTTAGGTTTTTGTGTTTGGGTCAAAGTTTAGGTTAGGTGAATGGATTTAGGAATAGGTTTAGGTTTAGTTTAGATGATTTGAGTTTAGGATTAGGTTTAGGCATAGGTTGAGATTTTCGGGTTCGGGATCAGGTTTCGGGTTAGGTTTTCGTGTTTGGGTCAAAGTTTAGGTTAGGTGAATGGATTTAGGAATAGGTTTAGGTTTAGTTTAGATGATTTGAGTTTAGGATTAGGTTTAGGCATAGGTTGAGATTTTCGAGTTCGGGATCGGGTTTCGGGTTAGGTTTTCGTGTTTGGGACAAAGTTTAGGTTAGGTGAATGGATTTAGGAATAGGTTTAGGTTTAGTTTAGATGATTTGAGTTTAGGATTAGGTTTAGGCATAGGTTGAGATTTTCGGGTTCGGGATCAGGTTTCGGGTTAGGTTTTCGTGTTTGGGACAAAGTTTAGGTTAGGTGAATGGATTTAGGAATAGGTGTAGGTTTAATTTAGATGATTTGAGTTTAGGATTAAGTTTAGGCACAGGTTGAGATTTTCGAGTTCGGGATCGGATTTCGGGTTAGGTTTTTGTGTTTGGGTCAAAGTTTAGGTTAGGTGAATGGATTTAGGAATAGGTGTAGGTTTAGTTTAGATGATTTGAGTTTAGGATTAGGTTTAGGCATAGGTTGAGATTTTCGGGTTCGGGATCGCGTTTCAGGTTAGGTTTTCGTGTTTGGGTCAAAGTTTAGGTTAGGTGAATGCATTTAGGAATAGGTGTAGGTTTAGTTTAGATGATTTGAGTTTAGGATTAGGTTTAGGCATAGGTTGACATTTTCGAGTTCGGGATCGGGTTTCGGGTTTGGTTTTTGTGTTTGGGTCAAAGTTTAGGTTAGGTGAATGGATTTAGGAATAGGTGTAGGTTTAGTTTAGATGATTTGAGTTTAGGATTAGGTTTAGGCATAGGTTGAGATTTTCGGGTTCGGGATCGCGTTTCGGGTTAGGTTTTCGAGTTTGGGTCAAAGTTAAGGTTAGGTGAATGGATTTAGGAATAGGTGTAGGTTTAGTTTACTGATTTGAGTTTAAGATTAGGTTTAGGCATAGGTTGAGATTTTAGGGTTCGGGATCAGGTTTCGGGTTAGGTTTTCGTGTTTGGGACAAAGTTTAGGTTAGGTGAATGGATTTAGGAATAGGTGTAGGTTTAATTTAGATGATTTGAGTTTAGGATTAGGTTTAGGCACAGGTTGAGATTTTCGAGTTCGGGATCGGGTTTCGGGTTAGGTTTTTGTGTTTGGGTCAAAGTTTAGGTTAGGTGAATGGATTTAGGAATAGGTGTAGGTTTAGTTTAGATGATTTGAGTTTAGGATTAGGTTTAGGCATAGGTTGAGATTTCCGGGTTCGGGATCGCGTTTCAGGTTAGGTTTTCGTGTTTGTGTCAAAGTTTAGGTTAGGTGAATGCATTTAGGAATAGGTGTAGGTTTAGTTTGGATGATTTGAGTTTATGATTAGGTTTAGGCATAGGTTGAGATTTTCGGGTTTGGGATCGCGTTTCGGGTTAGGTTTTCGTGTTTGGGTCTAAGTTCAAGTTAGGTGAATGGATTTAGGAATAGGTGTAGGTTTAGTTTAGGTAATTTGAGTTTAGGATTAGGTTTAGGCAGAGGTTGAGATTTTCGGGTTCGGTATCATGTTTCGGGTGAGCTTTTCGTGTATGGGTCAAAGGTAAGGTTAGGTGAATGGATTTAGGAATAGGTGTAGGTTTAGTTTAGCTGATTTGAGTTTAAGATTAGGTTTAGGCATAGGTTGAGATTTTCGGGTTCGGGATCAGGTTTCGGGTATTTTTTTCGTGTTTGGGTCAAAGTTTAGGTTAGGTGAATGGATTTAGGATTAGGTGTAGGTTTAGTTTAGATGATTTGAGTTTAGGATTAGGTTTAGGCATAGGTTGAGATTTTCGGGTTCGGGATCGCGTTTCGGGTTAGGTTTTTGTGTTTGGGTCAAAGTTAAGGTTAGGTGAATGGATTTAGTAATAGGTGCAGGTTTAGTTTAGCTGATTTGAGTTTAAGATTAGGTTTAGGCATAGGTTGAGATTTTTTGGTTCGGGATCAGGTTTCGGGTTAGGTTTTCGTGTTTGGGTCAAAGTTTAGGTTAGGTGAATGGATTTAGGAATAGGTGTAGGTTTAATTTAGATGATTTGAGTTTAGGATTAGGTTTAGGCATAGGTTGAGATTTTCGAGTTCGGGATCGGCTTTCGGGTTAGGTTTTTGTGTTTGGGTCAAAGTTTAGGTTAGGTGAATGGATTTAGGAATAGGTGTAGGTTTAGTTTAGATGATTTGAGTTTTGGATTAGGTTTAGGCATAGGTTGATATTTTCGGGTTCGGGATCGCGTTTCGGGTTAGTTTTCGTGTTTGGGTCAAAGTTTAGGTTAGGTGAATGGATTTAGGAATAGGTGTAGGTCAAGTTTAGGTGATTTGAGTTTACGATTAGGTTCAGGCAGAGGTTGAGATTTTCGTGTTCGGGATCGAGTTTCGGGTTAGGTTTTCGTGTTTGGGTCAAAGTTTGGGTTAGGTGAATGGATTTAGGAATAGGTGTAGGTTTAGTTTAGATAATTTGAGTTTAGGATTAGGTTTAGGCATAGGTTGAGATTTTCGGGTTCGGGATCGCGTTTCGGGTTAGGTTTTCGTGTTTGGATCTAAGTTTAGATTAGGTGAATGGATTTAGGAATAGGTGTAGGTATAGTTTAGGTGATTTAAGTTTAAATAAGGTTTAGGCATAGGTTGAGATTTTCGGGTTCGGGATCAGGTTTCGGGTTAGGTTTTCGTGTTTGGGTCAAAGTTTAGGTTAGGTGAATGGATTTAGGAATAGGTGTAGGTTTAGTTTAGATGATTTGAGTTTAGGATTAGGTTTAGGCATAGGTTGAGATTTTCGGGTTCGGGATCAGGTTTCGGGTTAGGTTTTCGTGTTTGGGACAAAGTTTAGGTTAGGTGAATGGATTTAGGAATAGGTGTAGGTTTAATTTAGATGATTTGAGTTTAGGATTAGGTTTAGGCACAGGTTGAGATTTTCGAGTTCGGGATCGGGTTTCGGGTTAGGTTTTTGTGTTTGGGTCAAAGTTTAGGTTAGGTGAATGGATTTAGGAATAGGTGTAGGTTTAGTTTAGATGATTTGAGTTTAGGATTAGGTTTAGGCATAGGTTAAGATTTTCGGGTTCGGGATCGCGTTTCAGGTTAGGTCTTCGTGTTTGGGTCAAAGTTTAGGTTAGGTGAATGCATTTAGGAATAGGTGTAGGTTTAGTTTAGATGATTTGAGTTTAGGATTAGGTTTAGGCATAGGTTGACATTTTCGAGTTCGGGATCGGGTTTCGGGAGTAGGTTTTTGTGTTTGGGTCCAAGTTTAGGTTAGGTGAATGGATTTAGGAATAGGTGTAGGTTTAGTTTAGATGATTTGAGTTTAGGATTAGGTTTAGGCATAGGTTGAGATTTTCGGGTTCGGGATCGCGTTTCGGGTTAGGTTTTCGTGTTTGGGTCTAAGTTCAGGTTAGGTGAATGGATTTAGGAATAGGTGTTGGTTTAGTTTAGGTAATTTGAGTTTAGGATTAGATTTAGGCATAGGTTCAGATTTTCGGGTTCGGGATCGTGTTTCGGGTTAGGTTTTCCTGTTTGGGTCAAAGTTAAGGTTTGGTGAATGGATTTAGGAATAGGTGTAAGTTTAGTTTAGCTGATTTGAGTTTAAGATTAGGTTTAGGCATAGGTTGAGATTTTCGGGTTCGGGATCAGGTTTCGGGTAAGGTTTTCGTGTTTGGGTCAAAGTTTAGGTTAGGTGAATGGATTTAGGAATAGGTGTAGGTTTAATTTAGATGATTTAAGTTTAGGATTAGGTTTAGGCATAAGTTGAGATTTTCTGGTTCGGGATCGCGTTTCGGATTAGGTTTTCATGTTTGGGTGTAAGTTCAGGTTAGGTGAATGGATTTAGGAATAGGTGTAGGTTTAGTTTAGGTGATTTGAGTTTAAGATAAGGTTTAGGCATAGGTTGAGATTTTCAGGTTCGGGATCGCGTTTCGGGTAAAATTTTCGTGTTTGGGTTTAAGTTTAGGTTAGGTGAATGGATTTAAGAAAAGGTGTAGGTTTAGTTTAGGTGATTTGAATTTAGATTAGGTTTAGGCATAAGTTGAGACTTTCGGGTTCAGGATCGGGTTTTGGGTTAGGTTTTCGTCTTTGGGTCAAAGTTTAGGTTAGGTGAATGGATTTAGGAATAGGTGTAGGTTTTGTTTAGGTAATTTGAGTTTAGAATTAGGTTTCGGCATAGGTTGAGATTTTCGGGTTCGCGATCGCCTTTCGGGTTAGGTTTTCGTGTTTGGGTCAAAGTTTTTGTTAGGTGAATGGATTTAGGAATAGGTGTAGGTTTAGTTTAGATGATTTGAGTTTAAAATTAGGTTTAGGCATAGGTTGTGATTTTCGGGTTCGGGATCGCGTTTCGGGTTAGGTTTTCATGTTTGGGTCTAAGTTTAGGTTAGGTGAAGGATTTAGGAATAGGTGTGGGTTTAGTTTAGGTAATTTGAGTCTAGAATTACGTTTCGGCATAGGTTGAGATTTTCGGGTTCGCGATCGCCTTTCGGGTTAGGTGAATGGATTTAGGAATAGGTGTAGGTTTAGTTTAGATGATTTGAGTTTAAAATTAGGTTTAGGCATAGGTTGAGATTTTCGGGTTCGGGATCGCGTTTTGGGTTAAATTTTCGTGTTTGGGTTTAACTTTAGGTTAGGTGAATGGATTTAGGAATAGGTGTAGGTTTAGTTTGGGTGATTTGAATTTAGATTAGGTTTAGGCATAGGCTGAGATTTTTGGGTTCGGGACCAGGTTTCGGGTTAGGTTTTTGTGTTTGGGTCAAAGTTTAGGTTAGGTGAATGGATTTAGGAATAGGTGTAGGTTTTGTTTAGGTAATTTGAGTTTAGAATTAGGTTTCGGCATAGGTTGAGATTTTCGCGTTCGCGATCGCCTTTCGGGTTAGGTTTTCGTATTTGGGTCAAAGTTTGGGTTAGGTGAATGGATTTAGGAATAGGTGTAGGTTTAGTTTAGGTGATTTGAGTTTAGATTAGGTTTAGGCATAAGTTGAGATTTTCGGGTTCGGGATCAGGTTTCGGGTTAGGTTTTCGGATTTTGGTCAAAGTTTAGGCTAGGTAAATGGATTTATGAATAAGTGTAGGTTTAGTTTAGATGATTTGAGTTTAGGATTAGGTTTAGGCATTGGTTGTGATTTTCGGGTTCGGGATCACGTTTCGGGTTAGGTTTTCATGTTTGGGTCTAAGTTTAGGTTAGGTGAATGGATTTAGGAATAAGTGTAGGTTTAGTTTTGGTAATTTGAGTTTAGAATTAGGTTTCGGCATAGGTTGAGATTTTCGGGTTCGCGATAACGTTTCGGGTTAGGTTTTCGTGTTTGGGACAAAGTTTAGGTTAGGTGAATGGATTTAGGAATAGGTGTAGGTTTTGTTTAGATGATTTGAGTTTAAAATTACGTTTAGGCATAGGTTGAGATTTTCGGGTTCGGGATCAGCGTTTTGGGTTAAATTTTCGTGTTTGGGTTTAACTTTAGGTTAGGTGAATGGATTTAGGAATAGGAGTAGGTTTAGTTTAGGTGATTCAAATTTAGATTAGGTTTAGGCATAGGTTGAGATTTTCGGGTTTGGGATCAGGTTTCGGGTTAGGTTTTCCGTGTTTGGGTCAAAGTTTAGGTTTGGTGAATGGATTTAGGAATAGGTGTAGGTTTAGTTTAGATGATTTGAGTTTAGGATTAGGTTTAGGCATAGGTTGAGATTTTCGGGTTCGGGATCGCGTTTCGGGTTAGGTTTTCATGTTTGGGTCTAAGTTCAGGTTAGGTGAATGGATTTAGGAATAGGTGTAGGTTTAGTTTAGGTGATTTGAATTTAGATTAGGTTTATGCATAAGTTGAGATTTTCGGGTTCAGGATCGGGTTTCGTGTTAGGTTTTCGTGTTTGGGTCAAAGTTTAGGTTAGGAGAATGGATTTAGCAATAGGTGTAGGTTTTGTTTAGGTAATTTGAGTTTAGAATTAGGTTTCGGCATAGGTTGAGATTTTCGGGTTCGCGATCGCCTTTCGGGTTAGGTTTTCGTGTTTGGGTCAAAGTTTGGGTTAGGTGAATGGATTCAGGAATAGGTGTAGGTTTAGTTTAGATGATTTAAGTTTAAAATTACGTTTAGGCATAGGTTGAGATTTTCGGGTTCGGGATCAGGTTTCGGGTTAGGTTTTCGTATTTGGGTCAAAGTTTAGGCTAGGTAAATGGATTTATGAAAAGGTGTTGGTTTAGTTTAGAAGATTTGAGTTTAGGATTAGGTTTAGGCATAGGTTGTGATTTTCGGGTTCGGGTTCGCGTTTCGGGTTAGGTTTTCATGTTTGGGTCTAAGTTTAGGTTAAGTGAATGGATTTAGGAATAGGTGTAGGTTTAGTTTAGGTAATTTGAGTTTAGAATTAGGTTTCGGCATAGGTTGAGATTTTCGGGTTCGCGATCGCCTTTCGGGTTAGGTTTTCGTGTTTGGGTAAAAGTTTGGGTTAGGTGAATGGATTTAGGAATAGGTGTAGGTTTAGTTTATGTAATTTGAGTTTAGGATTAGGTTTAGGCATAGGTTGAGAATTGCGTGTTCGGGATCGCGTTTCGGGTTAGGTTTTCGTGTTTGGATCTAAGTTTAGATTAGGTGAATGGATTAAGGAATAGGTGTAGGTTTAGTTTAGGTGATTTGAGTTTACGATTAGGTTTAGGCAGAGGTTGAGATTTTCGTATTCGGGATCGTGTTTCGGGTTAGGTTTTCGTGTTTGGGTCAAAGTTTGGGTTAGGTGAATGGATTTAGGAATAGGTGTTGGTTTAGTTTAGATAATTTGAGTTTAGGATTAGGTTTAGGCATAGGTTGAGATTTTCGGGTTCGGGATCGCGTTTCGGGTTAGGTTTTCGTGTTTGGATCTAAGTTTAGATTAGGTGAATGGATTTAGGAATAGGTGTAGGTTTAGTTTAGGTGATTTGAGTTTAGATAAGGTTTAGGCATAGGTTGAGATTTTCGGGTTCGGGATCAGGTTTCGGGTTAGGTTTTCGTGTTTGGGTCAAAGTTTAGGTTAGGTGAATGGATTTAGGAATAGGTGTAGGTTTAGTTTAGATGATTTGAGTTTAGGATTAGGTTTAGGCATAGGTTGAGATTTTCGGGTTCGGGATCGTGTTTCGGGATAGGTTTTCGTGTTTGGGTCTAAGTTCAGGTTAGGTGAATGGATTTAGGAATAGGTGTAGGTTTAGTTTAGGTAATTTAAGTTTAGGATTATGTTTAGGCATCGGTTGAGATTTTCGGGTTCGGGATCAGGTTTCGGGTTAGGTTTTCAGTGTTTGGGTCAAAGTTTAGGTTAGGAGAATGGATTTAGGAATAGGTGTAGGTTTAATTTAGATGATTTGAGTTTAGGATTAGGTTTAGGCATAGGTTGAGATTTTCGAGTTCGGGATCGCGTTTCGGGTTAGGTTTTCGTGTTTGGAGATAAGTTTAGATTAGGTGAATGGATTTAGGAATAGGTGTAGGTTTAGTTTAGGTGATTTGAGGTTAGATAAGGTTTAGGCATAGGTTGAGATTTTCGGGTTCGGGATCAGGTTTCGGGTTAGGTTTTCGTGTTTGGGTCAAAATTTAGGTTAGGTGAATGGATTTAGGAATAGGTGTAGGTTTAGTTTAGATGATTTGAGTTTAGGATTAGGTTTAGGCATAGGTTGAGATTTTCGGGTTCGGGATCGAGGTTTTCGTGTTTGTGTCAATTTTAGGTTAGGTGAATGGATTTAGGTATAGGTGTAGGTTTAGTTTATGTGATTTGAATTTTAGGATTAGGTTTAGGCATAAGCTGGGTATTTCGGGTTCGAGATCGGGTTTCGGGATAGGTTTTCATGTTTTGGTTAAAGTTTAGGTTTGGTGAATGGATTTAGGAATAGGTGTCGGTTTAGTTTAGGTGATTTGAGTTTAGGATTAGGATTAGGCATAGGTTGTGATTTTTCGGTTCGGGATCACGTTTCGGGTTAGGTTTTCGTCTTTGGGACAAAGTTTAGGTTAGGTGAATGGATTTAGGAATAGGTGTAGGTTTAGTTTAGATGATTTGAGTTTAAAATTAGGTTTAGGCATAGGTTGAGATTTTCGGGTTCGGGATCGCGTTTTGGGTTAAATTTTCGTGTTTGGGTTTAACTTTAGGTTGGGTGAATGGATTTAGGAATAGGAGTAGGTTTAGTTTAGGTGATTTTAATTTAGATTAGGTTTAGGCATAGGTTGAGATTTTCGGGTTCGGGATCAGGTTTCGGGTTAGGTTTTCGTGTTTGGGCTCAAAGTTTAGGTTAGGTGAATGGATTTAGGAATAGGTGTGGGTTTAATTTAGATGATTTGAGTTTAGGATTATGTTTAGGCATCGGTTTAGATTTTCGGGTTCGGGATCAGGTTTCGGGTTAGGTTTTCGTGTTTGGGTCAAAGTTAAGGTTTGGTGAATAGATTTAGGAATAGGTGTAGCTTTAGTTTAGATGATTTGAGTTTAAGATAAGGTTTAGGCATAGGTTGAGATTTTCAGGTTCGGGATCGCGTTTCGGGTAAAATTTTCGTGTTTGGGTTTTAGTTTAGGTTAGGTGAATGGATTTAAGAAAAAGTGTAGGTTTAGTTTAGGTGATTTGAATTTAGATTAGGTTTAGGCATAAGTTGAGATTTTCGGGTTCAGGATCGGGTTTCGGGTTAGGTTTTCGTGTTTGGGTCAAAGTTTAGGCTAGGTGAATGGATTTAGGAATAGGTGTAGGTTTTGTTTAGGTAATTTGAGTTTAGAATTAGGTTTAGGGATAGGTTGAGATTTTCGGGTTCGCGATCGCCTTTCGGGTTAGGTTTTCGTGTTTGTGTCAAAGTTTGGGTTAGGTGAATGGATTTAGGAATAGGTGTAGGTTTAGTTTAGATGATTTGAGTTTAAAATTAGGTTTAGGCATAGGTTGAGATTTTCGAGTTCGGGATCGCGTTTTGGGTTAAATTTTCGTGTTTGGGTTTAACTTTAGGTTAGGTGAATGGATTTAGGAATAGGTGTAGGTTTAGTTTAGATGATTTGAGTTTAAAATTAGGTTTAGGCATAGGTTGAGATTTTCGGGTTCGGGATCAGGTTTCGGGTTAGGTTTTCGTATTTGGGTCAAAGTTTAGGCTAGGTAAATGGATTTATGAATAGGTGTAGGTTTAGTTTAGAAGATTTGAGTTTAGGATTAGGTTTAGGCATAGGTTGTGATTTTCGGGTTCGGGATCGCGTTTCGGGTTAGGTTTTCATGTTTGGGTCTAAGTTTAGGTTAGGTGAAGGGATTTAGGAATAGGTGTAGGTTTAGTTTAGGTAATTTGAGTCTAGAATTAGGTTTCGGCATAGGTTGAGATTTTCGGGTTCGCGATCGCCTTTCGGGTTAGGTTTTCGTGTTTGGGTCAAAGTTTGGGTTAGGTGAATGGATTTAGGAATAGGTGTTGGTTTAGTTTAGATGATTTGAGTTTAAATTTAGGTTTAGGCATAGGTTGAGATTTTCGGGTTCGGGATCGTGTTTTGGGTTAAATTTTCGTGTTTGGGTTTAACTTTAGGTTAGGTGAATAGATTTAGGAATAGGTGTAGGTTTTGTTTAGGTGATTTGAATTTAGATTAGGTTTAGGCATAGGTTGATATTTTCGGGTTCGGGATCAGGTTTCGGGTTAGGTTTTTGTGTTTGGGTCAAAGTTTAGGTTAGGTGAATGGATTTAGGAATAGGTGTAGGTTTAGTTTAGGTGATTTGAGTTTACGATTAGGTTTAGGCAGAGGTTGAGATTTTCGTGTTCGGGATCGTATTTCGGGTTAGGTTTTCGTGTTTGGGTCAAAGTTTGGGTTAGGTGAATGGATTTAGGAATAGGTGTTGGTTTAGTTTAGATAATTTGAGTTTAGGATTAGGTTTAGGCATAGGTTGAGATTTTCGGGTTCGGTATCGCGTTTCGGGTTAGGTTTTCGTGTTTGGATCTAAGTTTAGATTAGGTGAATGGATTTAGGAATAGGTGTAGGTTTAGTTTAGGTAATTTGAGTCTAGAATTAGGTTTCGGCATAGGTTGAGATTTTCGGGTTCGCGATCGCCTTTCGGGTTAGGTTTTCGTGTTTGGGTCAAAGTTTGGTTTAGGTGAATGGATTTAGGAATAGGTGTAGGTTTAGTTTAGATGATTTGAGTTTAAATTTAGGTTTAGGCATAGGTTGAGATTTTCGGGTTCGGGATCGCGTTTTGGGTTAAATTTTCGTGTTTGGGTTTAACTTTAGGTTAGGTGAATAGATTTAGGAATAGGTGTAGGTTTTGTTTAGGTGATTTGAATTTAGATTAGGTTTAGGCATAGGTTGAGATTTTCGGGTTCGGGATCAGGTTTCGGGTTAGGTTTTTGTGTTTGGGTCAAAGTTTAGGTTAGGTGAAAGGATTTAGGAATAGGTGTAGGTTTAGTTTAGGTGATTTGAGTTTACGATTAGGTTTTGGCAGAGGTTGAGATTTTCGTGTTTAGGATCGTGTTTCGGGTTAGGTTTTCGTGTTTGGGTCAAAGTTTGGGTTAGGTGAATGGATTTAGGAATAGGTGTTGGTTTAGTTTAGATAATTTGAGTTTACGATTAGGTTTAGGCATAGGTTGAGATTTTCGGGTTCGGTATCGCGTTTCGGGTTAGGTTTTCGTGTTTGGATCTAAGTTTAGATTAGGTGAATGGATTTAGGAATAGGTGTAGGTTTAGTTTAGGTGATTTGAGTTTAGGATTAGGTTTAGGCATAGGTTGAGATTTTCGGGTTCGGGATCGCGTTTCAGGTTAGGTTTTCGTGTTTGGGTCAAAGTTTGGGTTAGGTGAATGGATTTAGGAATAGGTGTTGGTTTAGTTTAGATAATTTGAGTTTAGGATTAGGTTTAGGCATAGGTTGAGATTTTCGGGTTCGGGATCGCGTTTCGGGTTAGGTTTTCGTGTTTGGATCTAAGTTTAGGTTAGGTGAATGGATTTAGGAATAGGTGTAGGTTTAGTTTAGGTAATTTGAGTTTAGGATTAGGTTTACGCATAGGTTGAGATTTTCGGGTTCGGAATCGTGTTTTGGGTTAGGTTTTCGTGTTTGGGTCAAAGTTAAGGTTTGGTGAATAGATTTAGGAATACGTGTAGGTTTAGTTTAGATGATTTGAGTTTAAGATTAGGTTTAGGCATAGGTTGAGATTTTCAGGTTCGGGATCGCGTTTCAGGTAAAATTTTCGTGTTTGGGTTTAAGTTTAGTTTAGGTGAATGGATTTAGGAAAAGGTGTAGGTTTAGTTTAGGTGATTTGAATTTAGATTAGGTTTAGGCATAACTTGAGATTTTCGGGTTCAGGATCGGGTTTCGGGTTAGGTTTGTGTGTTTGGGTCATCGTTTAGGTTAGGTGAATAGATTTAGGAATAGGTGTAGGTTTTGTTTAGGTAATTTGAGTTTAGAATTAGGTTTCGGCATAGGTTGAGATTTTCGGGTTCGGGATCGCTTTTCGGGTTAGGTTTTCGTGTTTGGATCTAAGTTTGATTAGGTGAATGGATTAAGGAATAGGTGTAGGTTTAGTTTAGGTGATTTGAATTTACGAATAGGTTTAGGCAGAGGTTTAGATTTTCGTGTTCTGGATCGAGTTTCGGGTTAGGTTTTCGTGTTTGGGTCAAAGTTTAGGTTAGGTGAATGGATTTAGGAATAGGTGTAGGTTTAGTTTAGATGATTTGAGTTTAGGATTAGGTTTAGGCATAGGTTGAGATTTTCGGGTTCGGGATCGTGTTTCGGGTTAGGTTTTCGTGTTTGGGTCTAAGTTCAGGTTAGGTGAATGGATTTAGGAATAGGTGTAGGTTTAGTTTAGGTAATTTGAGTTTAGGATTATGTTTAGGCATCGGTTTAGATTTTCGGGTTCGGGATCAGGTTTCGGGTTAGGTTTTCGTGTTTGGGTCAATGTTTAGGTTAGGAGAATGGATTTAGGAATAGGTGTAGGTTTAATTTAGATGATTTGAGTTTAGGATTAGGTTTAGGCTTAGGTTGAGATTTTCGAGTTCGGGATCGCGTTTCGGGTTAGGTTTTCGTGTTTGGATCTAAGTTTAGATTAGGTGAATGGATTTTGGAATAGGTGTAGGTTTAGTTTAGGTGATTTGAGTTTAGATAAGGTTTAGGCATAGGTTGAGATTTTCGGGTTCGGGATCAGGTTTCGGGTTAGGTTTTCGTGTTTGGGTCAAAATTTAGGTTAGGTGAATGGATTTAGGAATAGGTGTAGGTTTAGTTTAGATGATTTGAGTTTAGGATTAGGTTTAGGCATAGGTTGAGATTTTCGGGATCGGGATCGAGGTTTTCGTGTTTGTGTCAATTTTAGGTTAGGTGAATGGATTTAGGTATTGGTGTAGGTTTAGTTTATGTGATTTGATTTTAGGATTAGGTTTAGGCATAAGCTGGGTATTTCGGGTTCGAGATCGGGTTTCGGGATAGGTTTTCATGTTTTGGTTAAAGTTTAGGTTTGGTGAATGGATTTAGGTATAGGTGTCGGTTTAGTTTAGGTGATTTGAGTTTAGGATTAGGATTAGGCATAGGTTGAGATTTTTCGGTTCGGGATCACGTTTCGGGTTAGGTTTTCGTCTTTGGGACAAAGTTTAGGTTAGGTGAATGGATTTAGGAATAGGTGTAGGTTTAGTTTAGATGATTTGAGTTTAGGATTAGGTTTAGGCATAGGTTGAGATTTTCGGGTTCGGGATCGAGGTTTTCGTGTTTGTGTCAATTTTAGGTTAGGTGAATGGATTTAGGTATTGGTGTAGGTTTAGTTTATGTGATTTGATTTTAGGATTAGGTTTAGGCATAAGCTGGGTATTTCGGGTTCGTGATCGGGTTTCGGGATAGGTTTTCATGTTTTGGTTAAAGTTTAGGTTTGGTGAATGGATTTAGGTATAGGTGTCGGTTTAGTTTAGGTGATTTGAGTTTAGGATTAGGATTAGGCATAGGTTGAGATTTTTCGGTTCGGGATCACGTTTCGGGTTAGGTTTTCGTCTTTGGGACAAAGTTTAGGTTAGGTGAATGGATTTAGGAATAGGTGTAGGTTTAGTTTAGAAGATTTGAGTTTAAAATTAAGTTTAGGCATAGGTTGAGATTTTCGGGTTCGGGATCGCGTTTTGGGTTAAATTTTCGTGTTTGGGTTTAACTTTAGGTTAGGTGAATGGATTTAGGAATAGGAGTAGGTTTAGTTTAGGTGATTTTAATTTAGATTAGGTTTAGGCATAGGTTGAGATTTTCGGGTTCGGGATCAGGTTTCGGGTTAGGTTTTCGTGTTTGGGTCAAAGTTTAGGTTAGGTGAATGGATTTAGGAATAGTTGTGGGTTTAATTTAGATGATTTGAGTTTAGGATTAGGTTTAGGGTTAGGTTTTCATGTTTGGGTCCAAGTTCAGGTTAGGTGAATGGATTTAGGAATAGGTGTAGGTTTAGTTTAGGTAATTTGAGTTTAGTATTACGTTTAGGCATAGGTTGAGATTTTCGGGTTCGGGATCGTGTTTCGGGTTAGGTTTTCGTGTTTGGGTCAAAGTTAAGGTTTGGTGAATAGATTTAGGAATAGGTGTAGGTTCAGTTTAGGTGATTTGAGTTTAAGATAAGGTTTAGGCATAGGTTGAGATTTTCAGGGTCGGGATCGCGTTTCGGGTAAAATTTTCGTGTTTGGGTTTAAGTTTAGGTTAGGTGAATGGATTTAGGAATAGGTGTAGGTTTAGTTTAGATGATTTGAGTTTAAAATTAGGTTTAGGCATAGGTTGAGATTTTCTGGTTCGGGATCAGGTTTCGGGTTAGGTTTCGTATTTGGGTCAAAGTTTAGGCTAGGTAAATGGATTTATGAATAGGTGTAGGTTTAGTTTAGAAGATTTGAGTTTAGGATTAGGTTTAGGCATAGGTTGTGATTTTCGGGTTCGGGATCGCGTTCCGGGTTAGGTTTTCATGTTTGGGTCTAAGTTTAGGTTAGGTGAAGGGATTTAGGAATAGGTGTAGGTTTAGTTTAGGTAATTTGAGTCTAGAATTAGGTTTCGCGATCGCCTTTCGGGTTAGGTTTTCGTGTTTGGGTCAAAATTTGGGTTAGGTGAATGGATTTAGGAATAGGTGTAGGTTTAGTTTAGATGATTTGAGTTTAAATTTAGGTTTAGGCATAGGTTGATCTTTTCGGGTTTGGGATCGCGTTTTGGGTTAAATTTTCGTGTTTGGGTTTAACTTTAGGTTAGGTGAATAGATTTAGGAATAGGTGTAGGTTTTGTTTAGGTGATTTGAATTTAGATTAGGTTTCGGCATAGGTTGAGATTTTCGGGTTCGGGATCAGGTTTCGGGTTAGGTTTTTGTGTTTGGGTCAAAGTTTAGGTTAGGTGAATGGATTTAGGAATAGGTGTAGGTTTAGTTTAGGTGATTTGAGTTTAGATTAGGTTTAGGCATAGGTTGAGATTTTCGGGTTCGGGATCAGGTTTCGGGTTAGGTTTTCGTACTTGGGTCAAAGTTTAGGCTAGGTAAATGGATTTATGAATAAGTGTAGGTTTAGTTTAGATGATTTGAGTTTAGGATTAGGTTTAGGCATTGGTTGTGATTTTCGGGTTCGGGATCGCGTTTCGGGTTAAATTTTCGTGTTTGGGTTTAACTTTAGGTTAGGTGAATGGATTTAGGAATAGGAGTAGGTTTAGTTTAGGTGATTCGAATTTAGATTAGGTTTAGGCATAGGTTGAGATTTTCGGGTTCGGGATCAGGTTTCGGGTTAGGTTTTCGTGTTTGGGTCAAAGTTTAGGTTTGGTGAATGGATTTAGGAATAGGTGTAGGTTTAGTTTAGATGATTTGAGTTTAGGATTAGGCTTAGGCATAGGTTGAGATTTTCGGGTTCGGGATCGCGTTTCGGGTTAGGTTTTCATGTTTGGGTCTAAGTTCAGGTTAGGTGAATGGATTTAGGAATAGGTGTAGGTTTAGTTTAGGTGATTTGAATTTAGATTAGGTTTAGGCATAAGTTGAGATTTTCGGGTTCAGGATCGGGTTTCGGGTTAGGTTTTCGTGTTTGGGTCAAAGTTTAGGTTAGGTGAATGGATTTAGCAATAGGTGTAGGTTTTGTTTAGGTAATTTGAGTTTAGAATTAGGTTTCGGCATAGGTTGAGATTTTCGGGTTCGCGATCGCCTTTCGGGTTAAGTTTTCGTGTTTGGGTCAAAGTTTGGGTTAGGTGAATGGATTTAGGAATAGGTGTAGGTTTAGTTTAGATGATTTGAGTTTAAAATTAGGTTTAGGCATAGGTTGAGGTTTTCAGGGTTCGGGACCAGGTTTCGGGTTAGGTTTTCGTATTTGGGTCAAAGTTTAGGCTAGGTAAATGGATTTATGAATAGGTGTAGGTTTAGTTTAGTAGATTTGAGTTTAGGATTAGGTTTGGGCATAGGTTGTGATTTTCGGGTTCGGGATCGCGTTTCGGGTTAGGTTTTCATGTTTGGGTCTAAGTTTAGGTTAAGTGAATGGATTTAAGAATAGGTGTAGGTTTAGTTTAGGTAATTTGAGTTTAGAATTAGGTTTCGGCATAGGTTGAGATTTTCGGGTTCGCGATCGCCTTTCGGGTTAGGTTTTCGTGTTTGGGTAAAAGTTTGGGTTAGGTGAATGGATTTAGGAATAGGTGTAGGTTTAGTTTAGATGATTTGAGTTTAAAATTAGGTTTAGCCATAGGTTGAGATTTTCGGGTTCGGGATCGAGTTTTGGGTTAAATTTTCGTGTTTGGGTTTAACTTTAGGTTAGGTGAATGGATTTGGGAATAGGTGTAGGTTTGGTTTTGGTGATTTGAAATTAGATTAAGTTTAGGCATAGGTTGAGATTTTCGGGTTCGGGATCGGGTTTCGGGTTAGGTTTTCGTGTTTGGGTCAAAGTTTAGGTTAGGTGAATGGATTTAGGTATAGGTGTAGGTTTAGTTTATGTAATTTGAGTTTAGGATTAGGTTTTGGCATAGGTTGAGAATTGCGGGTTCGGGATCGCGTTTCGGGTTAGGTTTTCGTGTTTGGATCTAAGTTTAGATTAGGTGAATGGATTAAGGAATAGGTGTAGGTTTAGTTTAGGTGATTTGAGTTAACGATTAGGTTTAGGCAGAGGTTGAGATTTTCGTGTTCGGGATCGTGTTTCGGGTTAGGTTTTCGTGTTTGGGTCAAAGTTTGGGTTAGGTGAATGGATTTAGGAATAGGTGTTGGTTTAGTTTAGATAATTTGAGTTCAGGATTAGGTTTAGGCATAGGTTGAGATTTTTGGGTTCGGGATCGCGTTTCGGGTTAGGTTTTCGTGTTTGGATCTGAGTTTAGATTAGGTGAATGGATTTAGGAATTGGTGTAGGTTTAGTTTAGGTGATTTGAGTTTAGATAAGGTTTAGGCATAGGTTGAGATTTTCGGGTTCGGGATCAGGTTTCGGGTTAAGTTTTCGTGTTTGGGTCAAAGTTTAGGTTAGGTGAATGGATTTAGGAATAGGTGTAGGTTTAGTTTAGATGATTTGAGTTTAGGATTAGGTTTAGGCATAGGTCGAGATTTTCGGGTTCGGGATCGTGTTTCGGGTTAGGTTTTCGTGTTTGGGTCTAAGTTCAGGTTAGGTGAATGGATTTAGGAATAGGTGTAGGTTTAGTTTAGGTAATTTGTGTTTAGGATTAGGTTTACGCATAGGTTGAGATTTTCGGGTTCGGGATCGTGTTTTGGGTTAGTTTTTCGTGTTTGGGTCAAAGTTAAGGTTTGGTGAATAGATTTAGGAATACGTGTAGGTTTAGTTTAGATGATTTGAGTTTAAGATTAGGTTTAGGCATAGGTTGAGATTTTCAGGTTCGGGATCGCGTTTCAGGTAAAATTTTCGTGTTTGGGTTTAAGTTTAGTTTAGGTGAATGGATTTAGGAAAAGGCGTTGGTTTAGTTTAGGTGATTTGAATTTAGATTAGGTTTAGGCATAACTTGAGATTTTCGGGTTCAGGATCGGGTTTCGGGTTAGGTTTGTGTGTTTGGGTCAAAGTTTAGGTTTGGTGAATGGATTTAGGAATAGGTGTAGGTTTTGTTTAGGTAATTTGAGTTTAGAATTAGATTTCGGCATAGGTTGAGATTTTCGGGTTCGGGATCGCTTTTCGGGTTAGGTTTTCGTGTTTGGATCTAAGTTTAGATTAGGTGAATGGATTAAGGAATAGGTGTAGGTTTAGTTTAGGTGATTTGAGTTTACGAATAGGTTTAGGCAGAGGTTGAGATTTTCGTGTTCTGGATCGAGTTTCGGGTTAGGTTTTCGTGTTTGGGTCAAAGTTTAGGTTAGGTGAATGGACATAGGAATAGGTGTAGGTTTAGTTTAGATGATTTGAGTTTAGGATTAGGTTTAGGCATAGGTTGAGGTTTTCGGGTTCGGGATCGTGTTTCGGGTTAGGTTTTCGTGTTTGGGTCTAAGTTCAGGTTAGGTGAATGGATTTAGGAATAGGTGTAGGTTTAGTTTAGGTAATTTGAGTTTAGGATTAGGTTTAGGCATAGGTTGAGATTTTCGGGTTCGGGATCGAGGTTTTCGTGTTTGTGTCAATTTTAGGTTAGGTGAATGGATTTAGGTATAGGTGTAGGTTTAGTTTATGTGATTTGATTTTAGGATTAGGTTTAGGCATAGGTTGGGTATTTCGGGTTCGAGATCGGGTTTCGGGATAGGTTTTCATGTTTTGGTTAAAGTTTAGGTTTGGTGAATGGATTTAGGAATAGGTGTCGGTTTAGTTTAGGTGATTTGAGTTTAGGATTAGGATTAGGCATAGGTTGAGATTTTCAGGTTCGGGATCACGTTTCGGGTTAGGTTTTCGTCTTTGGGACAAAGTTTAGGTTAGGTGAATGGATTTAGGAATAGGTGTAGGTTTAGTTTAGATGATTTGAGTTTAAAATTAGGTTTAGGCATAGGTTGAGATTTTCGGGTTCGGGATCGAGTTTTGGGTTAAATTTTCGTGTTTGGGTTTAACTTTAGGTTAGGTGAATGGATTTGGGAATAGGTGTAGGTTTGGTTTTGGTGATTTGAAATTAGATTAAGTTTAGGCATAGGTTGAGATTTTCGGGTTCGGGTTCGGGTTTCGGGTTAGGTTTTCGTGTTTGGGTCAAAGTTTAGGTTAGGTGAATGGATTTAGGTATAGGTGTAGGTTTAGTTTATGTAATTTGAGTTTAGGATTAGGTTTTGGCATAGGTTGAGAATTGCGGGTTCGGGATCGCGTTTCGGGTTAGGTTTTCGTGTTTGGATCTAAGTTTAGATTAGGTGAATGGCTTAAGGAATAGGTGTAGGTTTAGTTTAGGTGATTTGAGTTTACGATTAGGTTTAGGCAGAGGTTGAGATTTTCGTGTTCTGGATCGAGTTTCGGGTTAGGTTTTCGTGTTTGGGTCAAAGTTTGGGTTAGGTGAATGGATTTAGGAATAGGTGTAGGTTTAGTTTTGATGACTTGAGTTTAAAATTAGGTTTAGGCATAGGTTGAGATTTTCGGGTTCGGGATCGCGTTTTGGGTTAAATTTTCTTGTTCGGGTTTAACTTTAGGTTATGTGAATGGGTTTAGGAATAGGTGTAGGTTTAGTTTAGGTGATTTGAATTTAGATTAGGTTTAGGCATAGGTTGAGATTTTCGGGTTCGGGATCGGGTTTCTGGTTAGGTTTTCGTGTTTGGGTCAAAGTTTAGGTTAGGTGAATGGATTTAGGTATAGGTGTAGGTTTAGTTTATGTGATTTGAGTTTAGGATTAGGTTTAGGCATAGGTTGAGAATTTCGGGTTCGGGATCGCGTTTCGGGTTAGGTTTTCGTGTTTGGGTCTAGGTTCAGGTTAGGTGAATGGATTTAGGAATAGGTGTAGGTTTAGTATAGATGATTTGAGTTTAGGATTAGGTTTAGGCATAGGTTGAGATTTTCGGGTTCGGGATCGCGTTTCGGGTTAGGTTTTCTTATTTGGGTCTAAGTTCAGGTTAGGTGAATGGATTTAGGAATAGGTGTAGTTTTAGTTTAGATGATTTGAGTTTAGGATTAGGTTTAGGCATAGGGTGAGAGTTTCGGGTTCGGGATCGCGTTTCGGGTTAGGTTTTCGTGTTTGGGTCTAAGTTCAGGTTAGGTGAATGGATTTAGGAATAGGTGTAGGTTTAGTTTAGGTAATTTTAGTTTAGGATTAGGTTTAGGCATAGGTTGAGTTTTTCGGGTTCGGGATCGTGTTTCGGGTTAGGTTTTCGTATTTGGGTCAAAGTTTAGGTTAGGTAAATGGATTTAGGAATAGGTGTAGGTTTAGTTTAGATGATTTGAGTTTAGGATTAGGTTTAGGCATAGGTTGAGATTTTCGGGTTCATGATTACGTTTCGGGTTAGGTTTTTGCGTTTGGGTCAAAGTTTAGGTTAAGTGAATGGATTTAGGAATAGGTGTAGGTTTAGTTTAGGTGATTTGAATTTAGATTAGGTTTAGGCATAGGTTGAGATTTTCGGGTTCGGAGTCGGGTTTCGGGTTAGGTTTTCGTGTTTGGGTCAGAGTTTAGGTTAGGTGAATGGATTTAGGAATAGGTGTAGGTTTTGTTTAGATAATTTGAGTTTAGGATTAAGTTTAGGCATAGGTTGAGATTTTCGGGTTCGGGATCGCGTTTCGGGTTAGGTTTTCGTGTTTGGGTCGAAGTTTAAGTTAGGTGAATGGATTTAGGAATAGGTGTAGGTTTAGTTTAGATGATTTGAGTTTAAAATTAGGTTTAGGCATAGGTTGAGATTTTCGGCTTCGGGATCGCATTTTGGGTTAAATTTTCATGTTTTGGTTTAACTTTAGGTTAGGTGAATGGATTTAGGAATAGGTGTAGGTTTAGTTTAGGTGATTTGAATTTAGATTAGGTTTAGGCATAGGTTGACATTTTCGGGTTCGGGATCGGGTTTCAGGTTAGGTTTTCATGTTTGGGTCAAAGTTTAGGTTAGGTGAATGGATTTAGGTATAGGTGTAGGTTTAGTTTA
Organism: Liriodendron chinense; assembly: GCA_003013855.2. Lineage (NCBI taxonomy): Eukaryota > Viridiplantae > Streptophyta > Magnoliopsida > Magnoliales > Magnoliaceae > Liriodendron > Liriodendron chinense. The sequence continues at coordinate 5,234,575 of ML058510.1, read as the reverse complement.
TGTGATTTGAGTTTAGATTTAGGTTTAGGCGTAGGTTGAGAATTTCGGATTCGGGATCGGGTTTTGGGTTAGGTTTTCGTGTTTGGGTCAAAGTTTAGGTTAGGTGAATGGATTTAGGAATAGGTGTCGGTTTAGTTTAGGTGATTTGAGTTTAGGATTAGGTTTAGGCATAGGTTGATATTTTTGGGTTCGGGATCGCGTTTCGGGTTAAGTTTTCATGTTTGGGTCAAAATTTAGGTTAGGTGAATGGATTTTGGAATAGGTGTAGGTTAGTTTAGGTGATTTGAGTTTAGGATTAGGTTTAGGCATAGGTTGAGATTTTCGGGTTCGGGATCGCGTTTCGGGTTAGGTTTTCGTGTTTGGGTCTAAGTTTAGGTTAGGTGAATGGATTTAGGAATAGGTGTAGGTTTAGTTTAGGTGATTTGAGTAAGTTTAGGCATAGGTTGAGATTTTCGGGTTCGGGATCGCGTTTCGGGTTAGGTTTTTGTGTTTGGGTCTAAGTTTAGGTTAGGTGAATGGATTTAAGAATAGGTGTAGGTTTAGTTTAGGTGATTTGTGTTTAGGATTAGGTTTAGGCATAGGTTGAGATTTTTGGGTTCGGGATCGGGTTTCGGGTTTGGTTTTCGTGTTTGGGTCAAAGTTTAGGTTAGGTGAATGGATTTAGGGATAGGTGTAGGTTTAGTTTGGGTGTTTTGAGTTTAGGATTAGGTTTAGGCATAGGTTGAGATTTTCGGGTTCAGGATCGGGTTTAGGGTCGCATTTTCGTGTTTGGGTCTAAGTTTAGGTTAGGTGAATGGATTTAGGAATAGGTGTAGGTTTAGTTTAAGTGATTTGAGTTTAGGATTAGGTGTAGGCATAGGTTTAGAGTTTCAGGTTCGAGATCGGGTTTAGGGTTAGGTTTTTAAGTTTGGGTCTAGGTTTAGAGTTAGGTGAATTGAGTTTAGGTTTAAGTTTAGCCGTAGCTTATAGGTTTTAGTTTTAGGTTTATGGTTTCGGGTTTAGGGTGTAGGTCTTGGAGACTCAACCAGCTCACTGATAGATCCGACGCACATCCGGTTCTGCTCCACACAAAGCGGGCCTGTCCAAATGGCCAGGCCACCCATATTGTTGTCCATAGGAAATGGACAGCTTCATCATGGTCATAGCAGCGGTTCCTACCTTCCAGAGACCCTCGCTCAACATCCGGATAGCTCCGACGCACATCCGTGTCTGCTCCATGAATTTCGAGCTAATACAAAAACACGGGCCTGTTCAAATGGCCAGGCCACCCATATTGCTGTCCATAGGAAATGGACAGCTTCATCATCATGGTCATAACAGCGGTTCCCACCTTCCAGGGACCCCCGCTCAACACCCGGATAGCTCCGACGCACATCCGGGTCTGCTCCATTAATTTCGAGCTAATACATAAACACGGGCCTGTCCAAATGGCCAGGCCACCCATATTGTTGTCCATAGGAAATGGACAGCTTCAATATGGTCACTACAACAGTTCCCACCTTCCAGGGACCCCCGCTCAACACCCGGATCGCTCCGACGCACATCCGGGTCTACTCCATTAATTTTGAGCTAATACATAAACACGGGCCTGTCCAAATGGCCAGGCCACCCATATTGCTGTCCATAGGAACAGAACAACTTCAGCATGGTCACAACAGCGGTTCCCACCTTCCAGGGACCCCCGCTCAACATCAATATCAATCAACTACTCTTAATCACAAGTATCATGTTCGTCATCTAATTTGCCACTAAATGATAATATAATGAAATCAGTCGCCCATCCAAGGATGGATAGATTGAAATGCTATCATTATTTCCATTTAAATGCCCAAGCCTAAATTTCAACAGCATCTTCCCCTATCTCTCCAGATATATTTATCTTACATTTTATTTCCACGTCAACTATCCACACATTGTGTGTAATAAATTGACAATGGAATTAAACATAAGAAACATATCCAGAGAGAATAGGAGAGTTACCGCACGAAACTAATGACAGAGCATGCAAATGACAAACAACGAGAACATTCCAATCTATCCAACCTTGGACTGTCCAACAGGACAATATGGTAGATTTCTATACCTTCAAAACACACTTTATCTATGCTCGGCAATATAGAAATCTCCAAATGGGCTAACTGATTCTATTATACTACCATTTGTGGACAAAAAATAACTATTAATAATAAGCCAAATACATCCACATAAATCAACCACAGGTAGCTCCGACGCACATCCAGGTTTGCTCCATCAATTCCAGATACACAAGCACATGAAAATGACAGAATCATCAACACCATGAATCAAGTCTAATCAAATACCTAATGACTATTTTCTGAACAAATAAGTATGTATGGGGCCCACCATGGGAATCGGATTACGCGCGGAGTAACTCTACACGCTCTTATCATGTAGAGTAAACTCAGATGGGCCCACCTACAATGTATGTGATTTATCTATTCCATCCTTATGTTTTTTCAGCTCATTTTAGTGGTTGAGCCCAAAATTTAAGCATATCCAAATCTCAAGTGGACCATGCCATGGGAAACAGTGGGAATAATGATTTCCACCATTCCCAGGCTCCCCTATGATCTTTATTTGTCATCCAACCTGTTCATAAGATCACATGGATATGGATGAAGGGAAAACACAAATATCAGCTTGATCCAAAACTTCTGTGTCCTCCAAGAATTTTTCAATGATAGACATTCAGTTCACACTTGTGGTGTGGTCCACTTTAGGTTTTGATATGCTTCATTTTTGGGCACCATACCTAAAATTTCCTGCTAAGATGGATGGATGGAGTGGATAAAATACGTAAATCACTGTGGGCCCCACATAGTTTACTCCACACAAATATATGCTTGATACAAAACAGTGGACAGCGACGGTGGGCCCCATAGGCAGTGGACAGCGACGTGGGCCCCACAGGCAGTGGACAACGACGGTGGGCCCCACAGCCAGTGGACAGCGATTGTGAGCCCCACAGCCAGTGGACAGCGACGTGGGCCCCACAGCCAGTGGACAGCGATGGTGGGCCCCACAGCCAGTGGACAACGACGGTGGGCCTCACAATTAGGTATTTCATTTTTTTTAATTTGTAAATCACAAATTTGAAAATTAAAATTTAAAATCCCTAATTAGGGGATTTTAATTTCGAAATCCCTAATTAGGGATTTACTAAATCAGTGGGCCCCACCAAATAGTGGACAGCTAAGGCGGACCCCACTTGTAATGGACGATGGAAAGCGACGGTGGGACCCACCCACATGCATTGGACAGCAATGGTGGGACCCACATGCATTGGATTTTGGGAGTGCGCCCCACAATCAACAACGAGGAGAGAGGGAGAGAGGGGAAATAGAGGAAGAAGGAAGGGGTAGAGGGTTACCGGAGGAGGCGGAGGCGAGTGGCAGCCGGTGATGGTGGTCGATCGGGGGGGGGGGGGGGGGGGGGGGTCGGCTGAGGCAGTGGGCCACCAGTGACGGTGACTGCCGGCGGTCAGAGCTGAGGGAGAGGTGAGAAGGGTGGGCCGGCTGTGCGCGCGCGCAGCGAGAGAGAGAGAGAGAGAGAGAGAGAGAGAGAGAGCGAGAGAGTGAGAGAGACAGAGAGAATGAGGGAGCCCGATCGGGTAAGTTAAAAAGAAGACTTTTACCGACGAAATTTTTCGTCGGTAAAAGTCCGTTTAAATACTTTTACTGACGAAAATTTTTGTCAGTAAAAGTCCTCTTCTTCTACTTGGCGGGAATCGAACATTATTACTGACAGGCAAAAATCATCGACAAAAATGACTCTAATTGACTTTTACCGACGAAAATTTTCGTCGGTAAAAGTCAGGAATCAAACATTAATACCGACAGGCAAAAATCGTCGGCAAAAATGACATTAATTGACTTTTACCGATGGACATTTTCGTCGGCAAAAGTCCTCTTCTTTAATTACTTGCGTGCGAATCAAACATTATTACCGACAGGTAATAATCGTCGGTAAAAAAGGCTTTTACCGACGAATATTTTCGTCGGTAAAAGTCTTCTCTTTACCTACGAAAGTTTTCATTGGTAAAAGCCAAATTTTCTGCTTTATTTTTTACTGGCAGGTATCTTCGTCGGTAATAAACCTTTTACCGACGAAATAAAATTTTCGTTAGTAAAAGTGTATGGCGGGAAGCAAATCCGGCGGTGGCGGGAAACTGGAATGATTTTTACCGACGATTTATTTATTTCATTGGGAAAAATGCTTTTTACCAACGAAAATAATTTCGTCGGTAATACTTTCGTCGATAAAAAAACCATTTTCTTGTAGTGGCAATAGAAGTTGAAACCTCAAACTCTCAAAACATAATAAGTGTTCATACAGAATTCCTGCTGATTGATTGATAAATAGAAGAACTTGAACAAATTCAACCTAGTGTGCATAGTGAAAGTTCATCTCATGAATTTCTGGGATTATCTTCTTCGTAGATCAACTAAACTATGGATCTAAAGGTGTACAGATCATCAACAAGCCTATGATAGGAACTTGTCTTACCGTCCTTCCGACGGCTTTCACACTATGTCCCATTTTTTGCTTTAGTTACGGCTAGACCATCCCCCTGTTGATAATAGGTAGCCCTTTTTCAGAATTTTCCACCATATTTTCAATCATACCCATATTTTCTTTTCTTCTTTCCTTTTCATACACATTAGATATGATTTTTAAAAGTCCACATCTTTCTTTATTTTCCCATAGACAAGGATGGACAAAGTACCCCAGCTTGGTTCCTCAACACCTCAAATCTAAGTCTAGCCAATCCACAAATCTACATAATCCTTTCAAATCCTTTCAAATCGTGTAATATGAACTAGGTGTAAGTGTTAAAAGTTTCTATCAATCATATAAATAGGGGAATTCACATATAAAACCATTATAGTAAAGGTAGTTCAAGACTTGCAACATCACTCACTTTGTATCTCCTTTTCTTATACTTGTATTATCCCGAATGCATAAACACAAAGTTTTCTAAAAGAGTTTTGAATTTTCAGAAAATTCAAAAAATTTCCTACATATGTTGCTTGAAATGTCCACAAACTGCTAGATGAGGAATCTCATCTCACCCCCCAACTAAATCTTACATTATCCTTAATGTAAAAGATATGCAATGAGCATAAACATGAGAGTAATGGTAAAATAAAAGAGAGTGAGAACGATAGTACCTGAGAGAGTCGATCATCTAAGTCTACCTCCAGTATCAAAATCTACTAAAGCACTTAAAAATAGAAAAATAAACTAAACCTAATCTACTCTATACCTCCGTCAGACTAGGAGATCAATCATCCTGATATACAGGATCAATCATCCATGAATCAAACTTCTTGATAAATGGCTTAAGGCGTTGTCCATTCACTTTAAAACATTTACCATTTGCCGCATTCTCTATCTCGACAGCCCCATGATGAAAAACTTCTTTAACAATATATGGGCCGGTCTATTGAGATCTCAATTTTCTCAAAAAAAATGAAGTCGGAAATTGTACAAGAGCACTTTCTGACCTTCATGGAAAGATTTTCTGAAGATGTGTTTGTCATGAAAGGCCTTCATCCTACTCTTGTAAATCCTCGAGTTCTCATAAGCATTGTTCCGAATCTCATCAAGCTCATTTAATTGAAGTTTGTGAAGCGAGCAAGCCTTGTCAATGTCGAAGTTCAATGCCCAAATTGCCCAATAGGCTTTATGTTCAAGTTCCACAGGCAAGTGACAAGCTTTTCCATAAATAAGTCTATAGGGAGACATTCCAATACAGGTCTTAAAGCAGTTCGATGAGCCCAGAGAGCGTCAATTAATCATAGCGACCGATCTTTGTGATCTGACTTCATGGTTTTCTCCCAAATCTGTTTGATTTCCTGATTAGAAATTTTAGCTTGCCCACTTGTCTGTGGGCGGTATGGGGTACTCACTTTATATCTAATGCCATATTTCTTCATTAAGGCTTCAAAAGGCCTATTACAAAAGTGAGAACCACCATCACTAATGATGGCTCGAGGCGTTCCAAATTTAGAAAGTATATTTTCTTTGAAGAACTTTAGAATCGTACAATGATTGTTAGTTCTACATGAAGTAGCCTCTATCCACTCGGACATATAGTCTATGGCAAGCAATAGGTAGACATGTACAAAAGATGAGGGGAATGGTCTGATGAAATCGATGCTCCAACAATCAAAGACTTCAAGATGTTGAATCGGGGTTAGAGGCATCATATTACGATGAGACAATCCTCCTAGCTTTTGACAGCGCTCGCATGTTTTGCAAAACTCGTGGGTGTCCTTAAATAAAGTGGGCTAATAAAAATCACACTGCAGAAATTTTGCAGTGGTTTTCTTGGAGAGAAAATGACCACCACACGCTTGATTATGACAAAAGGAGATGAAAATTTTTTATTCATCATCAGGGACAGATCTCCTAATTATTTAATCTGGGCAATATCTAAACAATAAAGGTTCATCCCAGAAAAATCTGTGCACTTCCCTTAGAAATTTTCGTTTGTCCTGCGTAGTCCAATGAATCGGCATCACACCTATGGAAAGATAATTGGCTATGTTAGCATACCATGGTGAATACATAGCAACAAAGAGTTGCTTATCAGGGAATGAGTCCTCAATAGGTGACTCGTCATTGGAATTGGGTGGGATTAGGGGAGATAGATGATCCACCACCACATTCTCTACTCCCTTCTTGTCCTTGATCTCTAAATCGAATTCTTGAAAGAGTAGGATCCATCTAAGAAAACGGAGCTTAGCATCCTTCTTAGAAAGAAGTTGTTTCAGTGCCGCATGATCCATGTAAACAATGACCTTGAATCCTATTAAGTAAGGCCTGAATTTGTCCAAGGCAAAGATGATAGCTAGGAGCTCCTTCTCCGTAGTCGAGTAATTGACTTGGGTGGTATTCAAGGTCCTACTCGCACAGTAGATGATGTGGGACTTCTTATCCCTCTTTGGGCCTAGCACCACCCCAATAGCATAATCGCTTATATCGCACATCAACTCGAAAGGTACGAACCAATCCAGTGGTTACATGATAGGAGCGGTTGTCAATATGTCTTTTAGCTTTGAAAAAGCTAATTGACATTCGGCACTCCACTCAAATTGGTTCTCCTTTTGGAGAAGGTTACATAAGAGCCTAGAGATATGGCTAAAATCCTTTATGAACCTTCTATAAAAGCCGGCGTGTTCAAGGGAGGATCGCACATTGCGTATGCTTTTAGGTGGTGGTAAATTGGAAATTATGTCGATTTTAGCCCGGTCCACTTCTATTCCATTGGACGAGATGATATGTCCAAGGACTATTCCTCTTTGTATCATAAAATGGCACTTCTCCCAGTTTAAAACAAGGTTCTTCTCCTCGCACCTTGTCAAAACCAACTTCAAGTGATTGAGGTACTCATCAAAAGTACAAAAAAAAAATCGTCCATGGATACCTCGAGAAATTCACCCACCATGTCTGAGAAAATACTCAACATGCATCGTTAGAATGTGGCGGGTGCATTACGTAGTTCAAATAGCATCCTTCAATATCGGAAGGTGCCAAACGGGCATGTAAAGGTAGTCTTCTCTTAGTCTTCCGAGGCTATCTCAATTTGGTTGTAGCTAGAATAGCCATCGAGGAAGCAATAATAGGAGTGATCCGCTAACGTCTTCAAAATTTGATCCATGAATGGGAGAGGAAAGTGGTTCTTCCTAGTGACCGTGTTTAGCTTTCGATAATCTATGCACATTCGCCAACCGATGGTCACTCTAGTTGGTATAAGCTCATTGTTGGTGTTCTCAACAATGGTAATTCCAGACTTCTTAGGGACAACTTAGGTAGGACTCACCCATTGGCTATCCGAGATGGGGTAGATGATACCCACATCTAGTAGGTTTAACACCTCAGCTTTGACAACCTCCATCATGTTTGGATTTAACCTTCTTTGAAGTTGTCTAGTCATTTTCGCATTCTCTTCGAGGTTTATATGGTGAGTACATACTATAGAGTCTATCCTCTTAAGGTTCGCTATTGTCCAACCTATGGCTCCCCTATGTTCTTTGAGTAGCCCAATCAACTTGAGCTCTTAGTCTTTTCCTAGGTGAGAGGTAATGACAACTGAGAATGTTTCCTCTTAACCCAAATATATATATATTTAAGCTCAGATGGTAGAGGTTTAAGGTCAAGCTTCAGTGGCTTGATATTAGATGGTAGAGGCTTTGATGTGGTTGGTGTTAATCTTTCAAAATGAGGCCTCCACTGGCTAGTATCAACTATCGATTTCTCACTACTCAATGCTTATACGATATCACTCATGATGAGATCCTTAGAATTTTTAATATGTGCCAAGCATGTCTCTAAATTTTCTAGTAGTTCAAGTTGAAGGAGCTTCTCTTCTTCAAAGGATCTAATCATGTTTACCTCGAAGAGCTCATCATCCTCCTGATTCCTTTGCTTTTTACATATGTGGAAAATGTTTACCTCCAATGTCATATTCCAAAAAGACAAATGCATCACCCCATTACAACAATTAATAATTGTGTTTGATGTGGCCAAGAATGGGCGGCCTAAAATTATCGGTATTTGATTGCTGGAATCCATAACCGCTTACGTGTCCAAGATGATAAAATCCACTGGATAATAAAATTTGTCGACTTGGACCAATACATCCTCAACCATCCCTCTCGGTATATGGATGGATCTATCAGCGAGTTGCAACAGGATTTTGGTGGGTTTTAATTCACCAAGGCCCAATTGCTCGTATACCGAGTATGAGATCAAATTTATGCTTACCCCCAAATCTAGCAATGCCCATTCAATCCGGTAATCACCAATGATACATGAGATTGTGGGACTATCGGGATCCTTAAATGTTGGGGGGGGGGGGGGGGGGGGGGGGGTCTTTTAGGTGAGAATGACACTCGCTCATTTAAAAAGGCATTATGTTGCACATTATATTTGCGTTTAGTTGTGCATAAGTCCTTTAGAAACTTGGCATAAGAGGGAATTTGTTTTATTGCATCAAGTAAAGGAATGTTGATCTTGACTTGTTTGAAAACCTCTAAAATGTCATGAGATTTTGGGAGAGGTTTTGGGGCAACCAATCTAGAAGGGAATGGTTCTACAGGCTTAAAAATGGGTTCTGTTTCCTATGGGGGTAAGTTGGATCCATCTTCATTTTTAGAAGTTACCGGATCATTAGGCTTGTCGGCCTTCACCGGAATAGATTTGTCAATTTGCTTACCACTTCTAAGAGTGGTGATGGATTTTGCTTGCTCCACATGTTAGTTGAAGAGATTAGGGATACTTATTTCATGTGCTTGTTTTGGATTGGGCTGAGGTTAGGCCGGAAAAGTCCCTTCCCTAGCATTTAAGCATCCCTTAATCTCATCAACCGAGACTTTAAGTTCTTGAAACATTTGTTGGTTCGTTTAATTTATTTGCGTTTGCCCTTGCATAAACGCCTTTAGAGTATCCTCCATTGAGAATTGAGGTGGGGCCATGTTTTGCATGGGTGGCCCTCCTTGAGAATTGGTAGGATTACCCGTGGGAGCATTCTTCTAACTGAAATTTGGGTGGTTCGTCCAGGTAGAGTTGTACGTGTTATCTACCGGTCCATTGAAAGGTTGTTGATAACCATATGTAGTGTTTACTTGCTCTTGTAACAACTCTTGAAACGCAGAAATTGTAGGACAATCTTGCGTAGAGTGTACATTAGTGGCACAAATTCCACATATGTTCTCAATATCCTCCGTGGATTTAGAAACTCCACTTTTGCTTAGTTTCATAGCCTCGACCTTTCTTATGAGGTTGGCTAGCCTTGCATTCACATCATCTTCCTCCTTAGTGATGTAAATCCCTCCTTTCTCTTTTTGTTGAGGAGGCTTGAGGTTACTGGATTTGTCTAAGGTATCCCATGACTGAGCATTTTCGGCCAACATGTCTAGGTAACTCTATGCCTCATCTGGATTTTTGCTCATGAACTCACCATTGCACATCATCTCTACAAATTGGCGCATGTTGGAATTTAATCCATCATAAAAGAAGTTGATAATATGCTAACTTTCGTATCCATGATGTGGGCAAGTGAGTAAAAGTTCTTTAAACCGTTCCCAACTTTGAAAGAACGACTCGTCCTCTTTTTCAATAAAGTTCATTATAGATCTTCGAAGGGTGTTAGTTTTATGAGTCGGGAAGAACTTTTTCAAAAATTCTTGAGTCATCTCAATCCACGACCTTATTAAATGCATTCGAAGAGAATAGAGCCAACCCTTGGCTCTCTCTTTCAATGAGAAAGGAAACAATCTAAGTTTGATGACATCCTCTAAAACATTATTGTATTGCAAGGTAGCAACAACTCCATCAAACTCCTTCAAGTGTAGATATGGGCTATCAGAATCTAACCCATGGAATTTTGGCAAAAGTTGAATTACCCCCAGCTTTATATCAATGTTCTCCCCGATGGTTGGTAAGACCACACAAGAGGGTGTAGTTGTACGGACCGGTTGTAGGTAGTCTCGTAAAGCTCTCATTAAAGGAGCATTATGCACCTCATTCTCTCCTACTCCTTTATGATTTGCATTTGTAGTTGGAGTAAAGTGGGGAGGATTTTCTAATGGAATTTGATCCATGGTTCCCAAACTTTCACAATGTTTTACAGAGTTTCAGACTCGTCTATAAACGGAGAATGGTCCAACTAAACCACCTTCGGTTTGGAGACGATTGTTGTGGTCACGTTCCCAACGGGACATAAACCACACAATCCAAAATCTAAACTAATACTAAGTCCTAAAAACAAAATCTAAAAGTAAAAACTGAAAACTGACATAATTCAAGTTGGAAGGATAGTACCCGATTTTCTTGAACTAGAAGAACTTCTTATAAAACAAAACAAACCTTGTTAGTTCTATAATTCAAAAAAAAAATAATCCTAAGAAAACAGTAAAACCTAAATACTCCTACTTCTATAGCTACTAAAACAATTTAAAACCGTTTAACCTAGATTCCCCTGCAGTGGCGCCAAAAACTTGTTCGCTCGCCTCAAGTGAAGGCTTGCGATGTAGTAATAACTTGGTAAGACCAAGGTCGATCCATAGGGAATTAGGGTAAACCAATTCAAACTATTCTAGCAACTTCAAATTAAACAATTTTGAAGTTTGATTTCATAAACTAATTAAAAACAGTAACTTTTGTAAAAATCTATTAATTAATGAAACCAAATTCCTTAAGGATCCACTTGTAGTAGTTCCATGTGAATTCATTCATCCAAGCATAAACACAACTAGATTCGAAGTTCTATCTCTCATCTAGTTCGAAGATTAAGCATTCAAACACAAACAATCCCACTTAAGTCAGAGAATAAGATTCTAGTTCTAATGAAGCACATAGAATTCGACCGTGTAGCCTTCGAAGTAACAACCATGCTAAGAGATTAAGTATGCTCTAGGGTTACTACAATTCGAATCTAATCAATCCAAATGTGATAATATCAGAGAATTGCAAGGAACCCATGTCCGAAGCACATGAACTCTCACAAAACATCCAAAAATATCAACTTTATTCATACTAGAACTTAAAAATCCAAACTTTAAGTAAAGATACTTGAATTAAACAAATTCAACATGAAAACTAGCTACAAGCATCACCTTTTAGCCCTAGCTAAGAGGTATTAGCCAAGAATTGTTATACTTGAACTACAAACCAAAGAAAAACTAATAAAAACATAGAAAACTGGAAAAATTGAAGTTTGAGGAGTTGCAGTCTCTCCATGATGATCTCCCTTGCTCCCCACAAACTTAGAACTCTTTTAGGATACCTTAGCAAGGATGAAAAGGTGTCCTTTTATAAGAAAAACTACACATCGCCTCGAATTGTTGTTCACTCCCCAAGTATAGGGTTGCGAAGTAGTAATAATTCAGAAAGACCGAGTATCGTTCCCACAGAGATTTATGTATGGGTATTCTCAGAATTTATCTAAAACAACTTATAATTAAAATTGCATTAAGAACTAAATCTAAACAATAGAGAATTGGGTTTAAATAGTGAATGTGTAAGGTAATAACAATCTAAAAAAACACTAGAGCGCTAAAGATCCACTTTTGATAGTTTTCAATGCATCAACACAACTAGGTCTCTCACTACACAATCGGAATCGAATAGTTGCGCTAAAGATCCATCGGAATATAAAGCGGTTCAATCAACAATTATCTAAAATAGTTGCTTGTTCATTGAATCGATTCCCACAATAATGCTCAGGCCTTGTGCACACTCAATTGTATAGGCCAAGCCTCTTTCCAATCTAGTTGAGATTCACAACCATAGCTTTCATCAAATCATGTCACTAGACTTGATTACGACCAATGGTTAGAACTCTAATTAAATCAAAATCAATCAACAAATAGCTATCTTAAATTATAACAAAAGATAAGAACTTTAATTTGAATGAGTTCCCACATGAAGATCATGCTATTGTACACAAGGCAATCAAATGGTTTACCATGCCCGGAGTCGATGATAGATCAATGAACTACACAAGCATAAACAATGCTAAAAAGGTAAGCTACTACGTTAGATTCACTAAGAATCACATGAGCCCGGAATCATCGAGAGATCAAAGCAAAATCTGAACTAATACTTGATTCAAACTCACATAAAACTAAATTCTTCAATTAAAACATGAAAAGGAAACCTAGATTGTATCAATGCATAAAAAACGAATCAAAAGGTTCACCTCTTAGCCCTAGCTAAGAGGTTTTAGTTCATCTCTAACATCCTTGAACTAAAAACTCAGAAAACATAAAAACTAGAAGAAAAACTATGAAAACTTGAAGTAGAATCCGTCTCCTAAGCCTCCTTATTGTTCTCCACATCCTAGCATGCTTGAGTATGAAGAGGAGAGGTCCTTTTATAGGTTTCGGACTCCAATTGCTAAGAACCTTCGAGAAATGTGCCAAAATAGCACTTTGCGCAACAAATTTCGAAACTTGAAAAACAAGCTCTGTTACGCTGCCGACCGGTCGTAAAACATCTAAAATAGACCAGCAAGCTTTGGACTTTTCAGCTTCTCTGTTGAATGCTCAGACCGGTTGGACGACCGGTCCTGAATAACAGTCGACCGGTCGGACGACCAGTCTTAATTAATCCAGTGAGTTTTAGCAGCAAGGGGATGTCTCTTTTGAATCACTGACCAGTCGGACGATCGGTCATGTGCCTTGGCCGACCGGTCTGATGACCGGTCTTCAGTGTAGTTTTCTTTACTTCTTTCTTTTTTCCCTTGCTTCCTTCTTCAATCCTTTTGCACTTAGTTCCTTAATCTTTAATGTATATAAAGTGCTCTTTTTAGCCTTGAATTGGTGAAATCTCCATCTTGTTCCTACAATCACAAATCATGCATTAGATTAATGTTTTAAACATGCAAACCATGCATAACATGTGATGAATTGGGGTTAGAATATGCACAATTCAGAGCTCAACAATTGCATAACAATTTACACACTTATGCCGCTAGTCGGGCGTTGGTCGGGTGCCTGGTCAGGTGTTGGTCGGGCACCCAACCATGCTGCAATTTGGTCCAGTAGCTTTGATTAAAATCACTTTGAATATCAGGCACCCGACTATGCTCTGGTCGGGCACCCCGGTCAGGTCCAGAAATGTCCAACGGGTTTTGCAGATTTCCTCCCAATTTCGCCCTGTGGCCTTCTGATATGATTGTTGATTTCATCTTTTCTTCTGGCCGATCTAGGTCTTTCTGACATGATTCTTCAAGGCTTCTTTTCAGTGTCTTCAATGTGATTCCAAAGGACCCTTTTTACATCAAATTTATAACTTCTCTCTCTCATTCCCTACAATCACAAACATGCATTAGCTAGATTAATCTTTTTATCATAAGAATCATGCATGAAATGTGATGAAACAGGGTTAGATATGTATAAATTAAGAGCTCAACACATGTGGTGTGTGCACAAGCATGCCAAAACCAACTATGCAGCTCGATTCCAACCAGTTCAACTTTGGCCCCAAGCTCTGAAATAAGCAAATACGTCATGCTCAACTGTATATGACCAAAACTTGAAAAGGTCAGTCGCCTATTCAGCCACTTGGTTACACCTTGACTTATACCAAAAAGGATTTTTTTTCATATATGAAACCGATAACAGTGACAAATGGTCGAATTGATCGACTGTCGGACATATAGTCCTATAGAAAGAGAATTGATTATATTGAAATATATTGTCCAGCGAATGTGGACTAGAAATTACAACTACGTTTTTCCAGCGAGCATGGACGAGTGATTACAGCTATTCTTAGAGTTGGACTACGTTGAGATGAGCTAAGGAAATGAAAAATAGAGTTTGTTTGTTTGTTTAGTGTGAGATGTCTTCCTCTATCGATTTCATCTCCTATTTATAAATTAAGTAGAACCATCTAGTCCCCTCTTTACTTGGGTGTTATAACTATTGACCCTCCTTGAGACTTTTCCTCTTCCCCAAATGTTTCTGCTTCCTGTTCTTCCAAATCTTTCTTCCTCTTATTGCCACTTGTCCACTTGCATGATTGTTTCCACCACATTCTGCTCTTGAGAGCTTGACCAAGTTCTGTCCTTGGTCGAGCTTTGTCCTTTGGTCAAACTCCCTTGGTCGAGCTCCCTGGGTTAATACTTGGTCAAGCTCCCTTGGTTGAGTTCCCTTTGTCGATCCTCAATTGAAATAGATTGGCCAAGAGTTGTCCTTGACCAAGAGTTGTCTTGGCCAATTATGTCCTGACCGAGCTCCCTTGGTCGAGCTTCATCCTTGGTTGAGCTCCCTTGGTTGAGCTTAGTCGAAAATAAGGTATAACAATAGGTTAATGAAAGTTATTATAAATTGGTACTGGCATGTAAATATCATAATAATGAGGTAGTATTAAGTAAATATATATCCCAAACAAATTTATTTAGTTGATCTTATTATGGATTAGAGATCATATTTCCTTTTATTAAGTGATGTAGGAAAGGGCAAGAGGAGAAAGATCACTGTCTTCCTCAACTAGGAAAAACCTTGAATCCACAAGGTTATATATTCTTGACTCCACAAGATAAGATAAAAAGGGAAAGTAGACATTTTTATTATTCAATAATCTTTAGATTTCCTGAAAGGACTTGGAGACCTCTCCAAGTCCTCCCATCCAAGAGGGAGGGTTGGTGTTGAGCTTCTAATTTATACATTTTCTAACCCATTACATCCCGTTATATGCATGTTTGCATGCTTAAAAGACCCATCTAATGCATGTTTTATGATTATAGGAATGAGAGAGAAACTTCACTCAATTGATACTTAAAAGACTCACTTAGAAGCCTTTTGTTGATGATTAAAGGTGGGCTAAAGAATGACGAAGAAAATCCAAAGAGAATGCAGAAAATAATGAAGAAATAGAAATTTTTAATAGATTGCCGATAGGTGTCCGATCAATCAGAGGAGACTCCAATGGGTACCCAATCAATCAGACCACCCATCAGACAAATCAGAAATACCAGATTTCTCTGGACATATTTCCGATCAATCGGCACACCTCCGATCAATCGGAACTAGTTGTCCAATCAATCAGAATTATTTTCGATCAATCGAAAATAGCGACAGAAATAGCAACTCTTTGGACACTTTTACGATCAATCGGATCATCGTCCGATCAATCGAAGATCATCATCCAATTAATTGAAGATCATAGTCCGATCAATCGAAGGGATCTCAGATCAATCGGACCTATCTGCGTAGCTGCGTAAGGAGTTACGCAATTCCAGAAGATTCCAAGTCGGTGGCCGTCTTTTGTTATAAAAGGGCACCTCTACATCCTTCCTAAGGCATCTTGGAAGAATTCTAAGTTCGTGGGATTTGAAAGAGTGCATTGTGTTGTGGAGTGTTCACAATCCCTCCAATTAGGGTTTTTCTAGTTTTCTTATGTTTTTTATTATTTTTCTATTGTTTATAGTTGAAGCATGATAATGCTTGGTTAGAACCTCTTAGCTAAGGCTAAGAGGTGAAGCTTGTGAGTAGTAATCATGTTGAATTCGTTTGAATTCAAGTACTTTACTTTAAGTTGAATTTTTAGTTCTAGTTTGAATAAAAGTTGGTATTTTTGAATGTTTTATGAGAGCTCATGTGCTTCGGATATGAGTTCCTTGCAATTCTCTGAGATCATCATGTTTGGATTGATTAGATTTGAATTGTAGTAATCCCTGAGCGTACCATAGTCCATTGGCATGGTCGTTACTTCGAAGGCTACATATTCGATTTATACATGATTCATTAGAACTATAATCTTATTCTTCAACTTGAGTAGGAATTTTTATGTTTGAATGCGATATTTTCCAATCAGAAGAGAGATAGAACTTCAATTCTAGTTGTGTTTATGCTTGAATAAATGAATTCACATGGGGGTTACCACAAGTGGATCCTTGAGGCCTTAGTTCCGTTTAAATTACAGATTTTATAAGTTACTGTTTTAAGTTAGTTTCTAAATTTGAATCTTTTAATTGCTGAGATTTGAGTTGCTAGAATAGTTTGAATTAGTTTACCTAATTCCCTATAGATCGACCTCGGTCTTACCAAGATTATTACTACATCGCAGCCTTACACTTGAGGCAAGCGAACAGTTGGGTATCAGAAAGGTGGAGGATATGTTATGCATGCTTTTAGATCTAAAAGGGGATGGAGGCTGCTGGAAGGAGATTTAATGCGGGCCAGGTTGTTCTTGGAAAAATACTTATCAAAGTTCATTGCATCCAATGGATCTTCCCCTTCTTCGGCTTCTAGCCAATGGAAGAACGTGGAGAGGAAGCTCACCTTTATGATTCACAACTCTTGCTGGTTGGTGGACAAGGGAGATATCAGCTTCTGGAACCAGAATTGGACGGGAGGGGGCTTATTGACTGGGGCAGCTTCGGGTCCAATTCCCCCTCATCTTGAAAACATCCCAGTTAGAAGTTGTTTGTCACAAGAAGAAGGCTAGAATTTCTCGACTGTGGAGTTTCTTCCTTCGAACATATTGAAAGCTATCAAGTGCAGCAACATCATGATTTCTGACAAGGAAGACCAGCTCATATGGAAGATGTCTTCTTTCTGTAGGTTCTCTCTCAAACAGGCATAGAACGCAATACATCAAAGATAGACTAAGCTTCACTTGCCTAACTGGATTTGGAACAAATTTGTTTCACCCAAGATAGCTATGCTGGTATGGATGATTATGATGAAGGCGGTGCCAGTGGATGCTGGAATCCAAAGAGTGAGAGTTCAGATGGCTTCGAAATGCAATTGATGTGATGGCCCTGACGACCGACCCAGAACCTATTTTTGAATCGCAATAACAATAGGCCAGATATTGCTAGGACCGGGAGATCAAGGCAGATAGGGCAGCAGACGCAAGACGTCGAGAGATCTCTACATGCTGAAGCCATCAACTCTGATTTAGAACAGGGGACCACGACAATTGGGAGTTATTAGCAGCCAGATAACGATGCTAATTGGGCAGCGAGCGAGCTGCAACCATCCCAAACCCAATGTTCTTAGTAAGAAGCAGGTGGGATACAGTCCATCATGTGTGTCCAACAGTCAGAGAACAACCACCACCCAACGGTCAATCTCAGCCAACATCAGCAAGCCATGTGTGTTCACCAGAGAGCGGCCGACTTGCAACCCACGACAAATACTCAATGACTAGTTCAACATCAAGGGGGTGTGAACGGTTGGACCACGAACCGGGCTATCTCCAATCCCAGCTCGACTCAGCATACACACCCTCATAGCTCAGAAAATGCAAATCATCTCTTCTGCAACAGCCTCCATGCGAAAGGTTTGGCTCCACTTCTCCAAACTGTTTGACATGAGATCTCAGCAGAATCCTTCCATTCAACGGAGACTCATAGTCAGGTTCAATAAAGCTTCCTTTTCTTCCACATTCCTTACTATGAGTGGCGCAGCCGTAGGCGGAATGAGATTGATCACCATCTCTCTCGTAAGATAACTTATCCGAATCCACAGATCTATCGAGCAAACAACCCAATCTTCCTTGATTGCTCAAGGGGCAACTCGAAGAACACGAGCCAAAACAGAGAAAAACTCTAGAAATTGTATTAAAATTATTGAATAAATACTTAAAATTTGAAATAACATCCTACTTATACTAAATAAACCCTAAGCTTCGTAGCCTAAGTGTCTTAATTGCAAAAGGAAAGAGAAACAACTCCTAAAACGAAAAGGAAAATCAAAATTAGCAAGTTCGCAGGAACCTACTAGGAGCTAGACGACCGGTCGGGCAACCGGTCTGAGAAGTTCCAGAGAGTCCAGTAACTCTCTAGAGTCCACTTGACCTGTCGATGACCGGTCTGGGTTGGGCTGTCAGACACACGATCGGTCCGACGACCAGTCGCATTTTGGCCAAAACAGTCCAGTGAGTTTGGACTGAATTTTCAATTGATTCCAACCGGTCTGATGACCGGTCCTTGTTGGGTCTGACCGGTCGGACGACCGGTCAGCGGTGCTATCTGATTTGAATGTTTTCACCTCTTTCAACCCTTTTGTGGTGGTCTTCCGCTAGTCCTTCCTTTGGTCCATTCTTAACATGTAGAGACTAGTCACGCCTTCTAAATCAGTCTCCCCTCCTTGAAAAGAACTCGACCTCGAGTTCATAATTTCTTCAGGCTCATCATATTCGTAGAGGTCAGCGACATTGAATGTACGGGAGATTTCAAGTTCTTCGGGAAGATCCACAACATAGGCGTTATCATTAATCTTCCGAAGGATTGACACTGGTCCAATCTTTTTGTGTTTGAGCTTGTTGTAGGTGCCAGTAGGAAAACGTTCCTTGCGTAGGTAAACCATGACTTGATCGCCAACATCAAAAACCTTGCTTCGGCGATGCTTGCCAATGTCTGCTTTATATTACTGATTTGCTTCAGCCAATTTATTCTGGACCTCCATATGAACCTCGGCAATCTTCTCAGCCATGTGTTCAGCAACAATGCTCTTTCCGAGGACTTTGGGCAAGGAGACTAAGTTGAGTGTATGACGCGGAGTTCGTCCGTAGACAACTTGGAATGGGGACTTCCCTGTGGACCGATTCGTCATATTGTTGAAGGTAAATTCGGCCTGAGGTAGGGCCAAGTCCCATTGTTTCGGCTTGTCTCCTGAGATGCTTCGGATGAGGTTGCCCAACGTCCTATTAACAACTTCAGTTTGTCCGTCGGTCTACGGATGATAGGCACTACTAAATGGAAGCTGAGTATCGAACCTACTCCACAAGGTACGCCAAAAGTGGCTAACGAACTTCGTATCTCGATCCGAAGTTATGGTTTTGGGAATTCCATGCAACCTCACAACTTCTTTAAAAAATATATTGGCCACATTCGATGCGTCGAATGTTTTCTTGCATGTGATGAAATAGGCCATCTTCGAGAATCGATCTACAACCACAAAAACTGAATCAACACCCCGTTGTGTTCGTGGGAGACCCAAAATGAAATCCATGGAAATACTTCCCAAGGGCCTTCTGGCACGGACAAGGGAGTATAGAGGCCTGTATTTTGAGAGTGGCACTTGGAAGTCTGACAAATATGACATCTAGCAACCATCCATCCCACATCGCGCCCTAGGTGAGGCCAATAATAGCGCTCTTCCACCATTAGTTTCATCTTGTCACGGCCTAGGTGGCCTCCAAGCCCACCACCATGAAGCTCGAGCATGATCTTATCCCTCAAGGAACACTGTGGGATGCATAATCGATTCTCATAGAATAAGAATCCATCATGAATATGAAAATCATCGGGCTAGTTGTCTATGCTTCGTGCCCAATTGTCCTTGAAATCGTTATCTTCCGCATATAACTCTTTGAGGCAATCAAACTCAGTCACCTCGCTGGACAGTGTAATAAGGAGAGCGGCTCGACGACTTAGAGCATCCGCCACCTTATTTTGTTGCCCCGACTTGTGTCATAAGACAAAAGTAAACTCCTGCAAAAATGAAACCCACCTAGCATGCACACGATTGATGTTAGTTTGACTATTTATGTATTTTAAACCTTGGTGGTCAGTGTTTAGAACAAACTCCCTCTGGATGAGGTAGTGACGCCAATGCCGGAGAGCTTGTACCACAGCGTACAACTCTATTTCATATGTGGACCATTTTTAGCTAGCATCGCTGAGTTTTTCACTATAGAATGCAACGGGTTGGCCTTCCTGGGATAATACAGCTCCAATACCCATGTATGATGCATCGCAATCTACTTCGAAGACCTTATCGAAGTTAGGTAATACGAAGACTGGAGTGGATGATAATTTGTGCTTAATCTTAGCAAAACTACGGTCGGCTTCTTCAGCCCATTGAAATGGACCCTTCTTCATGCAGTTTGTAATGGGTATGACAATCGTGTTGAAATTTCTGACAAAGCGACGGTAAAAAGTGGCCAACCCATGAAAACTACATACTTCATGAATGTTGGTTGGTGTAGGCCACTCACGGATGGCCTTTACCTTATCTTCGTCCACCTGAATGCCTGTGGCTGATACAACAAAACCCAAGAACAAAAGGCGATCCGTCAAGAAATCGTACTTCTTCAGATTTAGGTACAACTTGTTGTCTTAGAGCACTTGTAATACTTCTCTGAGGTGTGCCATATAAGCTGATTCATCTTGGTTTTAGATAAGGATGTCGTCGAAGTAGACCATGACAAAACGACCTATGTATGGTTTCAATACCTGATTTATCATTCGCATGAAGGTACTTGGTGTGTTCGATAGTCCAAATGGCATAACGAGCCACTCATATAGGCCTTCTTTGGTTTTGAAAGTTGTTTTCCATTCACCACCTGGTCGAATTCGGATTTGATGGTACCCGCTTCTCAAATCCAGTTTGGAAAAGATTTTAGAGCCTTTTATCATGTCCAACATGTCATCTAGATAAGGGATTGGGAACCTGTACTTCACAGTAATTTTATTGATCGCCCGACTATCCACACACATTCGCCAACTTCTTTCCTTCTTGGGAGTTAATAGGGCCAAAACGGCGCATGGACTCATGCTTTCTCGCAACATTCCCTTTTTTAACAAATCATCTACCTAGCCTTAGAGGATCTCACTCTCCTTGGGACTTAACCGATAGTGTGGTCGGTTGGGTAGGCTTGCCCCTGGGATGAGATCGATGTGATGTTGTATGTCTCTCATTGTTCGCTTCCCCAAGTGTAGGGTTGCAATGTAGTAATAAACTCAGTAAGACCGAGGTCGATCCACAGGGACTATGTAGGATCTCACAAATTCATCCACAAGTGTCTATTGAAGTCTACTAATCAGATTGTTGTATAAAGTTGATGTGAGTAACAAAAGCTGAATTAAATCGAGAGTAAGTAATTATAAGAGGGTACTAGGGTTTCAAGGATCCACTTGTAGCAATCCTTGATGTTTAATCCGCTGTGGTTTCTTATTCTCTCAACTAGACTCGACATTCCTGTCTGTCTAGTCGGATGATAGAGTTGTTAAACCAAACAGTCTGTAATATGTAAATTCTATGCATAAGATTCACTCAATGTAGGCTGATTTGAGCATGCTCAATTGCATAGGTCATTCCCCTTTTCTATAGGTCCTGTTCTCAATCATAACCATCCCCGAGTCCTCTCACAAGACAAGGCTAGATTAGGATTTGAACTAGATTCAAATCACAAGCACAGTCCTTACATATTCCAGAAAATCAACTAAAATAGAACTTTGGCCTGAAGTCCCTTTATGAAGAGCTTAGTACTAGAGCGCACTCCGATTCCTCGGATCATACAGGTCTATACCGTTGCAAACAAATTAAGAAGATAAGTAATTCATCCAAACATCCATGAGTCATCACAAGACTAAGAAAAATTACTTAAAAACTTGTATAAACTTCAAACCTTAGTTCATAATCATGAATTCCAAACTAAAACCACTTAATTACGAATTAAAACGTCTTGGATTCACTACAAGCTTCACCTCTTAGCCCTAGCTAAGAGGTTTAGCTGCTCATGATCCAAGGAAACATAAAACAACTACAAAAAGCATGAAAACAGCAAAGCAAACCAAAAGGAGTTGTGAAACTCCAATCTTCACTTCCACAGCCTCCAACCTCGCTTGAACCCTTCTAGGATACCCTAGGAACGATCCCTAGGTGTCCTCTTATAGTCTGGAGGCTCCACAACGTCGGAAGAATCGGGAATTTGCGAAACTCTTACGCAGCGCAGAGAAAATCAGGAAGAAATTAGAATCTTCTAAGTCAGTACACATGGCCGACCGGTCAAGACCGGTCGGCCTCAAGTGAAAACACTTCAGCAAGCACCTCCGACCGGTCATGACCGGTCGGGCCTATTCATCCTTGGTCCAGCAACAATGACCGACCGGTCATGACCGGTCGGTCCTCTTCAATAGTGCCCAACATGCATGGCTGACCGGTCACTGACCGGTCTGGCTTCCTTAGCCGACCGGTCACGACCGGTCAACTTCATTTTCTTCTTATTTTCTTCCTTTCTTTCATCTGCTTTCTTCTCTTCTTTAGTTCTTTCTCTCTTTTCTTCTTTGGCCCTCAAACATTCTTCATCAGAATGATCCCAAATGAGCTCTTTATGTCTTCAATTGAGTAGAGTCCACCCTCAATCCTGTAATCACAAAACATGCATTGGATTAGCTTACAAACCATACAAACCTTGCACAATGAGTGATGAATTGGGGTTAGAATATGCACAATTAAGAGCTCAACACTCATCGGGGGTAGTCCTTGGGGAAGTTCTCCAGGCCATGTATCTCTGAATTCACTAAGCAAATGGTGGAGGTTTGGGGGGATAACATGTGCCCCGGATCTCGCCCGTATCTTTGGTCTCTTCCTCAAATTCCTTCATGGTTAGGAGTGAGCTCCCCTCCACTATGGAAGTCATGACGTGCCTCTCGGGTGACATAAGAGTGAGTATACGCTTCCTCCCATCCTTGATAACATATATATGTTGTCACGCCCACGATGCATAACGTCTCTATCCGATTTCCACGGACGACCAAGGAGGATGTGACACGCCTCCATATCAATAACATCACATACTACTTGATCCTTGTAACCTCTACCAATTGAAAATGAAATTAAGCATTATTCAGTTGCCTTGGTGTCACTAACTTTCTTGATCCAACCGATAGAGTAAGGAGTGGGATGCTTTGTCATCATCAACTTGAGCTTATCCACCACTTTTTTAGACATGATGTTTTCACTACTCCCACTATCAATGATAATATCACAAATTTTGTTGTTCATAGTGCATCGGGTATGGAAGATGTTGTGGCGTTGTGGATGGACTTCCACCCTTGGAGTATAGCATAAGTGCCTCACCATTAAGGGCTCACCATGGTCTTGTTCTATTACATCAACCTCTTCATCGTATTCTTCATCGACTTGGTGATACTCACCCTCTTCGGGTTCTTCCTTAGCGAATTCCCCTTCATTCGTGGCTAAGTTAGCCATCGTACGGTTCGAACATGTATTGGACAAGTGACCTGGTTGGCCACATGTTGAACCTCCAATTTATACATTGCATTGCCCATTACATGACATGGTTTGCATGATTTTCATGATTTAAAGGCCTATCTAACACATGTTTTGTGATTATAGGGGATGAGAGTGGACTTCATTCAATTATGGATTGAAAGGATACATTTAGAGCCATTTGGATGAAGGACGAAAGAGGACCAAAGAAAGAAGAACACAAGGAAAAGAGAGAGAAGAGGAAAGAGGAGAAAAGAAAGAAAGAAGAACAAGTTAAAGAGGGCTAGACCGGTCTTGACCGGTCGGCCACAGGAGCCAGACCGGTCTTGACCGGTCGGCCACACAAGCTGAGCACATTAAAGAACAGACCGACCGGTCTTGACCGGTCGGCCATGCACACTGGAAGATGGACAACTTGGTCCGACCGGTCATGACCGGTCGGCTATATACGCTGGAACAAGCCCAATTTGGTCCAACCGGTCATGACCGGTCGGCTACACTTGCTGGATCAATGGACAGATCAGTCCGACCGGTCATGACCGGTCGGCAGCACTCCCTGGACTGTTTAAAAGGCCAGTCCGACCGGTCTAGACCGGTCGGCCCTGCGTAAGAAGAGTTCTTTCTAAATCAGGACTCCGAAAACTGCTGCGCACTGCGTAACCTTTCGCAGATTCCGACGCAAGGGAGGTTTCTTACTATAAAAGGACACCTAGGGGCTCTGTTCGCTCACCTCAAGTGTAAGGCTGCGATGTAGTAATAAATCTCGGTAAGACCGAGGTCGATCCACAGGGAAAAAGTAACAGCTTCCTAATTACTTCAGCAACTCAGTTTAATAGAGTAAATTCAATTTCAATAGGATGTTTAATTAAAACAGTAACTTAATGAAAAATCAGAGATATAATGTACTAAGGCTTTCAAGGATCCACTTGTAGCAATTCTATGTCAATTCAGTCAATCCAAGTAGAGAACACAACTAGATTTAAAGTCCTATCTCTCATCTAGTTGGAAAATAAAGCATTCACACACATTCATCCAATTCAAGTTGAACTTCCAAGTTCAAGTCCATTCAATCAATGTAGAATTCAAATTCATAGCCTGCGGAGTAACAGCCATGCCTATGGACTATGGCCTGCTCAAGGATTACTATAATTCGAATCTAAACAAGCAACCTGTGATAATCTCAGAGAATTAAAAGGAATTCATGTCCGGAGCACATGAACTCAGATAAGACATCTCAAACTACCACCTATTGGACTGAAACATAAGAAAAATTCAACTTTGAATTAAAAGTACTTGAATCAAACTGAAATTAACATAGAACTGGCTACAAGCTTCACCTCTCAGCCTTAGCTGAGAGGTTTTAGCCGAGCATAGTCATGCTACAACTAAAAACTCAAAAATAAAGCATAAAACTAGAAAAACCCAAAAATAGATGTTGCAGACGCTCCACGGTCGCCTTCAGCCTCCAAACTCACGTTCCTTCTCTTCTCTGATACCTTAGGGAGAGCCCCTAGGTGTCCTTTTATAGCAACAAACCCCCCTTGCGTCGGATTCTGCGAAAGCCTTCGCATTGCGCAGCAAATTTCGGAGTCCCGAATTAGAAAGGACTCCTATTACGCAGAGTCGACCGGTCGTGACCGGTCGGGCTGATTTCCAAACATTCCAGTGAGTACAGCCGACCGGTCATGACCGGTCGGACTGATTTTCATTCATCCAGCGTGTGTGCCCGACCGGTCATGACCGGTCGGGCTGATCTCCCTCTCATCCAGCGTGCATGGCCGACCGGTCATGACCGGTCGGCCTCTCTTCTTCTTGTTCATGTGATGTGGCTGACCGGTCGGACTTTGTTCCCACCTTGTCCAATGTATATAGCCGACCGGTCATGACCGGTCGGGCTCCAATGTAATGTGGTCAGCCTTCATGGCCGACCGGTCATGACCGGTCGGCCTGTCTTCCATTTTATTCTTCTTCTCTTCTTTTTCTCCTTTTTCTTCTTCTCTTTCTTCTCTTTGCTTTCTCCTTTCTTTGGTCTTCTTTCATCTTCATACAAAAGCTTCAATTGCATTCTTTTGTCTCGTAATTGAATGAAGTCCGCTCTCATTCCTATGATCACAAAACACATGTTAAGTAGGCTTTTAAACCATAAAAATCATGCAAACCATGTAGTGTAATGGGCAATGCAATGTATAAATTGGAGGTTCAACAGGCTATTCCTAGGGTATCAAAGAAGCTAAGGGACGTGGTTTTGGAGAGAGGAAGCTGTCGTGGAGCATCTGCAACTCTTCTATTTCCGATTTTTTCTAGTTTTATGCTTTTATTCAGAGATTTTAGTTGTAGCATGAGTATGCTCGGCTAGAACCTCTCAGCTAAGGCTGAGAGGTGAAGCTTGTAGCTAATTCTATGTTGGATTCAGTTTAATTCAAGTAATTTAATTTCAAGTTGAATTTTTCTTTCATGTTTCAGTTCTAAAAGTGGTAGTTTGAGATGTTTTATGACAGTTCATGTGCTCCGGACATGAATTCCTTGCAATTCTCTTAGATTACCATATAATGCTGGTTTAGATTCGAATTATAGTAATCCTCGAGCAGGCCATAGTCCATAGGCATGGCTGTTACTCCGCAGGCTATGGTTTTGAATTCTACATTGATTGAATGAACTAGAACTTGGAAGTTCAACTTGATTTGGATTGAATGTGTGTGAATCCTCTATTTTCCAACTAGATGAGAGATAGGACTTCAAATCTAGTTGTGTTCTCTACTTGGATTGACTGAATTGACATAGGATTGCTACAAGTGGATCCTTGAATGCCTTAGTACTTTATATCACTGATTTTCATTAAGTTGCTGTTTTAGTTAAATACTCAATTGAATTTGATTTTCTTCCATAAACTGAGTTGCTGGAGTGGTTTGGAAGTTGTTTCTATTTCCCTGTGGATCGACCTCGGTCTTACCGAGTTTTATTACTACATCGCAGCCTTACATTTGAGGCGAGCGAATAAGTTTTTGGCGCCGCTGCTGGGGAACTTAGATAACGGTTTTCAAATAATTTCAGTGGCTGTAGAAGTAGAAGTAGATAGGTTTTTCTGATTTTCTTAGAACTAACATATTTTTTTCTGTTTTGTAGGAAATCTTCTCTAGTTCAAGTACATCAGGTGATACCTTTCTAACTTAGTTTTTTTTCAGATTAACTTCATATTTCAGTTTTCTAGGTTAGAATTAGTTTTGATTTTTGGTTGAGTGGTTTATGTCCCGTTGGGAACGTAATCACTCAAATCGTCTCCAATCTGAAGGTGGTTTAGTTGGACCATTGTCAGTTCATAGACGAGTTCGAAATTATCAAGAGCATTGCGAAAGTTTGGGGAGTATGGAACAGACACCTTTAAAGAATCCTTCCCCCCCCCCCCCCCCCCCCCCCCCCACTCCAACTACAAACGCAAATCAGGAAGGAGTAGGAGAGAATGAGGTACATAATGTTCCTCCAATGAGATCACTACGGGACTACCTACAACCTGCCCGAACAATTACACCCTCTTGTGTGGTTCTACCAGCAAACGGTGGAAATTTTGACATAAAACCGGGTGTAATTCAACTCTTACCAAAGTTCCATGAGCTAGATTCTGACCGCCCATACTTACACTTGAAAGAATTCGAAGAAGTGTTGGCCACCTTGCATTACACCAATGTTTCCGAGGATACTATCAGACTTAAACTTTTTCCTTTCACTTTGAAAGAAAGAGCCAAAGATTGGCTTCACTCTCTCAGACCACATTCGATTGGGTCATGGGTTGAGATGAACCGGGAATTCTTGAAAAAGTTCTTCCCGGCTCATAAAACGAACACCCTTCGAAGGGCCATAATGAATTTCTCGGCCAAAGAAGGTGAATCTTTCTTTCAATGTTGAGAAAGATTTAAAGATCTCCTGCTTGCTTGCCCACATCATGGCTATGAGAGTTGGCGAATCATAAATTTTTTCAATGATGGATTAAGTTCCAATATGCGCCAATTTGTGGAGATGATGTGCAATGGCGAGTTTATGAGTAAAAATCCAGATGAGGCTTGGAGTTACTTGGACATGTTGGCTGAAAACGCCCAATCTTGGGATACATCGGATAAACCCAATAACTCCAAGCCCACTCAAGAGAAAGGAGGGATCTATGTCCTTAAGGAGGAAGACGATGTGAATGCAAGGATAGCCAACCTCACAAGGAAGGTTGAGGCCATGGAACTTAGTAAAAGTGGAGTTCCCAAGTCCAAAGAAGCTGTTGAAACCATATGTGGGATCTGCCTCACTGATTTACACGCTACGCAAGATTGTCCCACAATTCCTGCGTTTCAGGAAGTGCTACATGAGACTGCCAATGCCACATATGGTTATCAATGGCCCTTCAATGGACCGGTAGGTAATACGTACAATGAGAGTTGGAAGAACCACCCAAATTTTAGTTGGAAGAATGCTCCTACGGGCAATCCTACCAATTCTCAAAGAGGGTCACCCATGCAAAATATGGCCCCACCTCAATTCTCAATGGAGGATACTTTGAAGGCGTTTATGCAAGGGCAAACGCAAATCAATCAATCGAATCAGCAAATGTTCCAAGAGCTTAAAGCCTCGGTTGATGAGATTAAGGGACGCTTGAATGCTAGGGAAGGGACCTTTCCGGCCCAACCCAATCCAAAGCAAGTACATGAAGTAAGCACCCCTAATCCTTCCAACCAAAACATAGAGCAAGCCAAATCCATCACCACCCTTAGAAGTGGTAAACAAATTGACAAAACTATTCCGGTGAAGGCCGATGAGCTTAATGATCCGGTAAATTCTGAGGATGAAGATGGATCTAACTTAGCCCCACAACAACCGGAACGCATTTACAAGCCCGTGGCACCATTCCCTTCAAGATTGGTTGCCCCAAAATCTCTCCCAAATTCTCATGATATTCTAGAAATTTTCAGACAAGTCAAGATTAATATCCCTTTGCTTGATGCCATCAAACAAATTCCCTCTTATGCCAAGTTTCTAAAAGACCTATGCACAACAAAATGCAAATATAATGTGCAGCAAAAGGCCTTCTTAACTAAGCAAGTGAGTGCCATCCTCACTCAAAAGACCCCCCCAAAATTCAAAGATCCCGGTAGTCCCACCGTTTCATGTATCATTGGAGACTACCGGATTGAACGTGCCTTGTTAGATTTGGGGGCGAGTGTGAACTTGATCCCATACTCGGTATATGAGCAATTGGGTCTTGGTGAATTGAAACCCACCAAAACCACGTTGCAACTCGCTGATAGATCTATCCGTGTACCGAGGGGGATAGTTGAGGATGTTCTAGTCCAAGTTGACAAGTTCTACTACCCGGTAGATTTTATCGTCTTGGACACACAACCGGTTTTGGATGCTAGCACCCAAATACCGGTAATATTAGGCCGCCCATTCCTTGCCACATCAAACGCAATCATCAATTGCCGGAATGGGGTGATGCAACTATCTTTTGGAAACATGACACTAAAGGTGAATGTGTTTCACTTGGGCAAAAGACATAGGGATGTAGATGATGATGAGTTCTTCGAAGTAAACATGCTTGAAACTTTTGAAGAAGAAGAACTCCTCCAACTTGAACCACTAGAAAGCTTGGAGACATGCTTAGCACATTTCATGGATTCTGAAGACCCCATCATTGATGAGATTGTGCAGGCATTAAATATAGAAAGACCGGTAGTTGACATTAGCCGGTGGAGGCCCCATTTTGAAAAATTACCACTAACCACATCAAGGCCTCTACCGTCTAACATCAAACCACCGAAGCTTGACCTCAAACCATTGCCATCCGAGCTTAAATACGTATATTTGGGTCAAGAGGAAATGTTCCCGGTTGTCAGTGCCTCCCACCTTGAGAAGGACCAAGAGCTCAAGTTGATTGAGTTACTCAAAGAACATAGGGAAGCCATAAGTTGGACAATAGCGGATCTCAAAGGGATAGATCCTTCGGTTTGCACTCACCGAATACACCTTGAAGAAAATGCAAAAACTACTAGACAACCTCAAAGACGGCTAAATCCAAACATGATGGAGGTTGTCAAAGCCGAGGTGTTAAAGCTATTGGACGTGGGTATTATCTACCCTATCTCCGATAGCCAATGGGTGAGGCCTACCCAAGTTGTCCCCAAGAAATCCGGTATTACCATCATTGAAAATGCCAACAACGAGCTTATACCAACTAGAGTGACCACCGGTTGGCGTATGTGCATTGATTATAGGAAGCTCAACACGGTTACTAGGAAAGACCACTTCCCTCTCCCATTTATGGATCAAATTTTGGAGAGGTTGGCAGGCCATTCCTATTATTGCTTCCTAGATAGCTATTCCAGATACAACCAAATTGAGATAGCTCCGGAAGACCAAGAGAAAACCACATTTACATGCCCGTTTGGCACCTTCGCTTACCGAAGGATGCCATTCGGGTTATGTAATGCACCCGTCACATTCCAACGATGCATGTTGAGTATTTTCTAGGACATGGTGGGTGAGTTTCTTGAGGTATTCATGGATGACTTTTCTGTTTTTGGTTGTACATTTGATGAGTGCCTCAAGCACTTAAAGTTGGTCTTGATGAGGTGTGAGGAGAAGCAACTTGTATTAAACTGGGAAAAGTGCCATTTCATGGTATAAAGAGGAATAGTCTTTGGACATATCATCTCGTCCAATGGAATAGAGGTAGACCGGGCAAAAATTGACATGATTTCCAATCTACCACCACCCAAAAGCATACGCGATGTGCGGTCCTTCCTTGGACACGCCGGTTTCTATCGAAGGTTTATAAAGGATTTTAGTCATATCTCAAGGCCTTTATGCAACCTTCTACAAAAGGAGAACCAATTTGAGTGGAGTGCCGAATGTCAATTAGCTTTTTCAAAGCTAAAAGACATGTTGACAACTGCTCCTATCATGCAACCACCAGATTGGTCCATTCCTTTTGAGTTGATGTGCGATGCTAGCGATTTTGCTATTGGGGCGGTGTTAGGCCAAAAGAAGGATAAAAAGCCCCATGTCATCTACTACGCAAGTAGGACCTTGAATCCTACCCAAGTTAATTACTCGACTACGGAGAAAGAGCTCCTAGCTGTCATTTTTGCCTTGGACAAATTCAGGCCATACTTAATAGGATCCAAAGTTATTATTTATACTGATCATGCAGCGCTGAAATACCTTCTTTCTAAGAAGGACGCTAAGCCCCGTTTGCTTAGATGGATCCTACTCCTTCAAGAATTCGACTTGGAGATCAAAGACAAGAAGGGAGTAGAAAATGTGGTGGCGGATCATCTATCCCGCCTAGTCCTACCAAATTCCATTGACGAGTCACCTATTGAGGACTCATTCACTGATGAGCAACTCTTTGTTGCCATGCATCCACCATAGTATGCTGATATAGCCAATTATCTTTCCACAGGTGCGATGCCGACTCATTGGACTGCGCAGGACAAACGTAAATTTCTAAGGGAAGTGCGCAGATTTTTCTGGGATGAACCTCTACTGTTTAAATATTGCCCAGATCAAATTATAAGGAGATGTGTCCCTGAAGATGAACACAATTCTGTCATCTCCTTTTGTCATGATCAAGCATGTGGGGGTCATTTTTCAACCAAGAAAACAACTGCGAAAATTCTGCAGTGTGGTTTTTATTGGCCCACGCTATTTAAGGACACCCACGAGTTTTGCAAAGCTTGCGAACGCTGCCAGAAGTTAGGAGGATTATCCCGTCGAAATATGATGCCTCTCACCCCAATTCAACATCTTGAAGTCTTTGACTGTTGGGGCATCGATTTCATGGGACCATTCCCCTCATCTTTTGGACATGTCTATATCTTGTTTGCCGTAGACTATGTGTCTAAATGGATAGAGGCTATCCCATGTAGAACCAATGATCATCGTACGATTCTCAAGTTCCTCAAAGAAAACATACTCTCTAGATTTGGGACGCCTCGAGCATTTATTAGTGATGGTGGTTCTCACTTTTGCAATAGACCTTTTGAAGCTTTGATGAAGAAATATGGTATTAGGCACAAAGTGAGTACCCCATACCACCCACAAACAAGTGGGCAAGCTGAAATCTCCAATAAGAAAATCAAGCAGATTTTGGAAAAGACGGTGAGACCAGATCGCAAGGATTGGTCCCTAAGATTAGATGATGCACTTTGGGCCCACCGTACCGCCTACAAGACACCCATTGGAATGTCCCCTTATAAACTTGTCTATGGGAAAGCTTGCCACTTACCTGTGAAGATAGAACACAAAGCTTATTGGGCAATTCGGGCTTTAAATTTTGACATGGACAAGGCTAGCTCACTTTGTAAACTCCAATTAAATGAGCTTGATGAAATACGGAACGATGCATACGAGAACTCGAGAATTTACAAGAGTAAAATGAAGGCTTTCCATGACAAAAACATCTTCAGGAAATCTTTCCATGAAGGTCAAAAAGTACTCTTGTATAATTCCCAACTTCATCTTTTTCCGGGAAAATTACGATCTCGATGGACCGGCCCATATATTGTTAAAGAAATTTTTCCTCATGGGGCTGTTGAGATTGAAAATGCAGCAAATGGTAACTGTTTTAAAGTTAATGGACAACGCCTTAAACCATTTGTTGAGAAATTTGATTCAGAGGACACGTCCATCACTCTAAATGATCCTGTCTATCAGGATGATTGATCTCCTAGTCTGATGGAGGTATAGCATAGGTAGGTTTTCTTTAGTTTTACTGTTTTAGTAGGTTTTAGTTGTTGAGTTGGAGACTTCCATGATCGCTCTTTCAGGTACTATTGCTTCTCACTCTCTCATATTTTACCATTGCTCTCATGTTCATACTAATTGAATATCTTTTTACATTGAGGACAATGCAAGATTTGGTTGGGGGGGTGAGATGAGATTCCTCATCTAGCATATTGCAACATTCCGAGCTTCATATGCGCAAAATTTTTTCGAATTTTCTAACATCTCAAAACTCTTTTAGAAAATCTTGTTTCTATACATTTGAGATGCTATGAGTATAAGAAGAGGAGATACGAAGTGTGTGACGTTGGAGGTCTTGAAATTCTCCCAACATAATGGTTTTATATGTTAGTTCCCCTATTGTTGTGATTGATAGAAAATTTGAACACCTTTACACCAAGTTCACATTACACGATTTTCATGAGTTGACAGGTTTATGTGATTTGTGGATTAGAAGACTTTGATTTAAAGGTGTTGAGCAGCCAAGCCGGGGTATTTTGTCCATCCTTGTCCATGGGAAAATAACGGAAGATGTGGATTTCTAAAAATCCTATCTAATTTAAAAGAAAAAGGAAAGAAAGGATGAAATCGGGAAGGAAAGAAAAATGGTGGAAAATTCCGAAAAGGGCTACCTATTACCAACCGAGGGATGGTCGAACCGTAACCAAAGCCGAAAATGGGACGTAGTGTGAAAGCCGTTGGAAGGACGGTAAGGCAAATTCCTATCATAGGCTTCTTGTTGCTCTGTGCACTTTAAAATCCTTGGCTTACTTAATCTATAAAGAAGATGATCCCAGAAACTCATGAGATGATCTTGCACTATGCACACTAGGTTGAATTTGTTCGAGTTCTTCTATTTATCAATCAATCTGTGGGAACTTCATGTAGACATGTATTATGTTTTGAGAGTCCAAGGTTTCAGCTTCTATCACCAAATTTCTCCAATTTTTAGACTTGTACATCTTGGAATGGATAGAAACATGGTTTCTGGAAGAGAGTTGGGTTTAGAGGTTTGAAATTATTCACGCACGTTTTGCTTGGGACTAGCAAAAAGCTGGTTGGGGGTGTGTTGAACCTCCAATTTATACATTGCATTGCCCATTACATGACATGGTTTGCATGATTTTCATGATTTAAAGGCCTATCTAACACATGTTTTGTGATTATAGGGGATGAGAGCGGACTTCATTCAATTAGGGATTGAAAGGATACATTTAGAGCCATTTGGATGAAGGACGAAAGAGGACCAAAGAAAGAAGAACACAAGGAAAAGAGAGAGAAGAGGAAAGAGGAGAAAAGAAAGAAAGAAGAACAAGTTAAAGAGGGCTAGACCGGTCTTGACCGGTCAGCCAGAGGAGCCAGACCGGTCTTGACCGGTCGGCCACACAAGCTGAACACATTGAAGAACAGACCGACCGGTCGGCCATGCACACTGGAAGATGGACAACTTGGTCCGACCGGTCATGACCGGTCGGCTATATACGCTGGAACAAGCCCAATTTGGTCCGACCGGTCATGACCGGTCGGCTACACTTGCTGGATCAATGGACAGATCAGTCCGACCGGTCATGACCGGTCGGCAGCACTCCCTAGACTGTTTAAAAGGCCAGTCCGACCGGTCTAGACCGGTCGGCCCTGCGTAAGAAGAGTTCTTTCTAAATCAGGACTCCGAAAACTACTGCGCACTGCGTAACCTTTCGCAGATTCCAACGCAAGAGAGGTTTCTTACTATAAAAGGACACCTAGGGGCTCTTCCTAGGGCATCAAAGAAGCTAAGGGACGTGGTTTTGGAGAGAGGAAGCTGTCGTGGAGCATCTGCAACTCTTCTATTTCCGGTTTTTTCGAGTTTTATGCTTTTATTCAGAGATTTTAGTTATAGCATGAGTATGCTCGGCTAGAACCTCTCAGCTAAGGCTGAGAGGTGAAGCTTGTAGCTAATTCTATGTTGGATTCAGTTTAATTCAAGTAATTTAATTTCAAGTTGAATTTTTCTTTCATGTTTCAGTTCTAAAAGTGGTAGTTTGAGATGTTTTATGAGAGTTCATGTGCTCCGGACATGAATTCCTTGCAATTCTCTGAGATTACCATATAATGCTGGTTTAGATTCGAATTATAGTAATCCTTGAGCAGGCCATAGTCCATAGGCATGGTTGTTACTCCGCAGGCTATGGTTTTGAATTCTACATTGATTGAATGAACTAGAACTTGGAAGTTCAACTTGATTTGGATTGAATGTGTGTGAATCCTCTATTTTCCAACTAGATGAGAGATAGGACTTCAAATCTAGTTGTGTTCTCTACTTGGATTGACTGAATTGACATAGGATTGCTACAAGTGGAATCTTGAATGCCTTAGTACTTTATATCACTGATTTTCCATTAAGTTGTTGTTTTAGTTAAATGCTCAATTGAATTTGATTTTCTTCCATAAACTGAGTTGCTGGAGTGGTTT
The DNA here is from genome assembly GCA_003013855.2 of Liriodendron chinense. Taxonomy (NCBI): domain Eukaryota; kingdom Viridiplantae; phylum Streptophyta; class Magnoliopsida; order Magnoliales; family Magnoliaceae; genus Liriodendron; species Liriodendron chinense. Next base: position 5,199,857 of record ML058510.1, on the reverse strand, counting down.
GGAAGTTGTTTCTATTTCCCTGTGGATCGACCTCGGTCTTACTGAGTTTTATTACTACATCGCAGCCTTACACTTGAGGCGAGCGAATAAGTTTTATTACACATTCCAACAATGGTTGGGTCGGGGTCATGCATAAGGATGTGGAGCTTGACTCAGTCCAGCAATAGGTGGGACATTACGTTGCAGCCTTGGAGCTCCGACTCCCGCTCCTCAAGTCGTGGTTGTATGAGGCGATTGGACTCACCCTCCGATGGGTTCCTTTCCTTTGGTTTGAGAAACCTCTTGTTCCACTGTGATAGGAGGTGCTTGAGATGGAGGATATGATCGCGCAGGAACTCTTTTGAGTCGAGTTTTGGTGTGATTGGTGGATTGTAGGGTATCTTCTACCGTCCATATCTGTTGCATGTGTACTTGATCCTGGATATTGAGCCATAAATTGCTAACAAACCTTACAGTCCTTTGTGCCTCCGTCTCAATTAAAATCATTACGGGAGGATAGCCGGTGGAATTCAGCGGCAAATTCTTCAACGGTTTGATTGCCTTGAGAGCAATTTTGGTATTTCTAGAATAGGATTTGTTCATAATTACGAGGAAGGAAACGTGATCGAATAAGTTTTCGCGTTCGAGGCCATAATCAGATGGGTAATTTGTTTTGCCAAGTGCGGGAGAGTTGTAATTGCTCCCACCATGCCGAAGCACCCAATTTCAACTTGTATGCAACAAGTTTAACTTTCTGATCCTCCGGGACTTACATGTGATCAAAGAATTTCTCTACTTCCGCTAGTCAATCCAAAAAGTCCTCAATTTTAAGCATACTATTAAAAGAAGGGAGTTCGCCCTTACCTTTATATCTGTAATTATTACGATCCCCACGGTCATAATCATGTGCCTGAGGTCGTGCAATGATATCTTCGACCTCGTCGTCACTGTCATCCGAAATTGCATACTCATGAAGTCGAATAGCGGCCGGGAGGGCCGGACGAATTGCTGGATTACTCCCAACACCCACTGTGGGTGGTTGAGCAACCACCAGAACTTGTGGTGGTGTTAATGCAGTGGTAAGTTGATCGATGGACTCCCGCAACCCTTGCATTGAAGTCTCCATCGATCTCTGGAAAAGATCCATCTTCTTCGCTAGAAACGCAATCCCTTGATCATCGTCAGCAGGACTGTTGCCTCGATTGTCGCCAGAAGCCATCACCCGAGGGAAAGCCTCGCTTTGATACCAATTTGGTGCAGCCGTAGGCGGGACGAGATCAATCACCGCCTCTCTCGTAAGATAACTGATTCGAATCCACGGATCTATCAAGCAAACAACCTGATCTTCCTTGGTTGTTCAAGGGGCAACTCGAAGAACACGAGCCAAAATAGAGAAAAACTCTAGAAATTGTATTGAAATTACTGAATAAATGAATAAAATCTGAAATAACATCTTACTTATAATAAATAAACCCAAAGCTCTGTAGCCTAGGTGTCCTAATTGCAAAAGGAAAGAGAAACAACTCCTAAAACGAAAAGGAAAATCAAAATTAGTAAGTTCGCAGGAACCTGCTGGGAGATGGACGATCGGTCGGACGACCAGTCTGAGAAGGTCCAGAGAGTCCAGTAACTCTCTGAATTCCTCTCGACTTGTTGACGACCGGTCTGGGTTGGGCTGTCAAATGCATGACCAGTCAGACGACCAGTCGCATTTTGGCCAAAACAGTCCAGTGAGTTTGGATTGAATTTTCAATTAATTCCAACCGGTCTGACGACTGGTCCATGTTAGGTTCGACCGGTCAGCAGTGCTATCTGATTTGAACGTTTTCACCGCTTTCAACCCTTTTATGGTGGTCTTCCTGCTAGTCCTTCCTTTGGTCCATTCTTGATATGTAGAGACTAGCCACGCCCTCTACATCAATGAGGGGGATCGCAGCTTCGTTCATTGTATGGAAAATATGGCTGACTTGAAATGCCAATAGATGTGAGGCGACAAGGAGGTCTTTGGCTGATGTTATTGCAAGAGTAACTGGCTAAGGGAAGTAGGGAAAAGGATTTCAATTGAAAGACACATGTCTATGTCTCAGGAGCTAACCTTGTCCGCATTGGGGTTGGAGAAAAAGACAAAAAGGGATCGAAGCCTTCGTATTATCAAATGGAGTTGGCCAACAGGCGGATGATTGAAGCTAAAGTATGTTGACGGGTCAGCTCGAGACAATTCAAGTTTGGGAGGAGGGGGAGGAATTTGCAAAGATGGTCATGGGAGAATAGTATTCACTGTTGGAGTAGCCTTCAAACTGTGCACAGTTTGGGTGCTCAGACTAGTCGGGCGACCGGTCTGATGGTTTGGCCCAGATGCACAGTAAGGCCGCTGGACAGATTTCATGTGCCCTAGACTAGTTGGATGACCGGTCTGCAGGGGGCTCCAACAGGTCGGTGGTGTGGCTGGACGCGACAAATCTGGAAGTTTCCTATTGCAAGTCGGTCTCTTGCGTAGTTTTTGTTGAGCTTTAAATGTGTATATTCTAACCCCATTTCATCACTAACTATGCATGATTTATACGTTTAAAGTCATATTTAATGCATGGCTTTGTGATTGTAGGAATAAGAAAGAAGCCTCACCATTTGGGCATTAAAGGATACTTCAATGGGTCATTGAAGAGTTAAGGAAAGGAAGAAGGAGAGGAAGAAATCAAGCGAAGAAGATCCGAAGAGAAAACAAAAGAAAACGAAGAAATCAGCATTCCCAATGGATCGTCGATAGGTGTCCGATCAATCGAAGGATTTTTCGATAGGTGTCCGATCAATCGGACCACCCATCAGACATACCAGAAATACCAGATTTCTCTGGACACATTTCCAATCAATCGGCACACTTTCGATCAATCAGAATGAACTGTCCGATCAATCAGAATAGCGTCCGATCAATCAAAATAAGCAGTAGAAAATAGCAACTCTCTGGACTCTTTTACGATCAATCGACCGATTTTCAATCAATCGGAGTCTACATTCCAATCAATTGGAGGAAGCTCCGATCAATCGAACTTGTCTGCATAAGCTGCACAAAGAGTTACGCAATTCCAGAAGTTTCCAAGCAGGAAGCGGATTTGTGCTATAAAAGGGGACCTTTACATCCTTCCTAATCTATCCTATAAGAGATCTATTATAGTGGGAGGCGGAGATGGACAAATTTGGAGTTCTACAACTCCCTTCTCTAGTTTTCTTTCTAGTTTTCATGTTTTTAGTTGATTTCATGTTTCCTTGGATCATGATCAGCTAAACCTCTTAGCTAGGGCTAAGAGGTGAAACTTGTAGTGAATCAAAGATGCTTTAATTCGTTTATTTGGTTTTAAGTTTGGATTTTTTTTTAAGAACAATGGTTATTGAAGTTTAAATAAAGTTCTATGTAGTTTTCCTTAATCTTATGATGACTCATGGATGTTAAGAAGAATTGCTTTAGTTCTTAGTTGTTATACATGAATCTAGACCTGTACGCTCCGAGGAATCGGATTCAAGACACTCTAGACTTGGATTGTCATGTGGGAACTTCAAACCAAAGTTCTACCTTTTGTTCTAAAATCCGATTTATATGTTGCTTATGCATGTGATTTGAATAAAGTTCAAATCATAATATAGTTAAGCTTCATGATAGGGTTTGATGATTATTATGATTGTGATCTTAACCTATTGGAACTAGGATTGACCTATGCAATTGAGTGTGCTCAAGTCCTAACTTGAATTAAGGGAATAATGTTATGAATAATATATGAATTGGACTGTTTTGCTGAATTAACCGTTCTATCATCTAGCTAGATAGGATTTGATTTTTATTCTAGTTGTGTAATTGGGAAACCACAGCAAATTATACATCAAGGATTGCTACAAGTTGATCCTTGAACCCCTAGTGCTCTTTTATATTAGTTACATTCACTTTTAGTTTAAGAATATTCCTCTACATTCAATTTCTAAAAAATTTGTTTAGTTTGTCTCAATTAGAAATCATTGGAGGAATTTTGTGAATTCTTATATAAGTCCCTAAGAACGATCTCGGTTTCTACCGAATTATTACTACATCGCAACCCTACACTTGGGGAAGCGAACAGTTTTGCGCAAGAGGTTTCTAATTTCGGTTTTATGCCTATTTAAAGGGTGTAATGCAAGATTAGGAGTTTTGCCATTAGGGCCATGTTTCCTTGATAGATTGAGAGGGTTCTAGGGTAAGAGAAAGAGCTTGAGGAAAGCTTGGGATTCTCTGGGATGAAGAAAAAGATTGTGCTTGTCCGTTTCATGTGAGAATAAGCTTTGGGTAGCTCGAGGATTTCTCTTGTGGACGTTTTGTTTCTTCATTCTCTATAAACTTCTGTTAATCATAGTGGATCGCTTTGTGCCATGGTTTTTTACTCGTTGAGGGGTTTTTCCACATAAAATCGGGTTATCTCTTATGGTTAAATGCTTGTGTGGTGTGATTGCATTGTGTTTCTCGTTGGATCTCATATTACTCTGCGTGTTCGGCTTCTGCTGCCGGTTTTCCCAATAAGTGGTATCAGAGATAAAGTTGAGGTGGAGTAGAATTCAGATCTGAGATTAGAAGATGGGATCAAGTAAGAGATTCGACGTGGAGAATGATTCTGTGAAAGAAAAACATGAAAGCGATTAACATCTATGAAAGAAGTAGAATGGAAGAAGGTAGGTCGGTACGCCAATATCTCAATCAGGTTCATCGATTGCGATCGGGTTTGATTGGGAGCACAATTCACGATGGAGCTGTGGGATCGGCAGCGGGAGCTGCGGTTGCTCGTATGTAGCAAGCGCCCAAGGGCCACATGAGAAGAGTGATAAAGGTGCGTGAAGGTGCAAAGATGAAGTCGACGAGGCACAAGAAGTGGTGGAGCTATGATGAAAATGAGATGACAAAGTGAGGATGGTTTGATTCAACGTTTGAAGCCTCGATGGAGATTGTTGGAGTAGCCTTCAAACTGTGTATGGTTTTTGGTGCTCAGACCGGTCATGCGACCGGTCTGACGGTTTGGCCCAGATGCGCAATGAGGCCGCTGGACAGATTTCTTGTGCCCTAGATTAGTCGAGCGACCGGTATGCAGGGGGCTCCGACTGGTCGGGCGACCGATTGGTGGTGTGGCTGGACGCGATGAATCTGGAAGTTTCCTATTGCAAGTCGGTCTCTTGTGCGGTTTTGCGCAAGAGGTTTCTAATTTCGATTTTATGCCTATTTAAGGGGTGTAATGCGGGATTAGGAGTTTTTCCATTGGGGCCATGTTTCCTAGATGGATTCAGAGGGTTCTAAGGTAAGACAAAAATCTTAAGGAAAGCTTGGGATTCTCCGGGATGAAGAAAAGGATTGTGCTTATTCGTTTCATGTGAGAATAAGTTTTGGGTAGCTCAGGGATTTCTCTTGTGGGCATTTTGTTTCTTCATTCTCTGTAAAGTTCTTTTAATCATAGTGGATCGCTTTGTGCCGTGGTTTTTTACCCATTGAGGGGTTTTTCCACGTAAAACCGGATTATCTGTTGCGGTTGAATGCTTGTGTGGTGTGATTGCATTGTGTTTCTCGTTAGATCTCGTATTACTCTGCGTGTTGGGCTTCCGCTTCCACTATCAGATTTCCCAACATTCACATTCCACAATTCCTATGGTTGTTTTTTCAATACAGCGGCCGAGGCTCAGGCGGTGGTAGACGGGTTAGTGTTCGCTCGCCTCAATTACAAGGCTGCAATGTAGTAATAATTCTCGATAAGACCGAGGTTGATCCTCAGGGAATTAGAAAATAAATTTTAAACTATTCCAGCAACTTGAATTGAAATAATTTACAGAATCAATTAAGAAAACTAACTCAAAATGGTAATTTAGAAAAATTAGTAATTTAAAGGAGACTAAGGCTTTCAAGGATCCACTTGTAGCAATCCCATGTTAATCCAATCAATCCAAGCATAAAACACAACTAAATTTGAAGTCCTATCTCTCATCTAGTCAGAAAATAAACCATTGAAACACATTCAATCCCACTTAAGCTAAACTTCCAAGTTCTAGTCCTATTTAATCATATAGTATTCAAAAGCATAGCCTTCGGAGTAACAGCCATGCCTATGGACTATGGCATGCTCAAGGGTTACCATAATTCGAATCTAATCAAGCAAAACATGATAATCTTAGAGAATTGCAAGGAATCCATATCCAGAGCACATGAACTCTCATAAAACTTCTAAAAATATCAACTTTATATGAACTAAAACATTCAAACTTCAATCTCAAAGTGAAAGTACTTAAATCAAACTGAATTAAACATGAAAGTGGCTATAAGCTTCACGTCTCAGCCCTAGCTGAGAGATTCTAGCCAAGCATTGTAATACTACAACTAGAACTCAATGAAAAAGACATAAAAACTAGAAAAATCAGAATCGACGGAGTTGTGGATGCTCCACGGTGCTCTCCTTCACTTCCCACGACCTCCAATCTCTTCTCGGATGCCTTTAGATGAAGCCCTAAGTCCCTTTTTATAGAATAGTACAGAAGATTCCAGATTGCGCAAGAAATCACGAAACTGCATAGAGAAAATCAGAGCTTGTAGGACAAGCTCTGTTACGCAGATGATCGGTCGGACGATCGGTCTGAGCTCCTGGACGACCAGTCTAACGACCATTCGTAAAACAACAAAAATAGTCCAGTAAGTTTTTTGGACTTTTGACCCCTCTCAGACGACCGGTCTGAGTGCTGATTGACCGGTCTGACGACCGGTCTATCTTGGTCCAGTGAGAAGTGTAACAATGGGAGGTCCCTGTTGAATTGCAAACTGGTCGGACGACCAATCCTATGCCTTGGCAAACCGGTCGAACAACTGGTCTTCAGTGTAGAATATTACACTTCTTCCTTCTTTCTTACATACTTTGGCACTTGGTTCTTTGGTCTTCAATGTACCTTCAGTGATCTTTTTAGCCTTGAATTGGTGAAATCTCCATCTCGCTCCTACAATCACAAATCACGCATTAGATGGGTCTTTTAAACATGCAAACCATGCATATAATGTGATGTAATGGGATAGATTATGTATAAATTGAAGGCTCAACACACCCCCAAACCAGCATTTTGCTCCCGAGCAAAACATGAGTGAAGCAAGATCAAATCTCCATAAACCAACACTCCTTCAGAAACTATTCTTCTATACATCCCAAGACACACAAGTGTAAAAGTCAGAAAAATTAGGTGATAGAAGTTGAGACCTTAAACTCTCAAAACATAATAAGTGTTCATATGAAATGCCCGCTAATTGATTGATAAATAGAAGAACTTGAACAAATTCAACCTAGTGTGCATAGTGAATGTTCATCTCATGAGTTTCCAAGATTATCTTCTTCATAGATCAACTAAACTATGAATCTCAAGGTGTACAGATCAACAATCAAGCCAATGACAGGAATTTACCTTACCGTCCCTCCGACGACTTTGACACTACGTCCCATTTCTGGCTTTGGTTACGAGTAGACCATCCCCCGGTTGGTAATAGGTAGCCCTTTTTGGAATTTTTCACCATATTCTCCATTATTCCCATGTTTTCATCCTTTCTTTCCTTTGTTTTTACATATATTAGATAGGATTTTTAGAAATCCATATCTTTCGTTATTTTCCCATGGACAAGGATGGACAAAGTACCCCGGCTTGGTTTCTCAACACCTTAAATCAAAGTCTAACTAATCCACAAATCACATAATCCTTTCAACCCAAGAGAATCGTGTAATGTGAACTAGGTGTAAAAGTGTTCAAATTTTCTATCAATCATATAAATAGGGGAATTCACATATAAAACCATTATATTAAAAGTAGTTTAAGACTTGCAACATCACTCACTTCATATCTCCTTTTCTTATACTCGTATCATCCCGAATGCATAGAAACAAAATTTTCTAAAAGAGTTTTGAATTTTTGAAAAAATCAAAAAAATTTCGACATATAATGCTCGAAATGTCCACAAACTGCTAGATGAGGAATCTCATCTCACCCCCCAACCAAATCTTGCATTTTCCTCAATGTAAAAGATATGCAATGAGTATGAACATGAGAGCAATGGTAAAATAAAAAAGAGTGAGAACGATAGTGCCTGAGAGAGTCAATCATGGAAGTGTACAATTCCGACAACTAAACTATTAATGAAATAAACCTAAAACAGAAAATCAAACAAAACAAAATCCTAGGCTATACCTCCGTCAGACTAGGAGATCAATCGTCTTGATACACAGGATCATCCAGAGTGATGGACATGTCTTCTGAATCAAATTTCTTAACGAATGGTTTAAGGTTACCATGGGGATCATCCAGTTTTGTCCGTTCACTTTAAAACAGTTACCATTCGCTGCATTCTCTATCTCAACAGCCCCATGGGGAAAAACGTCTTTAACAAAATATGGGCCGGTCCATCGAGATCATAATTTTTTCAGAAAAAGATGAAGCCAAGAATTATACAAGAGCACTTTTTGACCTTCATCGAAAAATTTTCTGAAGATGTGCTTATCATGAAAGGCCTCCATCCTACTCTTATAAATCCTCGAATTCTTGTAAGCATCGTTCCGGATCTCGTCAAGCTCATTCAATTGGAGTTTGCGAAGCGAGCTAGCCTTATCAACATTAAAGTTCAATGCCTGAATTGCCCAATAGGCTTTGTGTTCAATCTCCACAGGCAAGTGACAAGCTTTCCCATAGACAAGTCTATAGGGGGACATGCCAATGGAGGTCTTGTAAGCGGTACGGTGAGCCCAAAGAGCACCATCTAATCTCAGCGACCAATCTTTGCGATCTGGCCTCACCGTCTTTTCCAAAATTTGTTTAATTTCTCGATTGGAAACTTTAGCTTGCCCACTTGTCTATGGGTGGTATGGGGTACTCACTTTATGTCTAATGTTATATTTCTTCATTAAGGCTTTAATGGCCTATTGCAAAAGTGAGAACTGTCATCACTAATGATGGCTCGAGGCGTTCCAAATCTAAAAAGTATGTTTTCTTTAAGGAACTTTAGAACCGTACGATGATCATTGGTTCTACCTAGAATAGCCTTTATCTACTTGGACACATAGTCTGTGGCAAGCAATATGTAGACATGTCCAAAAGATGAGGGGAACGGTCCCATGAAATCGAAGCCTAACAATCTAAGACTTTAAGATGTTGAATGGGGGTAAGAGGCATCATGTTCCGACGGGACAATCCTCCTAACTTTTGACAGTGCTCGTATGCTTTACAAAATTCATGGGTGTCCTTAAATAGAGTAGGCCAATAGAAACCACACTGCAGAATTTTTGCAGTGGTTTTCTTGGTGGAAAAATGACCCTCACATGCTTAATCATGACAAAAGGAGATGACAAAATTATGCTCATTATCAGGGACACACCTCCTAATTATTTGATCTAGGCAATATTTAAAAAGTAAAGGTTCATCCCAGAAAAATCTGCACACTTCCCTTATAAATTTTCGTTTGTCCTGCGCAGTCCAATGAATCGGCATCGCACCTGTGGAAAGATAGTTTGCAATATCAGCATACCATGGTGGATGCATAGCAATAAAGAGTTGCTCATCAGGGAATGAGTCCTCAATAAGTGACTCGTTAATAGAACTCAGAAAAACTAGGCAGGATAGATGATCCGCCACCACGTTCTCTACTCCTTTATTATCCTTGATTTCTAAGTCAAATTCTTGAAGGAGTAGGATCCATCTAAGCAAATGGGGCTTAGCATCCTTCTTAAAAAGAAGGTATTTCAGCGTCGCATGATCCGTGTAAACTATGACCTTGGATCCTATCAAGTATGCCCTGAACTTGTCCAAGGTAAAAAAAAAATGACTAGGAGCTCCGTCTCCGTAGTCGAGTAATTGACTTGGGCGGGGTTCAAGGCTCTACTTGCATAGTAGATAACGTGGGACTTCTTGTCCTTCTTTTGCCCTAACACCGCCCCAATAGCATAATCGCTCGCATCAAACATCAACTCAAAGGGAATGGACCAATCCGGTGGTTGTATAATATGAGCGGTTGTCAACATGTCTTTTAGCTTTGAAAAAGCTAATTGACAATTGACACTCCACTCTAATTGGTTCTCCTTTTGGAGAAGGTTGCATAAGGGCCTAGAAATATGATTGAAATCCTTAATGAACCTTCTATAAAAATCAGCGTGTCCAAGAAAGGACCGCACCTCGCGTATGCTCTTGGGTGATGGTCGATTAGAGATAATATCAATTTTTGCCCGGTCTACCTCTATTCCATTGGACGAGATGATATGTCCAAGGACTATTCCTCTTTGTACCATAAAATGACACTTCTCCTAGTTTAGGACAAGGTTCTTCTCCTCACACCTTGTCAAGACCAACTTCAAGTGATTGAGGCACTCATCAAAAGTACAACCAAAAAAGAAAAATCATCCGTGAATACCTCGAGAAATTCACCCACCATGTCCGAGAAAATACTCAACATGCATCGTTGGAATGTGGCGGGTGCATTACATGGCCCGAATGGCAATCTTCGGTATGCAAAGGTGCCAAACGAGCATGTAAAGGTGGTCTTCTCTTGGTCTTCTAGGGCTATCTCAATTTGGTTGTAACCGGAATAGCCATCTAGGAAGCAATAATAGGAGTGACCTGCTAATCTCTCCAAAATTTGATCCATGAATGGGAGAAGGAAGTGATCCTTCCTAGTGACCGTGTTTAGCTTCCGATAATCGATGCACATACGCAAACTGATGGTCACTCTAGTCAGTATAAGCTCGTTGTTGGCGTTTTCTACGATGGTAATACCGGATTTCTTATGGACAACTTGGGTAGGACTCACCCATTGTCTATCCGAGATGGGGTAGATGATACCCACATCTAGTAGTTTTAACACCTCGGCTTTGACAACCTCCATCATGTTTGGATTTAGCCTTCTTTGAGGTTGTCTAGTCATTTTCGCATTTTCTTCGAGGTGTATACGGTGAGTGCAAACCGAAGAGTCTATCCCTTGAGGTCTGCTATTTTCCAACTTATGGCTCCCCTATGTTCTTTAAGTAGCTCAATCAACTTGAGCTCTTGGTCTTTCCTTAGGTGAGAGGCAATGACAACCAGGAATGTTTCTTCTTGACCCAAATATACATATTTAAGCTCGGATGGCAATGATTTAAGGTCAAGCTTCGGTGGCTTGATGTTAGACGGTAGAGGCCTTGATGTGGTTGGTGGCAATCTTTTAAAATGGGGCCTCCACCGGTTAGTATCAACTACCGGTTTCTCAATGTTCAATGCTTGCACAATTTCACTAATAATGGAGTCTTTGGAATCCTCGAAATGTGCCAAGCATGTCTCTAAGCTTTCTAGTGATTCAAATTAGATGAGCTCTTCTTCTTCAAAAGATTCGAGCAAGTTTACCTCGAAGAGCTCATCATCATCATCCCTATGCCTTTTGCCTAAATGGAACACATTCACCTCCAATGTCATGTTTCCAAAGGACAATTGCATTACCCCATTCCGGCAATTGATAATTTCGTTTGATGTAGCTAGGAATGGGCGGCCTAAAATTATCGGTATTTGAGTGCTAGTATCCATAACCGGTTGTGTGTCCAAAATGATGAAATCCACCGGGTAGTAGAATTTATCGACTTGGACCAATACATCCTCAACTATCCCTCTCGGTAAACGGATGGATCCATCAGCAAGTTGCAATGTAGTTTTGGTGGCTTTTAATTCACCAAGGCGTAGTTGCTCATATACCGAGTTTGGGATTAAATTTACACTTGCCCCCAAGTCTAGCAATGCACGTTCAATCCGGTAGTCACCAATGATGCATGAAATTGTGGGACTACTAGGATCCTTGAATTTTGGGGGGGTCTTTTGAGTGAGAATGGCACTCACTTACTCATTCAAAAAGGCCTTTCGCTGCACATTATATTTGCGTTTGGTTGTGCATAGGTCCTTTAAAAACTTGGCATAAAAAGGAATTTGTTTAATGTTATTAAGCAATGAAATTTTTATCTTGACTTGTCTGAAAATCTCTAAAATATCATGAGAGTTTAGGAGAGATTTTGGAGCAACCAATCTTGAAGGGAATGGTGCTACGGGCTTATAAACGTGTTCCGTTTCTTGTGGGGCTGAGTTAGATCCGTCCTCATCCTCAAAATTTATCGGATCCTTAGGCTTGTCGGCCTTCACCGGAATAGATTTGTCAATTTACTTACCACTTCTAAGAGTGGTTACGGATTTGGCTTGCTCTACATGTTGGTTGGGGAGATTATGGATGCTTACTTCATGTACTTGCTTTGGATTGGGCTGAGGTTGGGCCGTAAAGGTCCCTTCCCTAGCATTCAAGTGTCCCTTTATCTCATCAACCGAGACTTTAAGCTCTTGGAACATTTGTTGGTTCGATTGGTTGATTTGCGTTTACCCTTGCATAAACGCCTTTAAAGTGTCCTCCATTGAGAATTGAGGTGGGGCCATGTTTTGCATGGGTGGCCCTCCTTGAGAGTTGGTAGGATTTCCCATGGGATTATTCTTCCAACTGAAATTTGGGTGGTTCTTCCAAGTAGAGTTATACGTGTTACCCACCGATCCATTAAAAGGTCGTTGATAACCATATATGGCATTTGCATGTTCTTGTAACACCTCTTGAAACGTAGGAATTGTAGGACAATCTTGCGTAGCATGTCCATTAGTGGCACAAATTCCACATAGGTTCTCAATAGCTTCATTGGACTTTGAAATTCCACTCTTACTAAGTTCCATGGCCTCGATCTTCCTTATGAGGCTGGTTATCTTTGCGTTTACATCATCTTCTTCTTTAAGAATAAATATGCCTCCTTTCTCCTTTTGTTGAGGAGGCTTGAGATTACTAGATTTGTCCGAGTTATCCCATGATTGGGCATTCTCGGCCAACATATCCAAGTAACTCCAAGCTTCATCTAGATTTTTACTCGTAAACTCGCCGTTGCACATCATCTCTACGAATTGGCACATGTTGGAACTTAATCCATCATTGAAGAAGTTTATGATTCGTCAGCTTTCGTAGCCGTGATGTGGGCAAGCAAGTAGGAGGTCCTTAAACCTTTCCCAACATTAGAAGAATGACTCATTCTCTTTAACCAAAAAGTTCATTATGGCTCTTTGAAGGGTGTTTGTTTTATGAACCGGGAAGAACATTTTTAAAAATTTCCCGGTTATCTCATTCCATAACCTTATCGAGTGTGGTCTAAGAGAGTAGAGCCAACTCTTGGCTCTTTCTTTCAATGAAAAAGGAAAAAGTTTAAGTTTTATGGCATCTTCTGAAACATTAGTGTATTGCAAAGTAGCCACCACTTCTTCAAATTCCTTTAAGTGTAGGTATGGGCTCTCAGAGTCTAGCTCATGGAACTTTGGCAAAAGTTGAATCACACCCGGCTTTATATCAATGTTTCCCCCGGTTTGTGGTAAGATCACGCACGAGGGTGTAGTTGTATGGGCCGATTATAAGTAGTCCCGTAGAGATCTCATTGGAGGAACATTGTGTACCTCATTCTCTCCTACTCCCTCTTGATTTGCATTTGTAGTTGGAGTAGGGGGGGAGGATTCCTTAAAGGTGTTTGATCCATGCTCCCAAAACTATCACAATACTCTTGGTATTTTCGGACTCGTCTATGGACTGATAATGGTCCAACTAGACCACCTTCGGATTGGAGACGATTAGTGTGGTCATGTTCCCAACGGAACATAAACCACACAACTAAGAACTAAACTAATCCTAAGTCCTAAAACAAAAATTAACAAAATTCTAAAAATTGAAAAATCTGTAAAAAGCACTAAGTTAGAAGGTTATTACCCGATTCGCTTGAACTATGGAAGAATTCCTACAAAACAAAACAACTTGTTAGTCCTAGGAAATTAGAAAAACCCATCTACTTCTACTTCTACAGCCACTAAAACAATCTAGAACCGTCATCTAAATACCCCGGCAACGGCGCTAAAAACTTGTTCGCTTGCCTCAAGTGTAAGGCTACGATGTAGTAATAATTCTTGATAAGACCGAGGTCGATCATCATGGAATTAGAAAAAAAATTCTAAACTATTCCAGCAACTTAAATTGAAACAATTTAGAGAATCAATTAAGAAAACTAACTCAAAACAGTAATTTAGAAAAATCAGTAATTTAAAGGAGATTAAGGCTTTCAAGGATCCACTTGTAGCAATCCCATGTTAATCCAATCAATCCAAGTATAAAACACAACTAGATTTGAAGTCTTATCTCTCATCTAGTCGGAAAATAAACCATTGAAATACATTCAATCCCACTTAAGTTGAACTTCCAAGTTCTAGTCCTATTCAATCATATAGTATTCAAAATCATAGCCTTCAGAGTAACAGCCATGCTTATGGACTATGGCATGCTCAAGGGTTACCATAATTCGAATCTAATCAAGCAAAACATGATAATCTCAGAGAATTGCAAAGAATCTATGTCCGGAGCACATAAACTCTCATGAAACTTCTAAAAATATCAACTTTATATGAACTAGAACTTTAAAATTTAAACTCAAAGTGAAAATACTTGAATCAAACTGAATTAAACATGAAAGTGGCTACAAGCTTTACCTCTCAGCCCTAGCCGAGAGATTTTAGCCGAGCATTGTCATACTACAACTAGAACTCAATGAAAAAGACATAAAAACTAGAAAAATCGGAATCGACGGAGTTGTGGACGCTTCACGGTGCTCTCCTTCACTTCCTAAGACCTCCAATCTCTTCTAGGATGCCTTCAGACGAAGCCCTATCATTTTATAGAATAGTGCGAAAGATTCCAGATTGCACAAGAAATCACGGAACTGCGCAGAGAAAATCGGAGCTTGTAGGACAAGCTCTATTACGCAGACGACCGGTCGGACGACCGATCTGAGCTCCTGGACGATTGGTCAGACGATCGGTCGTAAAACGACAAAACAGTCCAGTGAGTTTTGTGGACTTTTGACCCCTCTGTTGAGTGTACGACCGGTCGGATGATCGGTTTGAGTGCTAGTCGACCGGTCTAACGACCGATCTATCTTAGTCCAGTGAGAAGTGCAACAATGGGAGGTCCCTGTTGAATTGCAGACCGGTCGAATGACCGGTCCTGTGCCTTGGCAGACCGATCGGACGACCGATCTTCAGTGCAGAATATTGCACTTCTTCCTTCTTTCTTTCATACTTTGGCACTTGGTTCTTTGGTCTTCAATGTACCTTCAGTGATCTTTTTAGCCTTGAATTGGTGAAATCTCCATCTCACTCCTACAATCACAAATCATGCATTAAATGGGTCTTTTAAACATGCAAACCATATATATAATGTGATGTAATGGGCTAGATCATGTATAAATTGGAGGCTCAACAGTTAGAGATCGTGGTTTAATTGGGTCTAACTACATTTGGATTGAATCTTATTCTAAGGTGGTGGCAAAAGAAGTTGCCAATCTGAAAGGGCCGACTTTGTGGAGCATTTGGTACCATCTAGGGAAAATCAACCAAATGAGATCGGATTGTAATTTTGAAGTTTCTCATACACTCTGAGAAGGCAACTAGGTAGCAAATGCATTAGCTAAAATGGGAAGTGGGGGTTATCCCAACTATATCTATTATAGCCAATCAGTTATTCCTAGACATGTTAGAGGGATGTTAACTATGGATGTGGCAGGGTTGGGGGCAATTAGGTTAAGTAAGTCTTAGTTGGAACTATTTTGAGTAGAATTAAAGAATAGTAGATGGGTTGTTTCATGAGGAAAAAAAAAAAAAGGTGAGGCTCGTCGTTTTAAACTGGAGCCCACCCGCACTTCTTGTTTATATATGTTTGTTGCCCTTAATAAAATTTTAAGTGGGATCATACCACCTTTTCCAAAAATTGAAAATAAAAAGAAAAATACAAAAAACTTCATGATTACATACTTATAAAGAAAAAGAAAAATTCTAATTCTAAATTATCGAAAATAAAAAAATTCTAACCATAATAGAAGTCTTAATTTGACTAGAATAGAACTAACCCAAACTAGTAAATTTTGTCAAAAATATAAAGTCCTAAATTAACCTTATAAAAGCATTACTGGCATGATTATAATCAATCTATAAACATGAAGGAAATCTAAAACTCTATACATAAGGAGATACGACAAAATTCGGAATTACTCAAAATATCAATTTTTTCTGAAAATTATGGTTTTCAACACAAGCGTGTTTTCTCGAAAAATGGATAGAAGTGGCGCACTTTGTGGGTCAGTTGACCCCGGATGGCCCACTACACAAATATCAGTAGGTTGTGTGTCTCGTAACGATACCTAGATTAAAAAACAATTATGGCTGATTTATGGTTTATAGTTCAAACAATAATTTCTCCATATTTTGAATGAATTTCTTTCAACCGAATGTTCCTGGGGCCCAATTACATCATGCCCTACTTAGGACTGGGTCCAGATCTGACGAACTACTTTATCTTCGGACGCAAATTACCTGCGACAGCCTTTCGTAGGCATCTCCTGCGCAAGGAATCTGGGTGGGGCCCACCATGAGGTTTGTGAGAAATCTACGCCGTCCAACCGTTTTGTGAGATCATTTTAGGCATTTCGACAAAAAATGAACGAGATCCAAAACTCAAGTGGGCCGCACTAAAGTGTGTAGGGAAATTCTTACCGTTGAATCCTCTATGGGGTCCACAGTGATGTTTATATGCCATCCATACCGTTCATTATGTCATTCCTTCTTAGATGAACTGAAAACACAAATATTATCCTGATTCGAAACTTCTATGGCCCCATGAATATTTCAACTGTGGAAGTTCAATCGTCATGTTTTCAGCCCACTTAAGTCTTGGATCCCGTTCAATTTTGGTCGCAACGCCTAAAATGATCTGACAAAATGGTTGGATGGCATGGATTTCTCACAAACATCATGGTGGGCCCCACCCAGATTCCTTGCGCAGGAGATGCCTGCGAAAGGCTTTGGCAGGTCCGCATCCTTTCTCTTCCGTATGACCTTCTTTTGGTCCAAACATGCTAATTAAGAATGTATATGTGCCACGTTTCAAGGACTAAAACTGGACTAAAACTCTCGAGAACTAACAATCATGATCTCTAATATAGTGATCTAGGTTGTTCATTAGGTCCAACGCACATTTCAAGGGCTACCATTCAAACACTATACTAATAAATATTAATCATTTGATAAATGGCCTTTAATATGGATGGTTGAGATCTTTTGCACAAAAACAGGTACAATCAACAATTTGATCCATCCATGTGTTTAAGGCCTATCATGAGTTGCTTAAGATTCTAAAGAAACACTTTTGTTAGGTAATAGTAGGTATCCCATCCAATCATGGGAATAGAAAATAAGCCCAAATCAAGTATGGATTGGATAAGTCCCATTTGTGGAATTTATTTCAGTATAGCCTATAAAATGGTTTTTTTTTTCTTTTTTTTCTTTTTTTTAGGACTTTGGTATGCAATTCGGATCAAACAAATGAACTGTCCATGTGAAGCAATGCTACTAAAAACACATTTAACTATTTCTAATCAATAATTATGATCAAGTGAAGTGAGATAATTGAAATGAGATGGAACCAAGCTGGTAAACACCCGTCCTGTTGCTTGGTGTCATGAGTTTGAATCTCACTGATCATAGTTGATAATTAAAGATGCACCAAGCCGTGTCTCAAATTGAGTCACAAGTTGAGTCTGAAACGAGTTGGGTTCGCAAACAAGTTTCAAGTGACTCGGCCGGCTGAATAGTGTTGAGTCAGCCTCGGCCAGGTTTCGAGCTGACTCAACCATCTTTAGGACTATGGTCATTTGGGGGCGCGGATTTCCTGCGAAAGCCTTGCGCAGGAAGTTCCAGGACTGTGAACTAAGGTGGGGCCCATAGTGATTTTTTTTTATGAATCCACCCGGTCCATCCGTTTTGGGAGCTCATTTTAGGACATGTGGGCCCTAGGGAGGTTTCAACGGAAGTAATTTACCTACCCACCTTTTCATTTAGTGAGGCCCACTTGAGTCTTGGATCCTGTTCATTTTTGTTCTCACGTAGTAAAATGAGCTCCTAAAACGGATGAACTGGGTGGATTCATCAAAATAATAAAATTAAAAAAATTCACTGTAGGCCCACCTTGGTTCCCATGAACTTCATTTTGGACGCGGATTATCCGCCAAAACCTTTTGCAGGCATCTCCTACGCTCGGAATCTATCTAGGCCACCGTGATGTTTGTGAGAAATCTAGGCTATCCAACCATTTTTTGATATCATTTTACTCGTTGCGACAGAAAATGAACGGGATCCAATACTCAAGTGGGCCGCACTAAAGCAAAAGGTTGGTACGGAAAGTCTCACCGTTGAAATCTCTATGGTGTCTTTAGTGATGTTTACATGCCATCCATACCGTTCATAATGTCATTCCTAGTGAGATGAACTAAAAACACAAATATAATCCTGATTCGAAACTCCTATGGCCTCACGAATATTTCTACTGTGGAAGTTCAATTGTCACGTTTTTGGCCCACTTGACTCTTGGATCCCGTTTATTTTTTGTCGCAACACGTAAAATGATCTCACAAAACGGTTGGACGGCGTAGATTTCTCGTAAACATCACAGTGAGCCCCACCTATATTCCAAGCGAAGGAGGCGTCCGAAGTGGCACCCAAATAGGGGGCGCGAATTAGGTGTTACCCCGGCAACTTAGTGGGTGTTACCCCTGCCGTATGGCCCACGTGGATGATATTTTGTATATCCACTCCGTTCATCCGTTTATACAGCCCATTTTAGGATAAGATTCCAAAATTTATGCAGATCCAAATCTAAAGTGGACCATACCACTGGAAACAGTGTGATTGAGTGCCCCACCATTAAAAATTCCAAAGAGCCCATGGTAAGGTTTTGGTAATGTTTATTTGCAATCCAATCTCTTGATAATGTCAATAAGGTCTTGATGAAGGGAAAATATAAATATCAGATTGATCCAAAACTTTTGTGGCCCACAAATGTTTTTTAATGGTTATTAATCACTGTTTCTAGTGGTATGGTCTAGCTGAGATTTGGATCTTCTTAAATTTTTGAATCATATCCTAAAATGGTATGAAAAAACCGATAGACGGCATAGATATATAAAATATACATCAAGATCGGCCCCACACGGTAGGGGTAACACCCACTAAGGTGTTTCCAGGGTAACATCTAATTCGCTCCCCCAAATAGGAACTACACTCCGTGGTCATTAATTGGCACAACTACCACACGCCCTTGGGGACGCGGATTGCCTGCGAAAGCCTTTAGCAGGCATCTCCTGCTCTCGGAATCTAGGTGGGGCCCACCGTGATGTTTGTAGAAATCTACGCCGTCCAACCATTTTGTAAGATCATTTTAGGCGTTGTGACAAAAAATGAACAGGATCCAAGCCTCAAGTGGGGCGCATTAAAGAAAAAGGTGGGTAGGGAAATTCCTACCGTTGAAACCACTATGGGGTCCTCAGTGAGGTTTACACGCTATGCATATTGTTCATAATGTCATTCCTACTGATATGAACTGAAAACACAAATATTATCTTGATTCGAAACTTCTATGGCCCCACGAATATTTCAATGGTAGAAGTTCAATCGTCATATTTTTAGCCCACTTGAGTCTTGGATCCAGTTCATTTTTTATGGCAACGCCTAAAATGATCTCAAAAAACGGTTGGATGGCGTAGATTTCTCACAAACATCACTATGGGTCCCACCTAGATTCCGAGTGCAGGTGATGCCTGCGGAAGGCTTTCACAGGCAATCCGTAGGGCTCAGATCCGAGATTCGATTTGCTCGGAATCTCTATAATGCAGATTTGGATCTTCAAATAGGTCCAATTAGTTAAATGGACCGGATTTGGATCTTAAAATAGATCCAATTACTTAAATGGACCGGATATGGATTCCCAGGAACATATTTGAGTTTGATCCGAATTCGATTAAGATCCGGCTCATTGTCACCTTATTGTATATTTTATATCCATGCTAACCATCCGTTTTACAAATTATTTTAGGCCATGTCGATGATACCATAGTAAATAGTGGGATTGGCATCATTTTTCTACTAAATTAAATATATTATATTATATTATAAATTTTATATCATATATTTTTTTTAGATTTGTAATGGGGTGGATTCGAACCTAGATCCGACCTGAATCCGATGGTTATATGGATTTTGGATCGGAAATAGATCTAACAATTTATAAATGGACCGGATATGAATATGGCCATTTGGATCTAAGTTGGATCTCAATCCGATCCGAATCGGTCTACAGATATACAGACTTGGAGTTGGATCCAACTGGATCCGATATAGATCCGACCCATTGAGAGCCCTACCAATCTGCGTCCCACCCGACCCTTGTGATTCCCTTTTCAAAAATTACTCAGAATATATCGCCACCGTTTAAGCTTTGGTAGCATGTCAGAGCATCGTTACTCTGTGCTTGGGCGTGTTTGATTTTCATTTACATTAAATGAAGGCAAATGGGTGCCAGTATGTAATTATTATAATTTTTATCTGTTTGATAAAAAGAGCATTTACTTCTTGTATTTACAAGCCCAAAGAAGGATGGCCATACATTTCGTGGGGCTCATTGTGATCCCTGTCACATATCCATGTTGTCCATCTGGTTTGAATGTATATTTTAGAGGATGAGCCCAAAAATGAAGTATATCTGGAGTTCATGTGGCCCACACCATAGGAAATCGTGGTCGTAAATGATGTTTTATGGTATATATTCAAACCACTATTTCAAGTGGCGTGGTTCACTTGAGCTTTGGATTTACCTTGATTTTAGGTACATGCTCTAAAATGACCTTGCAAAATGGATGGACGGTGTGGATAAGTCACGTGTATCATAGTGGGCCCCACAATAAATATGTACCTTCTTTGATTTTAGTGCATAAAAAACAAAATGGTCATTGTCAACAGGTAGAAGAATTAGATGGAAAGTAATAATTTTTCATTTCCTTGTACTTACCCTATGTAAATGGAAATCAAACACGCCCTTCGAAAAGTAAATGCAGTGCGCCGTGCACTACGTCCAAAAAGGAAAGCGGATTTGCTGTTACACGGGTAACAACTTACTGGGTGTTACACCAACACTGTGGAGCCCACCGTGATGTATTTATTGTACACCTACACGGTCCATATGCTTCCCATCTCATTTTAGGACAGGATCAAAATCCTTAAGAAGATCCAAATCTCAGGTGGACCATACCACTAGAAACAGTGATGAATGACTATTAATAGATTTTTGTGGGCCACAAAAGTTTTGGATCAATTTTATCTTTGTATTTAACCTTCATCCAGATAATCTTGATATTATCAACAGGTTGGATGGAAAATAAATATAAATAAAACCTTACTATAGGCTGTTTGGAATTTTTAATGGTGAGGCACTCAATCACAACTATTTCCTATGGTATTGGCCACTTGACTTTGGATATGCTTAATTTTTGAGACCCCTTCCTAAAATGTGCTGTAGAAATAGATTGACTGTGTGGATATACAAACAATCATCTGGGCCACGTAAGGGTAACACTTAATCAGGCGAGTGTATTTTTCGCAACTACCCGGGTGACGCCAAAAGTGTTGGGTCCACCCAACGACCAAAAGCACTTGGGGTAGAGTGTGTCCTTTCTGCATTTTTGGAAGCACCCTCTGTGATCCCACTTTCAAGATTGTCCGAATCCACCGCCACTGTTGAAGTTTTCGTAGTACGTCAGAGCGTCGAATCATTGCTCTGTGCTGGAGGGGCGCGGATTAGGTGTTCTCGGGAAACAGCTTAGAGGGTGTTACCCTTACCGTACCATAGGGCCCACCTTGATCATATGTTGTATATCCACTCCGTCCAACCATTTTAACATTCCATTTTAGGGTCCTGTACCAAAAATTAAGCATATCTAAGTAGCAGATGAACCTCACTACAATATACAGTGACAATTAAAATCTCACCATTAAAAACCTCCTAAAGCCCACCGTAAGAAGATCCATAATGTGTATTTTCCATCCACCTGTTGATAAGGTCAAACAGAAGTGGATGAACAGAAAATACAAAGATTAGCTTGATCCTTAACTTTTATGGCCTATGAAAAGATTTTAATGGTGATCTTCTACATTTTCCAGTGGGGTGGTCTACAAAAGATTTAGATCTGCTTAAGTTTCTGGATAATATGTCCTTAAATAAGCTCGAAAAACGGATGGGCGGCATGGATATGAAACGCATTCATCAAAGTGGGCCCCACACTTTAAGGACAGCTAATCCGCTCCCATGTTGGAGAGCTCATTGAGACCCGGCCTCGCTCAGGACATTGCGGCCCTTGCCGTGGGCCCACCTTGACTTTTATATTATGTATCCACGCCTTGCATCTGTTTTTCCAAATCATTTTATGATATTATCTGGAAAATAAAACTGATCAAATCATCAGGTGGACCATACCATGAGAAATAATGTTGATTGACCATTAATGGACCAAAAAAGCTTTGGATCAAGCTGATATTTGTTTTCCCCCTTCATTCAAGCATGTGCGACTTTATCAACAGATTGGATAGTAATTAAACACTACCGAAACATTAAGGTGGGCCTTAAGAAGTTTTTAATAGTAGTATGGTCAATCACCATTGGTTCTTATGGTATGGTCCACCTGATAATTGGATCTGCATCATTTTTTGGATAATGCTATAAAATGATTTGGAAAAATGGATAGACGGCATAGATAAATAATACATATATCAATGTGGGCCCCACGGTAAGCGTTGCACCGTCTTTGATGAGGACGGGGTCTGACCTAATCCGCTCTCAGCACATGTACTGCACAACGTCTGCAAAAGGGGTTGGATCCACCGAATAATCCAAAGGTGCAGTGTCTTTTCCCATTTTACGATGCACCATTTCTGAACTCCTTTTGAAGATAACTCGAATCCATCGCGACTGTTGGAACTCAGTATGTCATTGCCCTGCGCTGAAGACAGGGCCATCGCTGGGCGCGACTTGGGTGAGACCCGCGAGCCAGCCATGTAGGTGAGACCCTAACCCTAGGGCTTACCTGGATGTATTTGTTGTATATCCATGCCGTCCATATGTTTCTTAAGATTATTTTAGGGTGCAGTCTAAAAAACGAAGCAGATGCAAATTTTAGGTGGACCACACCACAGGAAACAGTACGCATTGAACACCTAACATTAAAAACTTCCTAAAGTACACCGTAATGTTTATTGACCATCATATCTGTTGATAAAGTCACGTAGACAGGGAAGAAAGGAAATGACAAATATCAGGTTGATAGAAAAATTTTGTTGCCCACGATAGGTTTTTAATGGTCATTAAACAATGTTTCTTATGGTGTGGTCCAACAAAAAATTTCATATGCTTTATTAATAGTATCATAGCATAAAATAAGCCGGAAAAGAAGACGTATGGCATGGATGTACAATTGATAAATAGAGGTGGGTTACTACGGTCAGAGTCCCACCCACATCGTTGGTTCCGGGGCCTCACCCACATTTAGACAATTTAAGGACGTAACGTTGTTGATAGTGAGAGGAGATGCATTGGATCCAATCATACGCGGTGAGTTATCCGGTCTCAGCTATGACTTGTAGACACTTACAAGTTCTTCACATTGGATACCCAGCCACTTAACACAAACCCCATATAAGAGGCTTGGGCCCATACAGATGTTCGTGACAAATCTGCTCTGTTCGTTCTGTTTTTAAAGGCCACAATAGGACAATTTTTAAAAATCAGTAAGTTCCAAGACTCAGGTGGGCCATATCAACAAAAAAGCAGTGGAAACAACAACTTCCACCATTGAAACCTCTCTGGAGCTGACCATGATGTTTATATGCCATCCAAACCATTCATAGAATTATTACCCCTTAGATAAACTTTAGGAACAATTACCATCCTGGAGCAAAACTTCTTTCACCCCCAAGCATTCAATCCCCATTCTTTCATATGTTATGGCCCATATGAGATTTGGATCTGCCTGATTTTTAAAATCTTGTCCTGTTTTAGTCTTTCGAAACAGATGGAGGGGGTGGATTTGTGACGGGCATCTCTATGGGCCTCTCACAGCCTCTTTCACGGAGATATCTCTGTGCCTGGCGTCACGGGCAGTCCTCTCCTCAGTATAAGTACCCCATGAGAGGTAGTCCGCAAACACACGTTCTACTTTCACAATTGCAAAGGGTGTGTTGGTCATGGAAAACCCACACGCTCTAGTCGTACCATATCCAGCGCAAGGTCATGTCATACCTTTCATGGAGCTCTCTTATTGCTTGATCGACCGTGGGTTCAGGATCACGTTCCTGAACACTGAGTTCAATCACGCCCGCGTAGTCGCCGCGCTGGCAAAGAAGGGTGGTTTGGACGGGCAGATCTCTCTGGTTGCAATCCCAGATGGGTTGGCACCGGGTGAAGACCGAAACGAGCTGGGCAATCAATGTGAGAGTATTTTACGTGTCATGCCCCATGGGTTAGAAGCTCTGATTCGTAAGATCAACGACTCTGATCATGATAAGATCACATGCGTCATTGCAGACGGAACCATGGGATGGGCTGTGGAAGTCGCAGCGAAGATGGGGATCCGAACAGCTGCGGTTTGGACTGTGGCAGTAAGCTTTTGTGCCCTACTGTTTCACATTCCGAAGCTGATCGAGGACGGAATCATCGACACCGATGGTAAGACCATAGTTTAGAAACTCAGCGAGTCAATTCGAAATTTACTTTCTTCTAGATTTTCAAGTTTTCTGGTTATTAATTTACGCAATTAATAACAAGGTTTAAATGATGGGCCACACGGTGTGGACCAAGTTTGTTCAGAAATGATACAGCTGCATCAGCCCTAAGTGGCCCAAAACCGTCTGATGAGGGGCAATATATTAAAGCCCAAGTAGGTGGAAATATAATTCTCTAAAACTTGATAACTCAACTCAGCTCAACTGAGACAACTCAGTTGACGAGATCTCAAGCTGAGTCATGGGGAAACTGAATGATGTCTGGATCGAAACTTATCGGGTTTGATTATTGACTCAGTTAACTTGAGGTGACTCATGGAGAACGAAACGAAGTCACTTTTGGTAGATGAATATTCTTTTCTATAAAAATCAAGAGGCTGGTGACTTGGATTCCCATTAAAATAAAATAATACATATAATGTGTACAGCTAATTTTCTGCTTACTTTTATTTTGAGTGTTTTCAATATTTTACTCATTCACGACTACTTTCTTTGTTTAATTGTTAAATATTGGATAGTGTCAAATGCGTGCTGGGTTGAGTCTTTGAGAGCGGATTAGGTGAGATTAGAGCTGTACACGAGTCGAGTCGAATTGAGCATCACCCCTGCTAGGGTTGTAAATGGGTCAGCCGACCCGATGGGGTACCCAGACCCAACCCATTTAGACCCGACCCAAACCCGACCCATTTGTTAGATGGTACGGGTCTGGGTCCAAAAACAGACCCAATTGCTAAACGGGTCTGGGTCTGGTTTCCTTTATATTAGGCCCGACCCGACCCGACCCGAACCCATTTAGTAAGTGGGCGGGTTTGGTCTATGTTTCAAGGGACCCGTCTAGCCTAGACCCGTCCAAACCCGGTTTTAAACCTTGTAAAATGCTTGCATACTTGATCTAGACCCGGACCCATTAGACCCGACCCGTTCATAAATGGGTCTAGGTGGATCTCCCTCTACCAGACCCGGACCCATTTATAAATGGGTCTAATGGGTTTACTCGGACCCGACCCGAACCCGCCCATTTAGTAAAAGGGTCTGGGTCTAAAATTTGGACCCATACCCGTTTAGTAAATGGGCGGGTCTGGTTTTGGCTAAACCCGCCCCGAACCTGACCATTTACAGCCCTAACCCCTGCTCAGCGCTCGATTCGAACCCACCTACCCCTGCTCAGCGCTTGATTCGAACCCACCTACCCTTGCTCATTACTCGGCTCTACTTGGCCGAGTCGAGGAGGCCCCTGCTCGATCAATACACCGAGCGAGCATGAGTCGATTTCGAGTTTTCGATCCGAGTTTGAGTTCGATTCTTTCGAGCTGAGTTTGAGTTTGTGTTTTCAAGCAAGGTCACCTGAATTTTAATGAAAAATATTAGAGGGGGGAAGGGGATTACCGGCATCGACGAGTGGGCAGGTTCTTAACCAAGGGTGGCCGGCGGTGAGCGAGTAGGGTGACTGAGAACAGTGTGTGGCTGGCGTCGTGCGGGCAGAGTGAAGGTGGCCAGTGACGAGCAGGCAGAGTAAGGGTGGCCGGTGTCGAGCGAGTAGAGTGAGGGTTGTCGACGTGTAGTGGACGGTCGACCGTCGAGCTTAGAGAGAGGGAGGGTGAGTTAGGGTTAGGGTTTGAAAAGGGGGGGCGCTCGGACGGATGAAAGGTAAAAATGTAAATGATTAGGGTAAAAAAAAAAAAAAAAACTTATATATAGTACGGCTCCGAGCCGAGCCGAATCAAATCGAGCCGAGTTCGAGTCTATAAATGAGTTGAGCCGAATCGAGCATGGTCCTGCTTAAAGCTCACTCAAACACATTCGAGCATCAGAAATTTGACTCGGCTCGGCTCAAACTCACTTTCGATTAGAGCCGAGTCAAGCATTTTCCGAGCGAGTTTTTCAAGCTTACTTGACTCGTGTACAACCCTAGGTGAGACCTAGCCTCACCCAAGACGTGCGGCCCTTACCGCGGGGTTACCGTGGGGCCCACCTTGACGTATGTATTATGTATCCATGCTGTCCATCTGTTTTTCCCATGTCATTTTAGGGTGTTATCCAAAAATTAAGCTGATCCAATTACCATAAGAAACAGTGGTGATTAATTGTTCTACCATTAAAAACTTCTTAGGCAGTACCTTAATGTTTCCATAATGTTTACTTACCTTCCAATCTGTTAATAAGGTCACATAAGCCTAGATGAAGGGAAAAAACAAATATCAGCTTGATCCAAAACTTCTGTGGCCCATTAATGTTCAATCATCACTGTTTCTTACGGTATTGGCTACCTGATAATTGGATCTGCTTTATTTTTGGGATAATGCCCTAAAATGATATAGAAAAATGGATAGACGGTGTGGATACATAATAAATATATCAAGGTGTGCCCTACGGTAATCCAACGGTAACGGTTGCACCTTCATAGGTGAGGGTGGGGTCTCACATCTGCTCTCTGTGTCTTTGAGGCGACCTGACTTAGATGGACGTGCAGAAGTTAATTTTGGGTCTTGGAACGATTGGCCGGGACAATGCTGCGGTTGATGATGATACTTAACTATCTAGTTTTAACATTAGGAACGAATGAACCTATCTGAGTTGCTGAGTCTTTTAATCATGGATACTTTTACAACTTTTGTTGAATAGGCTTACTCTACAACATACTGTATGGGACCCACTTTCATGTGTACATGATATCCAATCCATCCATCATGTGGAACCCTCATTTTCTCGTTAGTGGCTAGAAAATCTAGTTGATCCAAAAGTCAGGTAGGCCACACCCTCTAAAATCATGCCTAAAACTTCTAAATTCACGTGGCATGGCCTACTTAAGTATTGAAATTGACTGGATTTTGGAGTATCCATTCATAATCGTGGGTCACATCTTTTAGATGGATTCGATGGCATGTGAAATTAAAACTTGTTAGGCTCCACAATAGGGCTCTCAATGGAGCGGGTCAGGTCCGAGATCCGATTCGCTCCGAATCCGTATAATGCGGATTTGGATCTTAAAATAGGTCTGATTAGTTAAATGGACCGGATTTAGATCTTAAAATAGGTCCGATTACTTAAATGGATCGGATATGGATTGACAGGAACATATCCGAATTCGATCCGAATCCGATTAAGATCCGACTCATTGTCACCTTGCTGTATGTGTTATATTCATGTCGACCATCCGTTTTACAAATTATTTTAGGCCATGTCGACCATACCATAGTAAATAGTGGGATTTATCTCATTTTTCTACTAAATTAAATATATTATATTATATATTTTATATCATATATTTTTTTAGATTTGTAATGGGGTAGATTCGTACCTAGATCCGACCCGAATCTGATGGTTATATGGATTTTGGATCGGAAATGGATCTAACAATTTATAAATGGATCGGATATTGATATCACCTTTTGGATCCGAGTTGGATCCAAATGTGATCCGAATCCGTCTATAGATATACGGACTTGGAGCCGGATCCAACTGGATCCGATCCAGATCCGACCCATTGAGAGCCTTACTCCACAAACAGTCTAGAAAGTATTGATGGTGGTCGTGGGAGACCCTAAATTATGCTCCTTTTACAAACGATCTGGAGAGGAACCGGCCACATATGAATAAGTTAGGGCCGCCTGATCATCCTGCCATGTTCACCTTCTTCCAGTAGTTTTATTGTATCTTCTGCTATCATTTGATGGAAAAGGAATGGCTTCCCTTACACCCGATCTGATCTCGTCAAAACCAACAACTAGTAAACCAAAATGTGCACCACTGCACGAAAGATCGAGATAAAATCCTTACAACTGATGCGATCAACAGAACGAGATTGTGAAGCACAAATAATATTCCTACCATGAGATTGATATAGTGCGGGTTGCTGATTACTACATGGCCCAGATGGACCAAAAGAAGACCAATTGGAGTCGGAAGTGATTCGGACCATCAGGACTATAGAACGGTCGTATCTCACAATCAGAAATGAGTTTTTAAACATATAATATATGCTTTTGGGGTAGCTCAAGCTACTACAGCCACCCAACCCCGCTATGCCAGGTTGCCCATGCCTAAATCGCGAGATTCGACCGGATCGACAATCATTAGGCTAATTTATTTTTAATGTTACTATTTCTAGTAAGTTTTATTTCGATCATAACTTTTTATCTATAGGGTTTTAGAGTTAGTGCCCAACATGAAAAGGGCTTAGAATAATTAGCAGAACAACATGGTTGGGCCCGTTTGAAAACTTTCTATTTTTGGCTGAAAACCATGAGTTCTAGTAGGATTGAGAGACTTTTATAAATAGTAAGTTTACTATTTATAGTAAGTCAGGTTTTCTAGGAGTTAGAATTCAAATAGAAGTTGATTCTTTACCTAGGGTTTAGATTCCTATTTATATGCATTGTAATTCCGTTTTAAGCATTCAATCAATTATTATCAATTCTTTGGAATTATTTTTCTTTTATCTTTTTTATTCTTCTCATGGATACGAGAACCAACCGGTGAGAAAGACGGTGTTCGACCTCCTACGTCCTCCCTAGATCTAGAAGCAAGTTAATTATACGAAGATCACGATAATTTATTTTAAGATGAAAATACGATCAACTAAGCTTGCTAGATGACTAACTAATTGAATGAAGGTCCCGCAAACTTGTCTTGAGTTAGAAGTATAACTGACTGCATTTGCTAGTTATCCAATCAATCAAGAGAAGATCTAGAAGGTCGATTCCAATACATTTCTCTAATAAATTTCCTTAAAATCTATAAATTTAGTAAAGAATGAAGAACTTAGTAACTGTGACACTCCAATACAACACACCACTATTTTTTCTAATGCAATCTACCTATCCTTCGTTCGCCATGGACACTTATCAATATTATTATTATTCTTCAATCTAACTATTCCATTGCCAAGACAACAAAATATTGCAAAACCAACCCAGATCAAGTATATTAGAATAATATAACTAGGCACCTTATGCCCACAATCATATCATTGGATCTAGAAAGATCTTTAGTACTTGAACGGATGGCTAATTCGACCATCATGTCACGTGCCTAAGTATTTCGCTCGATCGTATTGCCACAAAGTTAGATAAATCTACAGACAGATTGTTGTTTAGGTATGGCTGACTCACCACAGAACCTATTTGAGCGGCAAATCGACGGTCGTTCCACAATAGGCTTGCCTATGGAGTCAAGAACGAAGTAATGAACGGATAATCATTTCCATGACTCTCTTTTTCCACAAAGTGAGGACCCAAAGTGATGAAATAAATTATCATCCCACTAACCTTCCTATCGCGAAGAATGTAGCTACGTGAGAAACTGTCAATTATTTCCCAAATGACCGACTCACCAAGAATCTCAGTCATGCAGGATAACAAACATACTATTGTTTTCCAAGATCCACCTATCATTGGCCGTCTAGCCATTGAAAGCAGTCCTGCGAGATGATCAAACAATTGTCATAGTGACTATTCGGCCATGAAACCAGTCGTGTGATGAACATACATCAACCCCCTTCTTGCAAACCATGATTGTCTCACATAACGAAGCAAAGTTTGTCATTCTTAACGACCATCTAGCTACAAAGCCATCTGAGTAGGCGATCCAACTTTTGTCCCAGGCAACCTTCTTGTCATGAACAAACACATATTCCCAACGACCATCTTGGTACAAACAAATTGTTATTAGTTGTCCTTTTTTTTCTTTTTATCATTTACTTTTTTCAGCCGGGTTAGTCAAAACTCGTCTCTTAAATTGATCAGCATAGGACTAGTTTGATTATTTTTAATTATATTCTTTCATTATTAAATGATGTAAGTTATCATGAGCTTAATTAAAAGTTCTCTGAGGGCAAACATAACTCATTAAGGGCTCGTTTGGGAGCTTGTAAATGGGAAATGGAATTGAAGGTAAATAAATTAGGAGTAAATGGCTTACTCGGCATGTGTTTGGATGAGAGGAAATGAAATGTATTTAAAATTCAAACATTTTTTTTTAGATAGGAGTAAATGGGAGGATTTGGAATGCATTGGAATTTTTCAATATATTCACAGTAACACATTTGATATCCCAAATCAACTTTAATATCTCAAATTAGTGTACATATGTGATATTTAATAAATTGATTGTATTAAGCCCATTGAAATACATAATTTAGCCAAAACTATAAAAAAATCTTGAGCGTCACTAGCATGGTTTTGGATGGTTTAACCGTCCCTTTAGATGGCCAACCTTTAGATGGTTTGGATCATTTTATTGGTGTGATTTTAGTGATGTAGTTGGTATTTGAATGGTTTTGGAGCATCACTAGCATGTCATGTGTATGGTGGACATGTGTGTAGCGCCACCTTTGTTTAGTCGCGTGCAACTCTCCAAGGGAGCTCAAAAAGGCATTTCAGCTCATTTACTTCCAAATCCTCTCTCGTATGGACGATTTCATTAATAAGCCCATTTACTTCCATTTCATTTCATTCGCATCCATTTACTTCTACGATCCAAATACACTTAAAATACTATTTACCTTCATTTACTCCCAATTCCCCCCATTTACTTCTATCCAAATGGCCCCTAAAAGGATGAAACCTCCCATTTACATGTCGCTTGATTTTGCACAATTAGTGGTAGAGTAGTCAGGCCAATCTTCACATTTTTTGTCCCAATCCGACTATTTCAGTGCTTGGGGTCATAAGGCATCGAGCCACTATTGACTCACATATCACACACACACACACACACACACACACACACACACACACACACACACACACATTCTATTCAACCAGTAAGTGGGTTGAGTTGCATTGACTCTGTCCATATTTACTTTTTTATTGATTATTACTGTAACTCGTGCTAACTTAGGGAGTGACTTCGGTCAAGTCACCATATACAGTAGAAAAGGTTACTGTTTTTTTTTTTTAAGTTAAGTTAATTTAGTAACCCTCCTTTCAAAAGTAATTTAATACCTTATGGTTTCTTATAACCATTATAAGAAAAAAAATCTTGCTTCTTAAGTTTTTTTAGTTTTCTAATTTCTCTCTTTTATCTCCCCATTTAAATTACAATCCATATCAAAAGTGGCTCCTCATGATGGACAGACCACATTAAAGGTGGCGTTCACTTGATCGTCAGTTTCACATCAGAGTTGGACCCACATGATGAACATTGATGGTGAGTCCACATGATGGATGACCCACACTAAGGGGCCCACATAATAGGTGGTCCAAATAAAAGTTTGGCCCCTGATGATGAATGGCTTGCATCCAAGATGAGCCTCGCATGATGTAGAACCACATTGTAGGTGGGGCCCACACGATGGACTATCCATGTCAAAGGTGGGCTCTAGAAGATGGGCAGTGGACATTGAAGGTGGGTGGCACATGATGGATTGAACACATCAAAGGTTAGCCCCTAATGATGAATGGTTGACGCCAAGGGTGGGCCCCACATGATGGATGACCCACACCAAAGGTGGGGCCCACATGATGGACGGTCCACATCACAGGTGGGCTCCACATGATGGGCAATGGATATTGAAGTTGGGCCCACATGATGGGCAATAATGTTAATGGTCGACCCCACATGATGGATGACCCATAGTAAGGTGGACCCCACATGAGGTCAATTTGGCCCACATGATGAACAATAATATTGATGGTCAACCCACATGATGGATGACCCATAGTGATGTAGGGAGAGGACTGCCCTAATAAAGGGCATGGATCAAGCACATTCCTATCACAAATGGATCAGATAAAGATTAAAGAAAAGTGGCAGAAATTCAGTAAATTTCAATTTCTTGATAGATTCCCAACAGATCTTGTTCGTCGGCAGACGATTTCTTGTGGAACACATTGGACGATTTTTTCCTATTTAGGTCGGCCGACCGACCCTGTTTACCGGTCGACTTCCAACTTCGGCTGGCTGACCAATCGACAGGTTGTGTAGATTTACAAGGATTTTGCAAATTTTTTTTCTGTTTTGAGTAGGATTTTTCTATTGCGTAATTAGGGTTTATTTTGGCTATTTAAATTCGTTTTAATCTTGTTGTAATGAATCTCTCATATTATCAATAAAATTTCAGACTTCGTCTGAAATCGAGAAACGTCTTCTCGGATTTGAGATTTTCCATCGTAGATTCGAGGAAGCCCAATTGAGGAGTCCAAGGAGCCTTGTGGATTCAAGGCAGTTATCTCGTGAGGAAGATGGTGATCAACCTCACCATGTTCTACCTGTGTCAAAGTAGTATCAGAGTGAGGACACCTCTCTGATCGATGGTAACTAACGATGGTTTGAACGGAAACCCCATAGATGGTGATCTAGAGGATCAACTTCTATCAACGGCGGCTTTTAGAGAGTTTAGTCGGCAGAATTGACAAATCATGCAAGGGTCACAGGTTGCCCTCGACCGTGTAGTAGAGGCCATAGAACTTCATGTTTATAGTGAAATCCCGCTTCTAGGTTCTGCTAGATTTTACAATCGAGTGGATCAGACAAATCGATCCCATAGGAGACCGATGGATATCCCTAGCTTCAATGGCCAGAGTCACATCAATGAATGCTCTTTGAAGTCGAACACTTATTCAACTACAAGCAGATCTCAGAGGAGAAGTCAATTCATAGGGTATAAGTTGAAGGGTAACGCTTCAGTGTGGTGAGAACAACTTTAGCACAAGTAGACACAACAATTGAAGGCACCAATGCATTCATGGTTGCGGATGAAACGATGACTGCTTACACGTTTTCACTACGATGATGATGATCAAGACGATCTAGTTGAGACAGAATCACAACAGATCCCCTGCCCCATCAGCAGCGCATATGTTATCCCTATGGAAACGGAAAGCCTGCTCATAACTTTTAAAGTGGGGGGCAGTCTTTTGTAAATGTGCAGGACTTTGCCAAGAAATCTGACGATAGTGCGTTGGGTTCGAACGAAGGTAGTTAAAATCCTGATGGAATTTCTGACGTGGAGCCTTTAGGTATTAAGGGTGATCATGTGACTGATGAGGACTTAAAATGTGCACCGCCTTGTGACCCTTAAGAAGATGAGGTGTGTTTCATATAGGAGGATGCAGGCCGTCTCCTGTTGAGACACTTCTTTTGTCCGTGCAGGAAGAAATGGTTGAGGAGAATGGACAGGTACTAGTCACTCAAATCTCTTCCACAGATTTGATGCTGCCATTAGTTGATGAAGATACCATTAAACTGAATATTGCGGCTGAGATTTTTGAAATTCTTCTTTCGAAAACTCTCTACCACTAACAATTGACATCAATAGAATTAAGGTGGAAAATCAGGGGTTTTCTAATAAATCTAAGAATGGTGCCTTGGACATTTTTGAAGTACCAATCATTGGCTAAGTTTTAGCAATGGGATAAAGTTTCCAAGATTTTGTGTCGTTTTTGTATGAACAAGGTGATTCTATAGTGATAGGTGATCCTTTAGTAATATCTACTGTGGAAGATTGGAAGTTGTTTCAAGATGGCATAGAAGATGGTGAACTAGGGGAGAGTATCACAGTTGATGGACCTTATCTTCTATACAAGGTGTAACAAAAGCAGGAAAAGAGTAATAAGCGTCAACCCCTGAAGCTAATGGCGTGTTGTGGCTCAAGTCTAAAGAGAAACTCAAGGATAAGTTTTTTTTTTCTTTTTTTTCAAGTGGGGAGTGTGATGCACGGAGAGAAATCCCTGATGAAGGGCATGGATCAAGCACATTCTCATCACAAATGGATAAAAAAAAAAAAAAGATTGAGAAAAAGTGGCAGGCACTCAACAAATTTCAATTTCTCGATGGATTCCCGACAAACCAGCACATCCTTGCGGAACACTCTAGACGATTTTTTCCTGTTTAGGCCAGTTGACCGACTTCTAACTACGGCCGGCCAACGAGTCGGGCTGACCGGTCGATAGGTTGCATAAATTTTCACATATTTTGTAGATTAATTTGTTTCCTGTTTAATTAGGATTCTTCTATTTGTGTAATTAGGGTTTACTTGCGTAATTAGGGTTTGTTTAGGCTATTTAAAATCGTTTTAATCTTGTTGTGATGAATTTCTTATATTATCAATAAAATATCAGACTTTTATCTTTTTCTTCTCATGGATTTGAGACTTTCCCACAAGGAACCCCTATTGTCGAGTCCAGGGATTCTTGTGGATTCAAGGTAGTAATCTTGTGAGGAAGACGGTAATTGACCTCACCAAGTCTGCCCCCCTCCCACGTCACATAGCATGGTAGACCCCATATGAGGACAATTCATATCAAAGGTCGCTCCTAATGACGAATAACCCACATAATGGATGACTCACTTTGAAGTTGGCCGAGCATGATGGTCCACATAAAAGTTGGGCTCCACATTATGGACAACCCACATCCAATGCCCAACATGATGGATAGCCCACATCCAAGGTGGGCCCCACAAGATGGATGATCCACATTGTAGATAGGCCCCACATGATGGACAGTTCACATTGAAGATAGGTCCAAGGTCTACCCAGCATAATGTACGGTCCACATAAACAAGATGGACGGTAGATATTAAGGGTGGATCAATACAAAATTGAAGGATAAGTACATATGGGATGTTGGAAGCCAAACATACATTTCCACTGTTCGGCTTAGGTATATATGTTGTTTACCAAACATATTGTTCGGCTGAACAGGTAGAAATCAAGATAAGCTACTAGCCCAGTTGGAAGACGCCTATGCATTTCAAGGGCAGGTCACAGGTTCGAGTGCTAAGGAGAGACACAAACCCCACTGCTGGGTGGGTGCATCGTGTGACTAACCAACTGGGTCTGCCTAAGTGATCCATTTGAGGAATGAGTCAGGCCAAGTGTTCTCGAGCTCATCCCTTTGGAATCCTTTTTTTTTTCTTTGTCCTTTTGTTTTTAAGTCTCATTTTTTTTACGGTCAGGATCCGTCGGATACCCATCAGATCTTTGAACCTAGGCCTCGAATCAGGTTCAGGTTAGTTGCACATCAAATAATAACATTTACATGGTTGGGCCCACTTGAATGGATGGATTGGATTACAAATCATGTAGTCCCACTCTGATACATTCGTGTTATTCATGTTGTAATTAAATAGGCTATCTTACGTCCATATGAATTAGCAAACTCCAGCCCAGTTAGTTTTACCATTGGGTCCAAAATAGCTGGCCTAAACCTGACTCGATTTCCAAATGGACGGAGAAATTAGAATAGGAAACATTAAAATTCACATCTGTTCTATCAGGTGACTCTAAGGGCCCGTTTGGATACCACCAAATAAGTTACTTTTTCTGCTTGCAACAGTAGATAAGGAACTTATTTGAGATAAGTAAGTTTGGTTTATGACCACTAATAAGTAACTTTTCTATTTATAGTTAATCACTTCAGTTTAATAAGTAGAAATCAAGATAAGCTACTCTGAGGCATAAGCAGCTTATCTTAAGTAACTTACAATCCAAATAGGCCCTTAGATAAGCATTTGGTAAGCTACTTACAATCCAAACAGGCCCTTAGGAGGCATTTGGATAGTAAGTTACTTGGATAAGCTACTTATGTCTCTTAGTAACTTATCTTCGTTTTTGCTTATTAAGCAAATAAGTATGTTTGGTAAACAACATAGTACTTATTCGGCCCGTACCACAATTTACAGCTATGAACGAGCACCTCTCTTCTCAGCATTTCTTCGAACAAGCACTGTGCATCATCTAGTTTGATATTGGAACTGTACCTTGGTGACCATGAGTTCCAAATTTTAGTTGGTTGGAGCTAAGTAGTTGTATGCAGCTAATATAATCTTTGAATGTCGGCTTATCAATCATCCTATATAGCTGGAGTATCAAATCATTCCCTTACAAAAGAAAGGCAACTTGGTGACCATTGAATCGACGACTATACGAAGATTTGGCCCCGTCATTATTTTGGGGACACACATGCACACAAGGACATAACAAGTGGCATGCGTATACCTCAATCCATAGCATCCATTAATTAGAGGTTAGGGCTATCCTCTGAGTCTAATTTTGGTTATACTCCTTATGTAAAGTGGGTCCCACCATTTGGATGGTTTTGATTTATGTAAGCATATGCCATTACATGTTGGGTTGGGCAATTGCCCCGAAAATCAGAATTATTTATTAACCAAACTAACTTATCTCAAATAAGTTACTTAATTGCTGTGATCAGCAAGAAAAGCAACTTATTTTTTGTGGTATCCAAACGAACCCTAAAAGTCCAATTATCCAAATTCAGCGCCCCCCCCCCCCCCCCCCCCCCCCCCTTTTTTTTGCACGTGTGTGGATTCAGTGACTAATTCAGCATACATGTGGCATCCAGTCTTACTCTAATGAATCCAGATCATCTGCTCGGATTCAACGGGATTTTCCTATTTGCCAATGCCTAGTTGGTCCAACTAGGCATCCGTAAGCACTAACTGCATTAAATGCAGTAGGATGACAAGGTTGGTGCTTAGCTGGACCAATCAGGGGGTCAACAAACTGGAAAATCCTGTCCAGGCGGAGTAGACGATCCGGACCCTACTCTAACATGCTATGCTTATAGTTTATGCATTCCTTGCATGCTTGACATCCAACTATGGGAACTATGCCCGACAGGGTACCCATGACGGAGGGCCCCAATTGCCAATACCCTGGAAGATAAACTCTCTATGTAATACGTTCTAACAGTGATTGAATATTTCGCAGGATTTCCAACGAAACAGCAAATGACCAAGCTCTCCCCGACCATGCCAGAGTTCAACAACACTCTCCTAGTGTGGCTCTACGTTGGTGACCGCAACGCGCAACGATCCCTCTTCCGATACTTACACGAATGCACCCAAGCTGCCAAATTGGCCGACTGGCTTCTTTGCAACTCATTCTACGAGATTGAGCCATCCGCCTGTGACTTGGTTCCAAACATTCTGACCATCGGCCCTCTTCTGGCAGGAAGACGGCTTGGGCGGCTCGAAGGGAACTTCTGGCCAGAAGACCCCACTTGCCTACGTTGGCTCGATGAACAGCCTTCCCGTTCAGTAGTCTACATTGCCTTTGGCAGCTTTACTATCTTCAACCGACTTCAATTCCATGAACTGGCACTTGGGCTCGAACTTTCCAACCGTTCATTCCTATGGGTGGTGCGGCCAGACCTCACCGATGGATCATCAGATGCCTACCCAGATGGCTTTGAAGACAGAGTGGCGGGTCGTGGGCGAATTGTTGGATGGTCACCTCAACAAAAGGTGCTGGCCCACCCTTCGATTTCCTGCTTCTTGACCCATTGCGGGTGGAACTCAACCATGGAGGGGCTGAGTAATGGAGTTCCTTTCTTGTGCTGGCCTTACTTCGGTGACCAGCTCCAAAACCAAATATACATTTCTGATGTTTGGAAGGTCGGGTTGAAAATGAAACCCGATTCAAGTGGGATCATATCAAGAGAGGAGATTAAGAGAAAGCTGGACGAATTGCTTGGCGATGAGGGTATAAGAGCAAGATCTTTAGAGCTCAAGCAGACTGCCCGAAAGAATGTCGCCGAAGGAGGATCTTCGTTTAAGAATTTCAACGATTTCATTGAAGCAATCAAGTTAGAGTAAGTGTAATTAGGTGATTAGCATGAATCGCACACATGCAATAAAGATGGACCATTCCCTCTTTAAAACAAAAAAAGGGAAAAAAGAAGAAGAAGAAAAAAGGATATGGGCCATTCATTAGGTGGGTGCCACCGTGAACAGGCTATCACCGTAAAATCAAGCTGGTTAACTCATCGCTGGGGCGACACATGTATGGGAAGAATGGAAAAAGATGAGCAACAGTCTAATATTGAACGCACATGTGTGGTTCACCTGATGTTTGAGGCTTCTTTATTTTTTTTTATCCATGGCATGTATAAAGACTATCGATCTGCTGTACTCAATGTGGATGGTGAACATTGACCATTTGTAATATTTCATGAACCAGCCATCTTTCTCATGCGTACGTTCGCTACCTGACTAGATCTTGATCCTTATTTCATGAACATGCTATTTTACCCCAAAAGAGCATTATTAAGCCATACTATGAGAATACATCTCTAGGATCTAAATGCACCCACCAGGAATAAATGATCACTTACCTTATATATATATATATATATATATATATATATATATATATATATATATATATATATATATATATATGAGAGAGAGAGAGAGAGAGAGAGAGAGAGGAATGCTCACTTGGGCACGTCTCTCACGAGAAACTTTCTCTGGTGAGCACTTTTTCATGGCTCATTGCACATGATGTGAGCCCAAAATCTGAGCCATCCATGTGATGTAGCACCTCAAAAAACGCCTTTGTCCCATCTTTCAACCTAATCTAGAACTCTGGTGGGCCGCAATGGAAAGCAAAAGGCAAATCAAGAGAGGAAAATGTTTCCTTCTTTCATGGCCCATCAAAGTTCTGGAACAAGTTGAAAGATGGGCCTTGAAGGTTTTTGGGGGTGTTGCATCATGTGGATGGCTCAGATTTTAGGCTCACGTCATGTGCGATGAGCCATGAAAAAGTGCTCACAAATTTTTGTGAGAGAAGTGCACAAGTGAGCATTCCTCCCTCTCTCTCTCTCTCTCTCTCTCTCTCTACATACACACACACACACAAACACACACACCCAAACTCACGCCGTAGTGGTTTTTCACCACCTGTGGGACACGAACTCGAGACCTGGTGTTGAAACTCCGTGGTGTCTACCACCCAGGCAAGGATAAGATTGTATTTGCCATTGATGCTAGTACTGGAAACTCGCTGGAGATGCAGATTGATGCCACCAAATCTTTGTCCTCACCCCCACACACGGTAGATAGGGACAACGCCATCCATACAAGGAGATTTGGAGACCAGAAGCTTCTTATAAGTTCGTAGGTTGGTAGTGAGTCCTACCCATCAATGGACTTGTTGTTAATTCCGTCGCACCATGCGATCTCGATGAGGGAGAATATCACCTGCTGATACAACTCTTATGTGGGTTACCATAAAGGAGCGCACAATCTATTTATTTGGGGCCCCATCTGTAATCTTTGCAGTTTACCACTTCAGTCTGCCCATCTATCTGTGGATGATAGGCACTGTTGAACTGAAGTTGTGTATCGAACCGCTTCCATAAAGTTCGAGAAATGGTTGACGAATTTCGTATCACCAAAGTAATTGATTTTGGGACCCGTTTAGCCATACGACCTTTTGAAAAAATAGATTTGCAACATGCATTGCATTGAGAGTCTTCCTATAGGGGATGAAGTGCTCCATCTTCGAAAATCGATCTACCACTATGTAACAGCCTGTATTTTTAGTATAAATTAATTTATTTATCAATTTATTTAGGTATTTATTTAATTATTTGATTATTTAATTTTTATTGGAAATTTAAACTTGATAAATTCATAACAAATCATCCATGGAGAATCAAAGAGAGATCATTTTTTTAAAAGTTTCTTGGAATAATCCCTGAAATAGTATAGAAGTACCAGATTTTGCAAAACTCGCTGTTTTACATTTATTACGATAATGCCACTAAATAAACCCCACGTTTTAAGTAGACTAATTTCTCACGTTCCGTTTAGGCCGAAACTTTAGGAGAACTCTATCAGGCCCAAAATAACCGTACACGTCAAATTTCGGCCCTTACATCATAGTACAAATGTCCCGATCAGAAAATAGCCAATAAAAGGCCCATCTCAACTCAGAATGGTCCCACATTTCATGTCAACGGTTATTTTCATCTTACTGATCTATTGGATAGAGCGGACAACTTTGATCCATCATAGTGGACCCCACCCGTCAAGCCCGTGCGTTATGCACGAGTTCTGTACGTAAAAAGCAAACAAAAAAATTTCCTTCTTCTTCGGCGCCGCTACCATTTGGATGACCCACGCTGTCCTCCAGGATGGGCCCCACAACCAGATCCAATCCGTCCATCAGTTTCGCACTCCATCAAAACCAATTCCTCCCATGTTTTGCTACTGCTCGTGATCCATATGGCTCGCTCCACTCTCACCATTCGAACCCATTGCCTTAAAAAACTGTCTAAATCGGGGTTGTTCCTTTGCATGGGTGCCCAGGGTTAAATCCACGACTTCTCATGGACCCTACCTTCCCCTTGGATGGTCTCCATGAGACGTAGGTCGTTAGAGGAGGACCCACTACTTTTCTTCTCGAATTAGGAAACCGAATTCCATTTTACGTTGCACTGACCTTGGGGCTCCATATATGGCTCCCTTAGACGTCCTCTACTCTACAGAAAACCCTAAGAGAGAGAGAGAGAGAGAGAGAGAGAGAGAGAGAGATCATGGGAGGAGAGAGAGAGGAGAACCCACGTTCTCCTACTGTTGTTGCTGCGTTGCTATTTCTTTTCCTTCCAGATCTACTGTCGAGAAGTGGTAAGTCCTCCTAGGACATTTATTTCCTAGATTTATCCCTACTCTTTAAACATAAATATAGATCTAATCCTAGGCGATCATTTGTAAAGATCATATCCTAACCATGTAATCTATGTTAAACATATTAGGGTTGAACCTATGAGGGTTTTCACGACTCTACTAATACCTCGAATCTACCAATATTAGAGGTAAGGATTTCCTTCAAAGCATAGCCACAATAATATTGTTTTATTTAACCATCTTATGCTTAGTATAGGGAGTTTTTGTTATGTTGTTATATGTGATCTGTGATTATTGAATTTCTTCCATGTGAACATGAGTTGATGTATGGAATACTTTAATAAACTCTTGCTGAATTTTTATTTGATATGAATCATAATGCGTGATGTGTGTTTTGAAAATAAAATCATAACAGTATACATAATTATATGAGATATATGTGAAGTTATGCTTAAGAAATGATGTTTATATGCTTATGATATATATGATGAATAGGGTGTTATGTGATACAGGATTACTCATGCAGATGTTTAATCAGCGGAAGCCCTTTGCCCCATAAGTAATATAATTGTACGTTAAAGAGGATTGAACCATGAGGATTGTGTTGGATGGAATATTTTGGCAAAGCCATATGAATGTATTGTTGGTGAGTTGCCAACGGATCTACGAGTGGATGTTTGAGATGAATCCTTGAGAAATTGTCAATATTTGCATGCCGTGTGCCTTGTCTTGACTATGATGTGTACGCCCTTTCACGGTTGGCCTTCATTGAAGGGAAACAACTATTCTAAGTCATGATGAACCGTGGGATGGGGTAAAGAGCGACCGTTGATCTTAAACATCATTAAATTGACTGGATGTTAAACTACTTAAATAAATATGAAACTAATCATGCATGCACGAGACCCGACTTAGTGGGTCAGCCCTGCGGGCGCTACGGCGCTAACTTATGGTAGTGTGGTGGGTTGCTATCACCTCCATTGGCTGAGTTTGTTGACATGAAGTTGTGAAATTACCCGCTTCATTGTGGATTCTGGCGACTAGTGACTAGTGAGAAGAGTTGGATTAAGTCCCGTCTCATTAGTTAGGGTGCCTTAGCCAGAGCATGCATATCATGCATTATATTGAACAAGATTTCTCATATGTGTTTTGAATTGGGTATGCTCTTTGTGTTTAAATATTATTGTGCTATTCTTGATAGGTGACCCTGACTCAGTTGATCACGAGCAACTCATCGTCCTCCTGGGACGGTGTTTTTAAAACACAATTCCAGACATTGCAGGTAACAATCCAGTAGATGAGCCCGATTTACAAAGTGAGGAGTATGAAGGCTCGTGGCAGCAAATGGCAGATGATGAAGTCAAAGTAATGTGAAGATGTTTTTGTTTAGTTTCTTATTAGAGTAAATTTGATTTCGCTTGATTATGTAATAAGTCTCTCAGACACTAGCTAAAACATTAAGTTGGACATGATTTTTTTTCATACATTTGATTGAGAATCTAGAGTAGAAAGTTATGGATTAAGAACATAAATTTTCCGTCATTATGATATGAATGCCACACATGTATGTATTTATAGGTGAATGTGTGGAAACCTTACCCTAACACATATGAGTTAACACTAAAAAAATTGGCCAATCGTGTCATCCACAAGAGTCTAAATTTTGGGGCGTTACACACTACGAACACTATATCCACATCGCGTTGTGTCCGTGTGAGACCAAGTAAAAAGTCTATATACAAGTCCTCCCAAGGGCCTTCCAGTACGGGCAACGAAGTGTAGATGCCTGTGTTTTGAGACTGCCCCTTAGACGATTGATATGTGTGGCACCGTTGTACTGCTTTTCCCATGTCTTGCTTCAACTATGGCCACTAGTACCACTCTTCCACAAGAGCCCTTGTCTTGTTGTTAGGCAACCCAAATGCAGGGCTGAGCTATAGTAATAATTCAGTTGAGACCGAGATCGTTTCACAGGGAGTAAAAGGAAGGTACCAATTCCAAACCAATCGAGACTAACTAAATTTATATTTGAAGGAAATAGAATAGATTTCAGAACATTAACAAATAAGAAATAAGGAAATCTCAGGAATTAAAACACTAGAGTGGTGATGGACGTAGCTTGCTCAATATGTTGGTTGGAGGAATTCGGGGTGTGGCTTGGGATTCGGCCGGGGTTAGGCTAGAAAAGTTCATTCCTTAGCATTTAAGCGACCCTTTATTTCTTCAATCGACATTTTGAGTTCTGGGAACATCTCAAGATTTTTCTAATTAATTTGAGTTTGGCATTGCAGGAATGCCCTTAAGTTATTCTCCATAGTCATCTGAGGTGGGACCATGTTTGGTATAACAATTTACATGGGGAGTCTTCTTAGAGGGGTATTAACATTAGCCATAGTCCCATTCTTTCAACCAAAGTTAGAATGATTCCTCTAGCTAGAATTGTACGTATTACCCATAGGAGTACTGAAAGGCCATTGGTAAGCGTTTGCGACATTAGCTTGTTGTTCTAAAACCTCTTGAAAAGCAATAATTGTGGGACAATCCTGTGTACAGTGTACATTAGCTGCACATATACCACATACATTTTTCATAGTCTCACTGGATTTGACCACTTTAACTTTCTTAAGTTCCATGGCTTCGACTTTCCTTGTGAGGCTAGTTATCTTTGCATTCATACCATCTTCTTTTCTGAGGACATACATTCCCCCTTTCTCTCTGGGTTGAGAAGGCCTATGATCGTTTTTCTTGTTCGAGGAATTCCAAGATTGGGTGTTCTCGGCCAACATGTCATAGTAAGCCCATGCTTCCTCTAGATCCTTGCTCATGAACTCGCCACTGCACATCATCTCTACGAATTGGTGCATGTTGGAACTTAATCTATAGTAGAAGAAATTAATGATTCTCCATGTTTCATAGCCATGATGTGGGCAAGCGAGCATGAGATCTTTAAATCTCTCTCGGCTTTGAAAGAACGTTTCACCATTTTTTACGAAAAAATCCATTATCGCTCGTCGTATGGTGTTCATTTTGTGAACCGGATTTTTTTTTTCAAGAACTCCTAGGTCAACTCTACCCATGTGCCTATGGTTTGTGGCCATAAAGAGTTGAGCCATGATTTGTCTCTCTTTCAAAGAGAATTGAAATAATTTCATTTTGATCATGTCCTCTATGACATTGGTGTATTGCCAAAGTAGTCACCACCTCATTAAACTCTTTTGAGTATAAATATGAGCTCTCAGAATCTAGCCCATGAAACTTAGGTAAAATTTGAGTTACACCCGGTTTAAATCAATGTTTTTAGCGTTATGAGGGAAAACCATACAAGAGGGTGTAGTTGCTCTTGTAGGTTGTACAAAATCACATAATGTTCTAACCGGGAGAACATTGCTAACCTCATTCTCTCTTTGTTCTTCTTGATGAACTGGATTAGGCAGATTAGGACGATTAAGAGGATTTGTTGATTTACAACCATTGTT
Source organism: Liriodendron chinense (assembly GCA_003013855.2). NCBI lineage: Eukaryota > Viridiplantae > Streptophyta > Magnoliopsida > Magnoliales > Magnoliaceae > Liriodendron > Liriodendron chinense. Next base: position 5,155,287 of record ML058510.1, on the reverse strand, counting down.
CTAGAATTCTTAAGAGATCTCAAGTATTTTCTAATTCGTGTGTGAATATGGAGCCCTTCAATTAGACCTCCTTCACTTAAGAGATGCAAAGTGTGGTCATGTACCCACTTGGGCATATACCATACCAAAAATCTTAAAACAAACTAACTATGAATAAAAAATAGAAGTAAAATTTAAAAATTAATGAGGGCTAAGTTGGAATGATACTACTAGTTGAACTAGGTTAATGAATCCTACAAAATAAACATTAAAAAAATGTTAATATTTTACAAAATCTGAGAAAACCTAATTACAGAAATAGTGGACCCTATCCTAACCGATGTTAATCCTAAAGATTTAGAACCATTAATATTAACTAAATCCTCGGCAACGACGCCAAAAACTTGTTAAGCAACCCCAAGTGCAGGGATGTGTTGTAGTAATAGTTTTGTTGAGATTGAGATCATTCCACGGGGATTAAAAAGAAGCTAGCAATTCCAAACCAATCTAAACTAAATAAATTCAGATTTAAAGGAATTAGAATAGGTTTCAAAACATTAACAACTAAGAATTTAGGAAATCTCAAGAATTAAAACACTAGAGCTTGAAGCATCCACTTGTCATCAATTTACAATATCAATCCGTCATTCAAGCATATAACTCAATTGAATCAAAGTCCTATCCAATCCAATTGGAAGATAAATTCAATTAAATCATAAAAGAAAATCCAATATAGAATCTCAACTTTCAGAACAGTAGTTCAAATTCAAATCAGAGGACTTGAATTAATGGAGAACTTTAAAGCATTCACCGTATTGGGAAATCACGATGAATTTAGGGTTTCCATCAATCAAATCTCATAAAACCAATCTGATCAATCTCAGAAACTCATAAGCATCTCATATAATCTTAATCATAAGAAATCTTTAAAATTATATGAAATTATTAACTTTATTCGAACTATTCTCTGAAAATTCAACATTAAAACTAATGTGCTTAAATAAAACGAATTAAAACATAATAAACGACTACAAGTGTCACCTCTTAGCACTAGCTAAGAGGTTTAGCTAACCAACGGCATGATTAAACTAAAATCTCTTAGAAGAACATAAAAAAAAAAGAAAAAACTAGAACTAAAAAAACCCGAAAAAGTCAATGTAGAAGCTCCACTTTGAATTCCTCTTGCTCCTTAACTTCTAAGACTCCTTAGGGATGATCTAAATGTTCAAAGGAACCCTTCATATAGACAGGTCTATGAGATGAGGGCTTAGAACAATGGATGCAATAAGAGAGTGAAGAAGCCTTCCCTTAGGCTAGCTAATGAGGAGTCAAATGGAAGAATGACAAGATTGAAGAGCAGGGTAGGAAACTCAAGATGTGTGACTGATGGATAACATCCTTGTGTGGAATGTCCGAGGAGTGGGGAAGGTTCCCACCAGAAGAACTATGAAGAGATACGTTAGAAAGTACAGTCCTCTTTTGCTGGCTCTTCTTGAACCAATGGTCAGGGAGGAGAAAAGGGTGTTAATAGGCTTAATAAAACTAGGTTACCACTCCTCCATTTCAAATGTAGGGGAAGGGAGGGAGGAAATTTAAGTTTTCTTCAACTCTCTGTGAGATTGCGCATTTTGGTCTCACACTTGTAAGGCGCTTACATGTGTGAAAGCATAGAGTGGAGCAACTAAAATTATGACTAAGGCTTAGAGGGGGTGATTAGGACATTTTTAAAATTCTTTTTGCTTACTTAAACAATTTAACAATATAAACTAAGCAAGAACACTTCAGCTTTCAAGCCTAAGTGGGTCTAATTACATGACTAGCATATGATTAAGCAATAAGCTACTTAGTCTAAACATGCATAGATTAACATATGATTAAACTAATCAAGCACCCAATTTATGCAACCAAAGTAAACTATATGAGAATGAATCATATAATCTCATGTCTACTCTAATTAGCGAAAGTACATCTTGTGTGTGAATGTTCCTATCTAGTGCCTAACATACATTCCAATTAAGCATACATAATTAAATAATTAAACCACAATGCATAATAGAAAATGTGCTCAAATATCAATCATAAATACAATGATGTATAGTGGTTCGACTACGTGTCCACTCCACTTCCAGTTTAAGTACTCACCCCTCGAGCACACTGACATTCACTTGGGAGATTGAATCAGGTTCCTCCCAACCTAGGTGTTTTAACTCGAATCCACCCTACCGAGGAGTTTACAGGTTCCTCCTAACCTACACGTTTACACCTGTGTTGGTGACTCCCCTTAGAGACTTGTTTAAGGGCCAACAAACGTGCTAAGAATCGACAAACGAACCTAAAATTTAGGCTCAACAAACGAGCCAAGGATCAACAAATGCCCTTAGACTTTTAGGCCCAACTAACAAGCTAAGGATCGACAAACGAACTAGATCGAGTTTAACAAACAAACTCTACACTCAAATTACAACGGGAAGAGAGTGGATGGACTCAACACAAATTGAAAACTTTACTTGTCGAATTTGAGCCACGTTGATGCGCCGCTTGGGTTATTTGATCTCAGTTCTCCCATGCTTCAATCAGCTCCCGGCCCTTTGTGCAACCATGATCATTGATGTCGCCGCTTTACCAAGGCTTCAGTTCCAACATCATCTCATATAATGCTCCTTTGGAGATGTTCAAGGTGCTAGGAGGTAGTGAATCCTTTACAAATGGTAGAAAATGGGTTTCCTAGAGGAATACACTTATTTGGACTCCTAGGTGGTGTTTAGATAAGGGTTATACCTATGATCAAGGTGTCTAAACTCCTAGGAATCAAGGGAGAGCAAGCTCATTCTCATTTGAGCTTTGAATGCTCCAAGCTTGTGATGAATCATAAGGATAATGGCTTGGATGGGTTAGGATTAGAGCTCCTAATAACATGCAATGGTGGCGGCTTCTAAATTACTAAAAAAAGGGCAGATTTGCATATCTCACGTGACTAAGGGGCTTTTGTCCACGGGCATTCTATGGTAGAATTTATAACGCTGGCTAAGGAGATGTATAGAGATATCGATAGAAAGGTCAGAGGTGGCAATGTGGTTATTAAGCTAGATCCAGAGAAGGCCTATGACAAAGTAGCGTGTCCTTTTCTGATTGAAGTCCGAAAGAAACTTGGTTTCAGCCAATCCTGGACAATCTTCTAGAAAAATGTTGGAACAACAATTGGTTCTCTATTCTTGTGTACGGGGAAGCATGCGGGTACTTCAAGGCCACTAGGGGATTACACTAGGGAGATCCAATATCCCCCTATTTGTTCATCATAGCAGCTGAAGCATTCAGTTGGGGATTCAAGAGGCTGTACATAAGTGGCTCTTGCCAACCATACAAAGTGCAAAGAGGATGCATCTCGATATCCCATCTGCAATATGCCGATGATACAATTCTCTTCAGTACCGGTAGCAGCAGATCACTGAGGCTAGTAAATGATTTTCTCTAGAGGTATCAGTCCATCTCTGGTTAGCGTATTAACATAAATAAAAGTAATATCTTTAACTTTGAGAAATTATTGCTGACAAGATTTAGAGAGATCGAGAGAAGGCTGGAAATATCCAAAGCCCAGTCCCATCTAACCTACCTTGGTGCTCCTATCTTTAAGGGGAGAACCCAATGCTCCTACTTCCTCCCTTTGCTGGACCGTATTAGATCTCGAATTGCGTGCTAGCAAGCTAAGTGTCTCTCCCAAGTTGGTAAGCTATTGTTAATCAAGAAGGTTTTAAGTAGTGTGGTAGTCCACTTGTTGGCCACGACTGATATCCCCTCGAGGATTTTATATCTCCTAGATAAAGAGTTTCAAGATTTCTTATGAGAAATAGTGACGGTAAGAAGAAAATGTAATGGCTGAGCTGGGAGAAGATAGCACGCCCGTCTGATGAAGGTAGGCTAGGCATTAGACGACTGAAGGATGTTAGGAAAATCTTGATATTGAAGTTGGGGTAGGCAGTGCAATCCACAAAAAATCAAAACCTTTGGGTTGAATTCATTAGAGCCAAATATGTTCACTCGCCTCAAGTGTAAGGCTGTGATGTAGTAATAATTCTCGATAAGACTAAGGTCGACCCACAGGGAATTAGGGTAAACCAAATCCAACTATTCCAGTAACTCCTAATTCAATTAATTTAGAAGTTCAAGTTCATAAACTAACTTAAAATAGTAAATTATAAAAATCTGTAATTTAATAGAACTAAGGCCTCAAGGATCCACTTGTAGCAGTCCCATGTGAATTCATTCATCCAAGCATAATAAAACTAAAATTGAAGTTCTATCTCTCTTCTAGTTGGAAGATTTAGCTTTCAAACACAAACAATCCCCACTTAAGTCAGAAGTTAAGATTCTAGTTCTAATGAAGCACAAAAAATCCGAATAAGTAGCCTTCGAAGTAACAACCATGCCAATGGACTATGGTATGCTCAGGGGTTACTACAATTCGAATCTAATCAATCCAAACATGATAATCTCAGAGAATTGTAAGGAACCCTTGTCCGAAGCACATGAACTCTCATAAAACATCCAAAAAATACCAACTTTTATTCAAACTGGAACTTAAAAATCTAAACTTAGAAAGAGTACTTGAATCAAAATGAATTCAACATGATAACTACCCACAAGCTTCACCTCTTAGCCTTAGAGGTTCTAGCCGAGCATTATCATGCTTCAACTAAAAACAATGAAAAGCTATTGAAAAACATGAAAAATCGGGTTCGGGAGAGTTTTAGACGCTCCACAACGATCCTCTTCACCTCCCACGAAGTCCTTAGCCTTCAATGATGCCTTAGGAACGAAATATAGGTGTCCTTTTATAAATTTAGAGTCCCACCAATTCAGAACGTTCCAGAATTGCACAACACTTACGCAATTGCCATGAATTTCGGAGCTTTAAGAGGAAGCTGCTAGAATCCAGCAAAAATACATTGGCCGACCGGTCTTGACCGGTTGGACCTGTCCAGGACTTGCTTCTAGCGGGTTTACAAGGGGGCAGTGGGTTGGCCGACCGGTCTTGACTGGTCATGTCTCCCTTGGCCGACCGGTCAAGACCAGTTGGACCACTTTTCTTCCTTTCTTTCTTCTCTCTTTTCTCCTCCTTTCTTCCTTATTCTTTGGCCCACCTTTGGTCATCATCAAAGGACTCCTAAATGCAGTCTTTTAGCCATCAATTGGATGAAGTCTCTCATTCCTACATACATAAAACATTCATTAGATTAGTATTTTAACCATGCAAACCATGCATATAATGTGGTATAATGGGCTAGAATATGTATAAATTGGAAGCTCAACACACCCCCCAACCAACATTTTGCTAGTACCGAGCAAAACAAGTGTGAAACAATCCCCTTCTCTGAAAACTCAACTCTCTCTTGGAAACTATGTTTCTATAAACTTTAAGATATGTAAGTGAATAATTCAGAAAAACTAAATGATGAGAGATTGAAGTCCTGAGCTTTCCAAATATGACAAGTGTTCACATAGAATCCCACCGATTTATTGATAAATAGACGAATTCAAACATGTATGGTCTAGTGTGCTTTGTGCATATTCATCTCATGAATTTTCAGGATTATCTTCTTCATAAATCAGCTAAACAAAAGATCTAAGAGTGTATAGATTAACCAATTGCATATGACAGAAATTTGCCTTACCATTCTTTCGATAGCTTTCACCTTACTTTTCATTTGCAGCTTTGGTTATGGGTAGACCATCCCCTGGTTGGTAATAGGTAGCCCTTTTCGGATTTTTTCTCAAGTATTTAATAAATACCATCTTTTCTTTCTCTTTTCCTCATACATTAGATAGGATTTTTAGAAATCCATATCTTTCGTTCTTTTTTCTGTTTTTTTTCTTTTTTTTCACATGAACAAGGATGGACAAAGTACCTCGGCTTGGTTCCTCAACACCTTAAATCTCAGTCTAACCAATCCACAAATCTACTAATTCCTTCGAATCATGAGAATCGTATAATGTGATCTAGACTCAAAAGTATTCAAATGTTCTATCGATCATACAAATAAGGAGATTCACATATAAAACTATCATGTTTAAGTTAATTTAGAGATTTTAACATCATATCAGTTCATTTTTCATCCTTTCATACTCATGACATCTCAAGTATATAAAAACAAAGTTTTCCAAAAGAGTTTTGATGTTTAAAAAAATTAAAAATTTTCTACAAACTTTGCTCAAAATGTCCACAAATTAGTAGATGAGGAATCTCATCTCACCCCCTAACCAAATCTTGCATTGTCCTCGATGAAAAAAGATATGCAATGGGCGTTAACATGAGAGCAAGGGTAAAATAAAAGAGGGTAAGTATGAGAGTACCTGAATGAATCGATAATGGAAGTCTACCTCCGACATCAAAATCTACTAAAGAAAATAAAAGTAGACAAACAAACTAAACCTAATCTACTCTATACCTCCATCAGGCCAGGAGATTAATCATCCTGATACACAGGATCGTTCAGAGGAATGGACATGTCCTCTGAATCAAATTTCTCAACGAATGGTTTAAGGTGTTGTCCGTTTACTTTAAAACAGTTACCATTCGCCGCATTTTCTATCTCGACAGTCCCATGAGGAAAAACTTCTTTAACAATATATGGGCCGGTCCATCGAGATCTCAACTTTTTTCGAAAAAAGATGAAGTCGGGAATTGTACAAGAGTACTTTTTGGCCTTCATGGAAAGATTTTCTGAAAATGTGTTTATCATGAAAGGCTTTCATCCTAATATTGTAAATCCTCGAGTTCTCGTAATCATCGTTCTGAATCTTATCAAGCTCATTCAATTGGAGTTTGTGAAGCGAGCTAGCCTTATTAATGTCGAAGTTCAATACCCTAATTGCCCAATAGGCTTTGTGTTCAAGTTCCACAGGCAAGTGACAAGCTTTCTCATAGACAAGTCTATAGGGAGACATTCTAATGAGGGTCTTATAAGCGGTATAATGAGCCCATAGAGCATCGACTAATCTCAGCGACCAATCTTTGCTATCCGGTCTCACCATCTTTTCCAAAATTTACTTGATTTTCCGATTGGAAATTTCAGCTTGCCCACTTGTCTGTGGGTGTTATGGGGTACTTTATTTCTAATGCCATGTTTCTTCATTAAGGCTTCAAAGGGCCTATTGCAAAAGTGAGAACCATCATCACTTATGATGGCTCGAGGTGTTCCAAATTTGGAAAGTATGTTTTCTTTGAGGAACTTTAGAACCGTACGATGATCATTGGTTCTACATGGAATAACCTCTATCCACTTGGACACATAGTCTATGGCAAGCAATATGTAGACATGTCTAAAAGATGAGGGGAATGGTCCATGAAATTGATGCCCCAACAATGAAAGACTTTGAGATATTGAATTGGGTTGAGAGGCATCATATTCCGATGGACAATCCTCCTAGCTTTTGATAGCGCTTGCATGCTTTGTAAAACTCGTGGCTATCTTTAAATAAAGTAGGCAAAAAAAAAAAAACTACATTGTAAAATTTTTACAGTGGTTTTCTTGGCAGAAAAGTGACCCCCACATGCTCGATTATGACAAAAGGAGATGACAGAATTTTGTTCATCATCAGGGACACATTTCCTTATTATTTGATCTGGGAAATATTTGAAAAGTAATGGTTTATCCTAGAAAAACTTGTGCACTTCCCTTAGAAATTTTCATTTATCTTGCACAGTCTAATGAGTTGGCATTGCACCTATGGAAAAATAATTTGCTATGTCAGCGTACCATGGTGGATGCATAGCAACAAAGAGTTGCTCATCAGGGAATGAGTCCTCAATAGGTGACTCGTCAATGAAATTGGGTAGAACTAGGCGAGATAGATGATCTGCCACCACATTCTCTACTCCTTTCTTGCCCTTGATCTCTAAATCGAATTCTTGAAGGAGTAGGATCTATCGTAGCAAACGGGACTTAGCATCCTTCTTAGAAAGAAGGTGTTTCAGCGTCGCATGATCTGTGTAAACAATGACTTTGGATCCTATTAAGTAAGGCCTGAATTTGTCCAAGGCAAAAATGACGACTAGGAGCTCCTTTTCTATAGTTGAGTAATTGACTTAGGTAAGATTCAAGGTCCTACTTGCATAGTAGATAACGTTGGGCTTCTTATCCTTCTTGTTGACCTAGCATCGCCACAATAGCATAATCGCTCGCATCGTACATCAACTTAAAAGGTACGGACCAATTCGGTGGTTGCATGATGGGAACGGTTGTCAGCATGTCTTTTAGCTTTGAAAAAGCTAATTGACATTTGACACTCCACTTGAATTGGTTCTCCTTTTGGAAAAGGTTACATAAAGGCCTAGAGATATGATTGAAATCATTTATGAGCCTTCTATAAAAACCGGCGTGTCCAAGGAAGGACCACACATCACGTATGCTTTTGGGAGGTGGTAGATTGAAAATAATATCGATTTTGGCCCGGTCTACCTCTATTCCATTGGATGAGATGATATATCCAAGGATTATTCCTCTTTATACCATAAAGTGACATTTTTCCCAGTTTAATACAAGTTTCTTCTTCTTGAATCTTGTCAAGACTAACTTCAACTGATTAAGGCACTCATCAAAAGTATAACCAAAAATAGAAAAATCGTCCATGAATACCTCGAGAAATTCACCCACCATGCCTGAGAAAATATTCAATATGCATCATTGGAATGTGGCAAGTGCATTACATAGTCCGAATGGCATCCTTCGATATGCGAAGGTGCCAAACAGGCATGTAAAAGTGGTCTTCTCCTGGTCTTCCGGAGCTATCTCGATTTGGTTGCAGCAGGAATAGCCATCTAGGAAGCAATAATAGGAGTGACCCGCTAACCTCTCCAAAATTTGATTAATGAATAGGAGAGGGAAGTGGTCCTTCCTAGTGACCATGTTTAATTTTCGATAATATATGTACATACGCCAACCGGTGGTCACTCTTGTTGGTATAAGCTCGTTGTTGGCGTTCTTAAAAATGGTAATACCAGACTTCTTATGGACAACTTGGGTAGGACTCACCCATTGGCTATCCGAGATGGGGTAGATGATACCCACATCTAGTAGCTTTAACACCTCGGCTTTGACAACTTCCATCATGTTTGGATTTAATCTTCTTTGAGGTTGTCTAGTCGTTTTCGTATTCTCTTCGAGGTGTATATGGTGAGTACAAACTGAAGAGTTTATCCACTTGAGATCTGCTATTGTTCAACCTATGGCTCCCCTATGTTCTTTGAGTAGCTCAATCAACTTGAGCTCTTGATCTTTTTCTAGGTGAGAGGCAATGAATACCGAGAATGTTTCCTCTTGACCCAAATATACATGTTTAAGCTCGGATGGAAAAGGTTTAAGGTTAAGTTTCGACGATTTAATATTAAATGGTAAAGGCTTTGATATGGTTGGTGGGAGTCTTTCAAAATGAGGCCTCCACCAGCTAGTATCAACTACCGGTTTCTCACTACTCAATGCTTGCATAATTTCACTAATGATGGGGTCTTTGGAATCTTTGAAATGTGCCAAGCATGTCTCCAAATTTTCCAGTGGTTCAAGTGGGAGGAGCTCTTTTTCTTCGAAGGATTCGAGCATGTTTACCTCGAAGAGCTCATCATCGTCATACCTATGCCTTTTGCCCAAGTTGAACACATTCACTTCCAATGTCATGTTCCCAAAAGATAATTGCACCATCCCCTTCTAGCAATTTATGATTGTGTTTGATGTAGCAAGGAACAGGCAGTTTAGAATCACCGATATTTGAGCGCTAGCTTCCATAACCGGTTGCGTGTTCAAGACGATGAAATCCACCGGGTAGTAGAATTTGTCGACTTAGAACAATACATCGTCAACTATCCCTCTCGGTACATGGATGGTTCTATCAGCGAGTTGCAACGTGGTTTTGGTAGGTTTTAATTCACCAAGACCCAATTGCTCGTATACCAAGTACGGGATCAAGTTTACGCTTGCCCCCAAGTCTAATAATGTACGTTCAATCCGGTAGTCACCAATGATACATGAGATTGTGGGACTACTGGGATCCTTAATTTTATAGGGGTCTTTTGGTTGAGAATGAGACTCACTTGCTGTTGAGCTCCTAATTGTGCATATTCTAACCCCAATTCATCACTTATTATGCTTGTTTTCATGGTTTATAGGCTAAACTAATGCATAGATTTGTGAATTGTAGGGATAAGAGAGAGGAATCATCAAATGGAGATTAAATACACTATTTAGAAGCAAAGAAGATCAAAGGACCAAGTGTCAAAGGATGAAAGAAAGAAGTCAGACAAATGAAGAAAGAAAGCCGAAGAGCACACCCAAGACCGGTTGTCCAAGGCCCAAGACCGGTTGTCCGACCGGTCAGCACATTCAACTGAGGGGCCCTACGGCCACAGCTCTCTGGACTGTTCACGACCGGTCGTCCACTGCTGCGACCGGTCCTTGAATTAATTTTATGGGGTGAAAAATCCCAAAACTCTCTGGTCACTTTTTACGTTTTTTAGACCGGTCGTCCAGTAGCTCAAACCGGTCGTACGACCGGTCGTCTGCATAATGAGACGTGTTTTACAAGCCCTGAATTTCTCTGCGCACTGCGTAAGCTTACGCAAATTTGAGAAGATTCTGATATTGCGGAGCCTCCCCACTATAAAAGGACACCTAGGGATCGTTCCTAGGGTATCTTAGAAGAGTTTGAGCAAGGTGGGAGGTGGTGGAAGTGGATTTCGGAGTTCCACAACTCCTTCTAGTTTGTTGCTATTTTTATGCTTTTTCTTAGTTGTTTCATGTTTCCCTGGATCATGAACGGCTAAACCTCTTAGCTAGGGCTAAGAGGTGAAGCTTGTAGTGAATCTAAGATGTTTTAATTCGTTTAAATTGGTTTTCAAGTTGGATTTCATGTTTAAGAACAATGGTTTGAAGTTAATATAAGTTCCAAGTAGTTTTTCTTAGTCTTATGATGACTCATGGATGTTTAGGAGAATTGCTTGAGTTCTTAATGCTTGTGTGTTAGTCTAGACCTGTATGATCCAAGGAATCGGAGTACGCTCTAGTACTATGATCTTTATGTGGGAACTTCCTACCAAAGTTCTACTTTTCTGAGATTTTGTTGTATGTGGACTGTGTATATGATTTGAATCAAGTTCAAGTCATGATCTAGCTCTGTCTTATGACAGGCCTTAGTAATGGTTATGATTATGAACTTAGTCTATTGGAATTGGGACTGACCTATGCAATTGAGCATGCTCGTCCTAGTTTGCATTGAGTGAATCATGTACATTGATCTTACATATGGCAGTTTATTGGTTTTAACATCTCTATCACCCGACTAGATAGATCTTAATTTCGATTCTAGTTGAGAAAGTGAGAAACCACAGCGGATTGAGCATTAAGGATTGCTACAAGTGGATCCTTGAACCCCTAGTGCCTTTTTATTAATTGATTACTTCAGTTTAGTTCAACATTGCTACTTACATCAATCTACTACAAATCTGGTTGTTAGATTTTCAATAGAAACTATTGGAAGTATTTTGTCAATTCTTACATAAGTCCCTGTGGATCGACCTCGTTCTTACCGAGTTTATTACTACATCACAACCCTACACTTGGGGGAGCGAACAAGTTTTTGGCGCCGTTGCCGGGGACTTTGACGATTTTTCACAAATTTCTGAAAATAGAATCTATTTAGGATTTTTAGGAATAGTTCTAACTTAGTTTATTTTGTTTGATTTGTTTTCTTTTTCAGAGATTTCTAGGAAGTTGAAGAAGACATAAGGATCTCAAGTTCCCGAATCATGTTCTATCTTTCTAAACCTTACTCTTCTCCTTCTCCTATTCATTCCTATCATATTCATCTCTTGTAGAGTGGGTAGAGACTCCTTTTGGATCTCTGAAAGCTTAGCCTTGTGCCACCTGGATTCCTATTGGTCGGCCCTGCCGTCTTGGATCACCATGTGCTCAGAGATTTCTCTTCTCATCTTTACTCCTCTTTCTTCTTTTTCTGCACTTTTCTCAAAATATTCAAAGAGTGGGTGGGGAGTTTTCTGAACCCCTATTGACCGGGAGAAATCAATCTCTATCCTTGCTTCTGGCCTAGCCATTGCAAGACACCTTGTGCTTTGGTCTTAGAGAAGAGTAAAGAAAGGAAGGAAGAATTCTTTTTCCTTTTTGTTTCAGTCTTTTAGGATTTTGCATGCCACATTGGGCTCGGGATTTCAATAATCGACTCATAAGTGAAGGGGGAATAGTAGAAGGAATAACCACGTGTTAGGAGACATCTAACTTCTCCAATTTTGTCTGAAAATATGGCTGCAAATCAACCTAATCCGATGGCCAATTAAAATCTGGGCCAAAACCAAACCGAAACGGGAGAGAATGTGGTTGAGAATGTTCCCCGACCAAGAACATTACATGATTACTTACAACCAGCAAGAGCGAGCACTCCCTCATGCATAATCTTTCCACAAAATGTAGGGAATGTAGATTTGAAACCAGGAGTGATCCAACTCCTCCCAAAATTTCATGGATTAGACAGTGAAAGTGCCTATCAACACATTAAGGAGTTTGATGAGGTAATAACCACCATGCACTTTGCGAATGTTACTGATGATGTGGTGAGACTTAAATTATTTCCTTTTACCCTTAAAGATAAAGCTAAAGGTTGGCTTCATGCATTAAGGCCAAGATCAATTGGTGCATGGACTGATATGCATAGAGAATTCATTAAAAAATTCTTCCCTACTCATAAAACGAACATGTTGAGGCGCCTTATCATGAACTTTGCCGAAAAGGAAGATGAGACCTTCTTCCAACGTTGGGAGAGGTTTAAGGACTTGTTAAATGCATGCCCACATCATGGCTATGAAATTTGGCGGGTTATAAGCTTTCTCTATGATGGACTGACTTCACCCATGCGCCGATTTGTAGAGATGATGTGTCATGGGGAGTTCATGAACAAGGAAGCCGATGGAGCATGAGACTATTTGGAGGAAGTGGCTAAGAATGCACAGTCTTGGGATACATCTAAACCAGCAAATTCCAAGACTGGCCAACAAAAGGAAAAAGGAGGAATTTATTTCTTATCAGAAGAGGATAGCATAAGTGCACGGGTGGTTAGCCTCACAAGAAAAGTTGAGGCCATGGAATTAATGAAAGGAGAGACGATTAATTCCAATGACGTTGAAACTGTTTGTGGAATTTGTGTCAGAAATCAACATGCAACACAAGATTATCTCACAATTTCAGCGGTTCAGGACATCTTACAAGAACAATCAAATGCCATAAACAGTTATCAATGGCAATTTGGTGCTCCAAACTCAAACACGTTTAATGCTAATTGGAAGAACCATCCCAACTTCAGTTGGAGGAATGGACCCACTGCGAATGCAACCAATATCCCTCAAGCTCAACCTATACTAGGTCCATCTCTAGTCATTACACCAAAAGCTACGCTAGAGGAGATGTTGGGTGCATTTGTTTCGGTCCAAGATGAGTATAACAAGACTAATTCTCTGAAAATAGATGGGTTCATGCAAGAGCAATTGAAATTCAATCAAAATTCAACTCAAGCCATCAATGAATTGAAGACTTCAATAGCTAGAGTTGAATCTCACCTCAGTGTTAGGGAGAAAGGCACACTTCCTGCCCAACCTTTTCCTAACCCAAGAACCCAATTTGAGATACAAGATGCGAGCTCATCCTCCCAACATACGGAACATGTTCAAGCTATCACCACTTTGAGAAGTGGGAAAGTAATTAACAAATCTAATCCGGTGAAGGCCCCAAAGCCTAAGGATCCAGAAAATTCTAAAGTGGATGATAGCTTAAACAACACTCCACAAGAGAAAGAACTGGAAAGGCAATACAAGATGGTTGCGCCATTTCCTCAAAGGTTTATTTCACCCAAACCTTTAGACAAAAATCTAGAAATTTTAGAGGTTTTCAAGAAGGTGAAGATCAACATTCCGTTTTTGGATGCCATAAAACAAATACCATCCTATGCCAAATTTCTAAAGGAATTGTGTACGGTCAAAAGGAAACACAATGTTCATAACAAAGTACTTTTGACTGAGAATTTGAGCACTATCATCAAACAAGAGGTGCCCCAAAAATACAAGGATCCGAGTAGTCCAACCATCTCATGCATCATAGGAGACTACCGGATTAAACAAGCCTTACTCGATTTGGGGGCAAGTGTGAACCTCATTCCATACTCCGTTTACGAACAACTTAGGTTAGGTGAATTGAAACCCACCAAAACCACAGTCCAACTTGCTGATAGATCCATTCATATACCGAGAGGAATGATTAAGCATGTTCTAGTCCAAGTTGATAAATTCTACTACCTAGTAGACTTTATTGTCTTGGATACACATCCCGTGATAGGTACCGGTGCTCAAATTGCCGTCATACTTGGCCGCTTTTTTCTAGCCACTTCCAATGCGATTATTAATTGTAGAAATGGGCTGGTACAAATGTCCTTTGGAAATATAACACTTTAACTTAATATATTTGATTTATGCAAGCAACCACTGGAGGTTGATGATGAGATCCACGAGATAAATATGATTGAATCAATCGTGGATGATACATTCCCCTTGTCATTATATTCCGATCCTTTGGAGGCATGTGTGGCACTCTCATGAAATAAATGATGACACAATACGAGAGATGGATGCCATTTTAGATGCGATGCCAGTGTTTGATAACAAAATACGGAGGGCCCTATTTGAGCCTTTGCCCGTAAACAAGAACAAAGCCCTCCCATCCAATATCAAGGCACCAACTCTCGACCTAAAACCATTACCAAGTGAGCTGAAATATGTCTATTTAGGTCGAGATGAAATATATCCGGTGGTGATTTCTTCCCACCTGGATGAGGAACAAGAGAGTAGGCTAATGGCCACTCTATTAGAGCACAAGAGTGCCATTGGGTGGTTGATTGCAGATCTCAAAGGCATAGACCCATTGATTTGTACTCATCGCATACACCTTGAGGAGAATGCGAAGACATCTAGGCAACTATAAAGACGACTCAATCCAAATATGAAGGATGTGGTTAAGGCCGAAGTGGTAAAACTATTGGATGTGGGTATTATCTACCCAATATCCGATAGTCAATGGGTAAGTCCAACTCGAGTGGTGCCTAAGAAATTCGGGATCACCATTGTAGCCAATGCCAATAATGAACTCGTACCAACCAGAGTCACTACCGGTTGGAGAATGTGCATTGACTACCGGAAGCTAAACACTGTCACGAGGAAAGACCACTTCCCTATACCGTTTGTTGATCAAATTTTAGAAAGGTTGGCAGGTCATTCTCATTTTTGCTTCCTTGATGGCTATTCAGCATACAACCAAATAGAGATCGCCCGTGAAGACCAAGAAAAGGCTACATTCACATGTCCATTCGTCACTTTCGCCTATCGACAGATGCCGTTTGGACTATGTAATGCCCCTGCCACCTTTTAGCGTTGTATGATGAGTATCTTTTTTGATATGGTGGGGACAATCCTCGAAGTCTTCATGGATGATTTTTCAGTATTTGGCTGTAGCTTTGACGAGTGCCTTGAGCACTTGAAATCTGAACTAAAAAGATGTGAAGAGAAGAACCTTGTGTTGAATTGGGAGAAGTGTCACTTTATGGTTCAAAAGGGAATTGTACTTGGTCACATCGTTTCACAAAATGGAATTGAGGTGGACAAAGCGAAAATTGATCTTATCTCCAACCGTCCACCACCCAAGAGCATACGAGATGTGCGGTCCTTTTTGGGACACGCAGGATTTTATAGAAGGTTCATAAAGGACTTCAGTTCACTCTCTCGTCCTTTATGTAGCCTACTTCAAAAGGAAAACTCATTCGAGTGGAATGAAGAATGTCAAAAGGCCTTTACCACACTTAAAGGTATGTTGACGTGTGCTCCCATAATGCAACCACTTGATTGGAGCCTTCCTTTTGAAATAATGTGCGACGCAAGTGACTATGCTATTGGGGCCGTGCTAGGCCAAATAAAAGAGAAGAAGCCATTTGTTATTTACTATGCAAGCAGAACCTTAAACTCAGCCCAAGCAAACTACACTACTACAGAAAAAGAACTTTTAGCCGTAGTTTTTGCCTTAGACAAGTTTAGGTCCTACTTGATTGGATCTAAGATCATCATATTCACTGACCATGCCTCGCTTAAGTACCTCCTCTCTAAGAAGGATGATAAACCACGGTTGTTAACATGGAGCCTTCTAATCTAGGAATTTGACATAGAAATACGTGATAAGAAAGGAGTAGAAAATGTCGAGGCTGACCATCTCTCTCGACTTGTTCTCAACAATTCCCCTGAAACGACCGCGATCAATGATATGTTCCCTGATGAACAACTTTTTACTGTTTTCCAATTGCCATGGTATGCGGACATTACTAACTATCTTGCTACAGGTACAATTCCTACACATTGGAAAAAGCAAGATAAGGATAAATTCTTCACCGAGATGCGAAAATTCCTATGGGACGATCCATACTTATTCAAGTATTGTCCCGATCAAATTATAAGGAGATATGTGCCAGATGATGAACAACAAAGTATCATCTCCTTCTGTCATTCTCAGGCATGTGGTGGCCACTTTTCGGCTAAAAAGACCACAGCAAAAATTCTGGAATGTGGGTTTTATTGGCCCACTATGTTCAAAGACACATGAGTTTTACAAAACATGTGAACCTTGTCAGAAATTGGGAGCAATCTCCCGTAGAAATATGATGCCACTCAATCCCATCTTAATAATCGAAATTTTTTATTGTTGGGGCATCGATTTCATCCGTCCATTCCCATCTTCTTTTGGAAATGCATACATCTTGCTTGTCATTGACTATGTATCCAAATGGGTCGAGGCCATCCCTTGTTGGAATAATGACCATAAAACGGTTATTCGCTTCTTAAAAGAGAATATTCTTTCCCGGTTTGGTACACCTCGAGTCATCATAAGTGATGGAGGGTCTCACTTTTGTAGTCGCCCATTTGAAACCTTAATGAAGAAATATGGCGTAACACACAAAGTGAGCACCCCTTATCACCCACAAACTAGCGGACAAGCTGAGATATCCAATAGGGAGATTAAACACATTTTGGAGAAAACGGTGAACCCTGATCGCAAGGATTGGTTGCTTCGACTACCGATGCGCTCTGGGCCTACCGTACCGCTTTTAAGACCCCTATTGGAATGTCTCCCTATAGACTTTCTATGGGAAGGCTTGTCACTTGCCTATGGAGTTGGAACATAGGGCATATTGGGCAATTAAGAAGATGAATTTTGATTCTGACAAGGTGAGCTCGTTGTGCAAACTTCAATTGAATGAGCTTGCAGAAATCCGGAACGAAGCTTTTGAGAATGCGAGAATTTACAAGGACAAGACGAAGATATTCCATGATAAGAACATTCTTCGTAAGACATTCACAATCAATTGAAAAGTCCTTTTGTATAATTATTGCCTCCATTTATTTTTGAAAAAATTGAAATCTCGATGGACCGGTCCCTACATTGTGCAAACTCTCTACCCATATGGGACCGTCGAGTTGTAAAATCCAAGGAACGACAACATTTTTAAGGCGAATGGTCAGCGATTAAAGCCGTTCTTTGAGAAGTTTCCTTCAGAAGGTATGTCCATACCTCTCACTGATCCTGTGTATCAGGATGATTGATCTCTTAGTCTGATGGAGGTATAGAGTAGTTAGGATTAGGATTTGGTTACTTTTGTTTATTTTTCATAGGTTTGTTAGAAGATGGACGAATTCCACTTTTCACTCTCTCAGGTACTACCACTCCTCACTCCCTTTTATTTTAGAATTGCTCTCATGTTTTGCTTATTGCACATCTTTTACATTGAGGACAATGCAAGATTTGGTTGGCGGGTGTAGGATCACTTGGATGAATCCAGCGTTTTGTAACATTTCGAGCAATTATGTAGAAAATTTTCAATTTTTCAAAAGTTCAAAACTCTTTTGGAAAACTTTGGTTCTATGCACTCAAGATGATATGAGCATAAGAGGAGGAGATATGAAGTGTATGAAGTTGTAAATCTTGATCTCGTCTTAGCATAATGGTTTTATATGAGAATTCCCCTAATTCTGTGATTGATAGAAAATTTGAACACTCTTACACCTAGTTCACATTACACAATTTCCATGAGTTGAAGGGATTATGTGATTTATGGATTAGCTAAATTTTGATTAAAGGTGTTGAGAAACCAAGCCGGGGTACTTTGTCCATCCTTGTCCATGGGAAAATAACGAAAGATATGGATTTTTAAAAATCTTATCTAATTTAAAAGAAAAAGGAAAAGGAATGATGAAATTGGGAATGATGGGAAAATGGTGGAAAATTTCGATTAGGGTTAACTATTACCAACAGGGGGATGGTCTACCCGTAACCAAAGTCGAAAATGGGACGTTGTGTGAAAGCCGTCGGAAGGACAGGAAGGCAAATTTCCGTCATTAGCTTGTTGTTGCTCTATATACCTTGAGATCTATAGTCTAATTGATCTATGAAGAAGATAATCATGGAAACTCATGAGATGAACTTTCATAATGCACACTAGGTTGAATTTGTTCAAACTCTTCTATTTATCAACCAATCAGTGGGAATTTCATATGGATACTTATTATGTTTTGAGAGTTTACAGTTTCAACCTCTATCACCTAATTTCTCTAACTCTTACACTTGTGTAGTTTGGGATGTATAGAAGAATGGTTTCTAAAGGAGAGTTGGGTTTGGAGAATGAAATTGATTTCACGTATGTTTTGCTCGGGAATAGCAAAATGCTGGTTGAGGGGTGTGTTGAGCTCCCAAATATTGTGCATATTCTAACCCCAATTCATCACTCATTATGCTTATTTTCATGGTTTATAGGCTAAACTAATGCATAGATTTGTGATTGTAGGGATGAGAGAGAGGAATCATCAAATGGAGACTTAAAGACACTATTTAAAAGCAAAGAAGATCAAAAGACCAAGTGTCAAAGGATGAAAGAAAGAAGTCAGAGAAATGAAGAAAGAAAGTAGAAGAGCACACCCAAGACCGATCATCTGACCGATCGTCCAAGGCCCAAGACCGGTCGTCCGACCGGTCAGCACATTCAACTGAGGGGCCCTGCGGCCATAGCTCTCTAGACTGTTCACGACCGGTCGTCCACTGCTGCGACCGGTCGTGCGACCGGTCCTTGAATTAATTTTATGGGGTGAAAAATCCCAAAACTCTCTGGGCACTTTTTACATTTTTGAGACCGGTCGTCCAAAAGCTCAGACCGGTCGTACGACCAGTCGTCTGCGTAATGAGACGTGTTCTACAAGCCCCGAATTTCTCTGCGCACTGCGTAAGCTTACGCAAATTTGAGAAGATTCCAATGTTGCGGAGCCTCCCCACTATAAAAGGACACCTAGGGATCGTTCCTAGGGTATCTTAGAAGAGTTTGAGCAAGGTGGGAGGCGGCGGAAGTGGATTTCGGAGTTCCACAACTCCTTTTAGTTGGGGCTATTTTTATGCTTTTTCTTAGTTGTTTCATGTTTCCCTAGATCATGAATGGCTAAACCTCTTAGCTAGGGCTAAGAGGTGAAGCTTGTAGTGAATCTAAGATGTTTCAATTCGTTTAAGTTGGTTTTCAAGTTGGATTTCATGTTTAAGAACAATGGTTTGAAGTTAATACAAGTTCTAAGTAGTTTTTCTTAGTCTTATGATGACTCATGGATGTTTGGGAGAATTGCTTGAGTTCTTAATGCTTGTATGTTAGTCTAGAACTGTACAATCCGAGGAATCGGAGTACGCTCTAGTACTATGATCTTCATGTGGGAACTTCTTACCAAAGTTCTACTTTTCTGAGATTTTGTTGTATGTGGACTGTGTATATGATTTGAATCAAGTTCAAGTCATGATCTAGCTCTGTCTTGTGACAGGCCTTAGTGATGGTTATGATTATGAACTTAGTCTATTGGAATTGGGACTGACCTATGCAATTGAGCATGCTCATCCTAGCTTGCATTGAGTGAATCATGTACATTGATCTTACATATGGCAGATTATTGGTTTTAAAAGCTCTATCACCCGACTAGATAGATCTTAATTTCGATTCTAGTTAAGAAAGTGAGAAACCATAGCGGATTGAGCATCAAGGATTGCTACAAGTGGATCCTTGAACCCCTAGTGCCTTTTTATTAATTGATTACTTCAGTTTAGTTCAACATTGCTACTTACATCAATTACTACAAATCTGGTTGTTAGATTTTCAATAGAAACTATTGGAACTATTTTGTCAATTCCTACATAAGTCCCTGTGGATCGACCTTGGTCTTACCGAGTTTATTACTACATCGCAACCCTACACTTGGGGGAGCGAACACTTGCTCATTTGTTGAGCTCTTAATTGTGCATATTCTAACCCCAATTCATCACTCATTATACAAGATTTTCATAATTTAAAGACTAATCAAATACATGTTTTGTGATTGTAGGGATGAGAGCGGACTTCACTCAATTAGAGACCAAAAAGGGGCCATTTGGAGCCTTTGATGAAGGCCCAAGGTGGACCAAAGAAAGAAGAAAGTAAAGAGAGAGGAAGGAGAGAAGAAAAGAAAGAAGAAAAACAAGCAAAACTGGGTCCGACTGGTCAAGACCGGTCGGCCAAGAAGGCCCGACCGGTCATGACCGGTCGGATGCACTCCCTGGAGCAAGGCCAGCCTTGTCCGACCGGTCATGACCGGTCGGCCAGCCCTGTCCGACCGGTCGTGACCGGTCGGCCATGCAAGTTTCAGACTCCAGATTGCATACAGCAGGCCATTCCCGTTTCTGACTTTTCGGACTACTTTTCTGAAGCCATCTTAATGATATTTGGAAATCCAATACATCCATGTCGAAGAGGAGCTCGACGCCGAACTAACACAAGTAATTTTGTGTCAATCGGAGCTACGGATTGATCGTGGTGGCCAAAACAATACGAACTGTCCAGAAAGTTCCAGATTTCGCTGTTCTACTCTGGGCTGGTCCAGGTGGCCCATCATTAATGATATGAAGAATCTACTTTGACCATCTTTTAGACCACATCCATATATGAATAACCGCAAAAGTTTCAGATCAAAAGGATGTGTGGTTTGATCGTACCGGTTGAAGAAAGATGGACCATCCAGAAAGCTCTAACTGCGCAGAGTTTATAAAAGCCCTAATTGTTCTAATTTTCGGACCACATTCTAGGATCGTTTTGGACAATCTAATCCGTCTATCATGTAGAGGAGGAAGTTTTCTACCAATGTTCAAAATTTGGGATCAATTCGACATCTGTACACTCCGGACCGTTGAAAGCAAGATGACTGGTTATGAAGGTACCCGAAGTGCGCGATTTTGAGAGGCAGTCGGTGATGTGATTGGTGGGCCCATTCAGAAGATAATCTTTGAAATCAAAATCATCTATGAGGAAGATCACATTACAAGGAAACTACAAAGTAAATTTTAAGGCAATCCGACCATTGGTTAAGCTGTACCAAGCGAAACAAATTCTGCTATGTTGCTGTACTATTGCTGCACTATAAAAGGAGGCGCTCTCTTCTATTCCAGGGCAACCAAGGACGTGGGGAGCAAGGAGTTCAAGTCATAGGAGGCTTCCTAGCCTCCTCCAGCTAGTTTTTCTTCCTTTTCTTAGTTCTATTTTTATTTTTAATATGCTTTTCATTAGCTAATCTCTTAGCTAGAGCTAAGAGGTGAACCTTATAGTTTTCTTAGATTGTTTAATTCGTTTTATTGGTTTTAAGATTGGTTTTCATGATTATGAACTATGGTTTGAAGTTTATACAAGCTTTTGAGTAGTTTTTCTTAGTCTTATGATGACTTATGGATGTTTGGGAGAATTACTTAATTGCTTAATTGGTTTGTGACGGTCTAGACCTGTATGATCCGAGGAATCGGAGTGCGCTCTAGTACTATGATCTTCATAAAGGAACTTCCTACCAAAGTTCTATTTTTCTGTTTTTCTGTAATATGTATGGATTGTGCATGTGATTTGAATCAAGTTCAAATCATGATCTAGCCTTGTCTTGTGACAGGACTTGAGGATGGTTATGATTGTGAACTGGACCTTTTGGAAAGGGGAATGACCTATGCAATTGAGCATGCTCAGCTCAGCCTACATTGAGTGAATCCTATGCATTGAACTTACATATAATAGATTGTTTGGTTTAACAGCTCTATCATCCGACTAGATAGATCTTAATATCGATTCTATTTGAGAAAGTAAGAAACCATAGCGAATTATGCATCTAAGAAGAGCTATAAGTGGATCCTTGATGCTCTAGTTATCTTTTCATTATCAGATTTTCTATTTTATGTTCAAAACTAATTTCACAAACCTCTTTAGATTCTAGTTATTAGGATAGTTGGAATTGTTTACTTCTTTCCCTGTGGATCGACCTCGGTCTTACCGAGATTATTACTACATCGCAACCCTACACTTGGGGAAGCGAACATCATTCAAAAAGGCTTTTATTGCACATTGTATTTACGTTTGGTTGTGCATAAATCCTATAAGAACTTGGCATAAGAAGGGATTTGTTTGATGGCATTAGGCAATAGAATGTTTGTTAGTGCACTTTTCTGTGGCATACTAGTGCACCTTGTTTGTCAATCACTTAGGTCAGTGAGTCTTGTGTCGGTTGAGCTTAATGAAGACGAAGACCGAAGATTCAAGTGGCCCTACTACATCAAGGAAGAAGAAACAGGTAAAAGTGATGCCTTGGTAAGCCTTGAACTTTGACAAAACCAAAACCTTAACCTCTTGATGACCTTGACCATATTAGGCATACCATTAGTCATCATAGATTGGCTCTAGATGTCCCAAAAGATCACCCGACATTGGCCTAAGATATTGCATGTGCTGTGAGTACCAAGCCCAAACCATTCCGCACATTGCATGGCCTGTCCAACCGGTTATGACCGGTCGACTAGACTGGACTGACCGGTTAAGACTGGTCGGACTGACCCCAGTCTAAGACAGCGTTGCTGTTCATGTGCATGCCCTTAGGCCGACCGATCTTGACCGGTCGACAGGTCTGGTCTGACCGGTCTTAACTGGTCGGATAGACCCCAGCAGCAAACAGTGAACACTGTCTCTTCAGGCCATTTGACCGACCGGTCACGATCGGTCGGGACAGGTCAGCAACTAGCCATTTTTGCCCGTTTTATGACTGTTGGAGCTCATTTTCTTTAAATATGGAGCTCAGGTTTTGGGCATTTTGAGAGGGTTTTGAGAGCTTATTACCCACACCTTTTGTACATCATATGAGGCCTCAAAGAGGAAGAGATTCAAGTCATTCCCTTATGTTTAATCACAAGTGAGGGCATTCAAATGCAAACATAGAGATGACTTGATTCTTCTCTCAATTCTAGAGGTGAGACACTATATCATGGTTATATCTCTTATTCAAGACTTCTAGAAGACCCTCTAGGTGAATCTCCTAGTTAGAACAAGCTACATATCCCATGTAGAAGATTCAACCATCCTCCCATCACCTTGGTCATCTTAAAGAAGATCATATGAAAGGTGTTTGATCAATGGAGCTGAAGCCTTGGCAAAGCGGTGGCAACACGATCGGGGGAGTACAAGGGGAGCTGATTCAAGCACGGGAGAGCGAGAAGAAGCAACCCGAAGCGGCGCTGAACAAAGGGCTCATCCGACATGTAAGGTTGTCTTTGTTGAGAGTCCATCCACTCAATTCCCTGCGTGAGTTGAGTGTAGAGTTTGTTTGTCAAACTCGAACTAGGTACGTTGGCCGTTCCTTGGCTTGTTTGTTGGCCTAAAGACTAGGGGCTGTTTGGTGCTCCTTGACTCGTTTGCTGGACCTAAACAAAGTCTCCAAAGGGAGCCTCTGACACAGGAGTGAACGTGCGTTAGGTTGAGAGTTAGCCTATGTTCAAAACTCTGTTCGAGTTGAGAGTTAGCCTATGTCCAAAACTCCATTCGGGTTGAGAGTTAACCTATGTCCAAAACTTCATTCGGGTTGAGAGTTAGCCTATGTCCAAAACTCCGTTTGAGTTGAGAGTTAGCTATTTGTCCAAAACTCCGGTTATAGTTGAGAGGTGAACCGAAAAAACCTCCGTGTAAAGGTTGAGAGGTGAACCTCATTTAAAACCTCCGATAGTGAATACCGATGTGCTCAAAGGAGTTGAGTAATTGAACCGAGAGTGAAGTAGACACAAAGTTGAACCACTATACATGCTTGTGTTTGTGATTGTATCGAGCACATTATTATCTTAACATTGAATGTTTAATTGTTAATTATGTAGCTTGATAAGAATGTATGCTAGACACTAGATAGGCACATCCACACACAAGATGTACTTTCACTAGTTGTTTAGACTTGAGCTCATTGATCCATTCTCATTAGTCTACATAGGTTGCATAGATTAGGAGCTTGATTAGTTAATTCATTTGACTATCTATACATGCTTAGACTAGGTTGCTTATTGCTTAAAAAATAATATGATAATCTTGTGATTGGACCCACTTAGGCTTGGAAGCCGAAGTTTTCTTGCTTACTTAGTTTAATTATGTAAGTAGGTGAAAAGAATTTCAAAAGTTCCTAATCACTTCCTCCCTTATAGGACTTAGCCATAATTCTAGTTGCTCTTTAAGTTTCCGCACATACGAAAGTGTTGTTTTAAACTACCGACGTAATTTTAATGTTGATCTTGACTTATCTGAAAATCTCTAAAATATCATGAGAGTTTAGGAGAGATTTTGGAGTAACCAATCTCGAAGGGAATGGTGTTATGGGCTTATAAACTCGTTTTGTTTCTTGTGGGGCTAAGCTAGGTCTATCCTCATTCTTATAAATTACTAGATCATTAGGCTTGTCGGCCTTCACCAAAATAGATTTATCCACTTGTTTACCACTTTTAAGAGTGGTGATGGATTTTACTTGCTCCACATATTAGCTGGGAAGATTAGGGATGCTTATTTCATGTCCTTGTTTAGGATTAGGCTGAGGTTAGGCTAGAAAGGTCCCTTCCTTAGCATTCAACTGTCCCTTAATTTCATCAACCAAAACTTTAAGCTCTTGGAACATTTGCTAATTTAATTGATTGATTTTTGTTTGCCCTTGTATAAACGGCTTTAAAATATCCTTCATTGAGAATTGAGGTGGGGCCATATTTTGCATGGGTGGCCCTCCTTAAGAGTTGGTAGGATTCCCCATGGGGCTGTTCCTCAAACTGAAATTTGGATGGTTCTTCCAAGTAGAGTTGTATGTGTTACCTACTGATCCATTGAAAGGCCTTTGATACCCATATGCGGCATTTGCTTGCTCTTGTAACACCTCTTGAAACGCGGAAATTGTAGGACAATCTTGCGTATAGTGTACATTAGTGGCACAAATTCCGTGTACGTTCTCAATGACTTTCATGGACTTAGAAACTCCACTTTTACTTAGTTCTATAGCCTCAACGTTTCTTGTGAGGTTGGTTATCCTTATGTTTGCATCATCTTCTTCCTTGAGGATGTAAATCCCTCCTTTCTCTTTTTGCTGAGGAGGCTTGAGGTTACTAGACTTGTCTGAGGTATCTCATGATTGGGCATTCTTGGCCAACATGTCTAAGTAACTCCATACCTCATCTGAATTTTTGCTCATGAACTCACCATTGCACATCATTTCTACAAATTGGCGCATGTTGGAATTCAATCCATCATAAAAGAAGTTTATAATTCGCCAACTTTCGTATCCATGATGTGGGCAAGTGGGTAAGAGTTCCTTAAACCTCTCCCAACTTTGAAAGAATAACTCATCCTCTTTTCCCATAAAGTTTATTATAGATCATCGAAGGGTGTTAATTTTATGGGCCGGGAAGAACTATTTCAAGAATTCACGGGTCATCTCAGTCCATGTGCCAATTGAATGTGGTTTAAGAGAGTAGAGCCAACCTTTGGCTCTTTCTTTCAATGAGAACGGAAATAGTCTAAGTTTGATAACATCTTTTGATACATTGTTGTATTGCAAGGTAGCAACAAGTTCATCAAACTCTTTTTAGTGTAGATTTGGGCTCTCGAAATCTAACCCATGGAACTTTGATAAAAGTTGAATTACCCCCGACTTTATATCAATGTTTCCCCTGGTGGTTGGTAAAACCACATAAGAGGGTATAGTCGTACGGGCTGGTTGCAGGTAGTCACGTAGAGCTCTCGTTGGAGGAGCATTGTGCACCTCATTCTCTCCTACTCCCTTATGATTAGCGTTTGTAGTTGGAGTAGGGTTGAGAGGATTCCTTAATGGAGTTTGATCCATTTTTTTTAACTTTCACAATGTTCTACGTATTTTCTAACTCATCGATAGATGGAGAGTGGTCAAACTAAACCACCTTCAGTTTGGAGACGATTGGTGTGGTCACGTTCCCAACAGGACATAAACCACACAAGCAATGATCTAAAATAATCCTAAGTCCTAAAAACAAAATTTAAAAATAAAACTAAAATTCTAAAAACAAAAAATTGAAATAGTTCAAGTTGGAAGGATAGTACCCGATTTGCTTGAACTAGAAGAACTTCCTACAAAATAAAAAAAAACCTTGTTAGTTCTAGAATTCAGAAAAACTAGTCCTAAGAAAATAGTAAATCCTAACTACTTCTTCTTCTATAGCTACTAAAACAATTTAGAACCATTTAACCTAGATTCCCCAGAAACGTCGCCAAAAACTTGTTCGCTCCCCTCAAGTACAAGGCTGTGATGTAGTAATAACTCTCGGTAGGATCGAGGTCGATCCGCAGGGAATTCGGGTAAACTAATTCCAACTATTTCAGCAACTCCTAATTCAATTAATTTACAAGTTCAAGTTCATAAACTAACTTAAAATAGTAAATTGTAAAAATTTGTAATTTAATAGAACTAAGGCCTCAAGGATCCACTTATAGTAGTACCAGATGAATTCATTCATCCAAGCATAACACAACTAGAATTGAAGTTTTATCTCTCTTCTAGTTGGAAGATTTAGCTTTCAAACACAAACAATCCCCACTTAAGTTAGAAATTAAGATTCTAGTTCTAATGAAGCACATAAAATCCGGATAAGTAGCCTTCGAAGTAACAACCATGCCAATGGACTATAGTATGCTCAGGGGTTACTATAATTTGAATCTAATCAATCCAAACATGATAATCTTAGACAATTATAAGGAACCCATGTCCGAAGCACATGAATGCTCATAAAACATCCAAAAATACTAACTTTTATTCAAACCAGAACTTAAAAATCCAAACTTAGATGAAGTACTTGAATCAAAACGAATTCATCATGATAACTACCTACAAGCTTCACCTCTTAACCTTAGCTAAGAGGTTCTAATTGAGCATTATCATGCTTGAACTAAAAATAATGAAAAGCTATTGAAAAACATGAAAAAGGGGTTCGAGAGAGTTGTAGAAGCTCCAGGACGATCCTCTTCATCTCCCACGACATCCTTAGCCTCCAATGATGCCTTAGGAATGAAACCTAGGTGCCCTTTTATAGATTTAGAGTCCCACCGACTCAGAAAGTTTCAGAATTGCGCAACACTTACGCAATTGCGCATGAATTTCAAAGCTTCAAGAGGAAGCTGCTGGAATCCAACAAAAATACACTGGTCGACCGGTCTTGACCGATCGGACCTGTCTGGGGGAGTGTCCAGCGTGCACACAAAGGGGGGGGGGGGGGGGGGGGGGGGGGGGGACCTATGGCCAACCGTTCTTGACCGAGCGGACCTGTCCAGGACCTACTTCCAGCGGGTTGTACAAGGGGGCAGTGGGTTGGCCGACCGGTCAAGACCGGTGTTGAGCTCTTAACTGTGCATATTCTAACTGCATTTCATCACTAACTGTGCATGATTTACATACTTAAAGAGCTACCTAATGTGTGGTTTTGTGATTGTAGGAATGAGAGAGAGTTTTCGTCATTTGGAGGCCTAGAAGCCCTTCTTACATACATTGAACGTCAAAGGAATGAAGGACCAAAGGAATGAGAGAAGGAGTTCACTCAATTGATGACTAAAAGAAGCACTTTAAAGACATTTGATGAGGACTAAAGGTGGGCCAAAGAAGAACTAAAGAAGGAAGAAGAAAGAAGGAGAGGAGAGAGAAAGAGATGAACCACAATGGGGCTAGACCAATCAAGACCGGTAGGCCAAGAGGGCCACGACTGGTCAAGATCGGTCGACCATGGGCAGAGCTCCCTCTCACACACGCTGGACCAGGCCTGGATAGGTTCGACCGGGCAAGACTGGTCGGCCAACAGGTCACCCCCCCCCCCCCCCCCCCCCCTTTGTGCACTCTGGACCTTTACCAGACAAGTCCGACAGGTCATGACCAGTCGGCTAGCCATCTCGACTGGTTAAGACCTGTCAACCAACAAGTCAGCCAGTGTATTTCTGTTGATTTTCAGCAGCTTCTTCAGCAAGTTCCGAAAATCCATGCGTTGTGCGTAAGTGTTGCGTAAAATTTGAAAGTTTCAAAGTCGGTGGGACTCTAAATCTATAAAAGGACACATAGGGATCGTAGCTAAGGCATCTTAGAAGAGATATACGAAGGTGGGAGGCGGAGAAAGACGGATTCAGAGTTCTACAACTCCCTTCTCTAATTTGCTTTCTACTTTTTGTTTTTAGTTGATTTCATGTTTCCTTAGATCATGATCGGCTAAACCTCTTAGCTAGGGCTAAGAGGTGAATCTTATAGTGAATCTAAGATGCTTTAATTCGTTTATTTGGTTTCAAGTTTGAATTTTTATTGAAGAACAATGGTTTATTAAAGTTTGAATAAAGTTGTAAGTAGTTTTTTTAATCTTATGATAACTCATGGATGTTTGTAAGAATTACTTTAGTTCTTAATTGCTTTGCATGGATCTAGACCAGTATGATCCAACGAATCGGATTCAATACGCTCTAGACTTGGATTCTCATGTGGGAACTTCAAACCAAAGTTCTACCTTTTGTTCTAAAGTCCAATTTAGGTGTTGCTTATGCATGTGATTTGAATGAAGTTCAAATCATAATATAGTTGAGCTTTGTGACAAGGTTTGATGATTATTATGATTGTGATCTTAACATATTGGAACTAGGATTGACCTATGCAATTGAGTGTGCTCAAGTCTTAACTTGAATTGAGGGAATCATGTTTGTGAACAACACGTGAATTGAACTGTTTTGATGACTTAACCGTTCTATCATTCGGCTAGATAGGATTTGATTTTGATTTTAATTGTGTAATTGAGAAATCACAGCGAATTATGCATCAAGGATTGCTACAAGTGGATCCTTGAACCCGTAGTGCACTTTTTTTATAAATTACAATCACTTTTAGTTTAAGAATACTTATTTACATTCAAATTCTAAAATCTGTTTAATTTGATCTCAATTAGAGAATATTAGAAGTAGTTTTGTGAATTCCTAGACAAGTCCTTGAGAACGATCTCGGTCTCTACCGAATTATTACTACATCGCAACCCTACACTTGGGGAAGAGAACATGTTTTTGGCGCCATTGCTGAGGATTTTTGTAATGCCCCAGATTTTTTAGATTTATTTGAAAATTTTTGAAAATTCATTTTTAATTTATTTTTTATTAATTATCGTACATTTACCATTGATTTGCGAATAGTGGGACATCCGTAGGAGATCCGATAGGGGACCCTTTACAAAAGTTGCTTAAAATGATCTCATAAACATCGTAGAAATATCAGATTTCAAGAATCACGCACTTCTTAGATAATTATGAAAATGCCATTAGTTAAACTTAAGTTAAGATGTCATTTTTAAGTATTATAGTTTCTGACGATCACTTTCACGTAAAACCCTGGATTTAAGCTTTTGGGCACATATTAACCATACGCTTCAAATTTCAGCCCTTAAATCATAGTAGAAGTGGTCCAATTGTCAAATCAGCCCCTTAACCCTTAATTTTCATGTCCATCGAGTGAGAAAAGTAGATGGTTAGTCGTAGTCGAATATTTCTCTTCATATGAGTGACTTGGATCATCTTTATCATGGACCAATAGTGTGATTTGAGTGCCCCACCTTGATAAGCCTCTTTCTTTTGCGCGAAGTTATCCCGTTCTATAAATTAACGAGTTACCAACTCTTTTTAAATCTGAACCTTTCAATTTACTCACTTCTCACCATCAACTGCTTCTCAAATTTGGACCACCCATTATACTCATATGACTACGAGTTTACACAAAATTTGGACCCCGATCTATAATCCTACACTGTTGAACCACAAAGCCATCCCCTTCCTTTTCGTTAAAAGTTGGAATTTTAGATATAGGCATTTCTCACCATCAATCAACTACTAAACTTTGTACAATTGTTTTCCTATCATGACTACATATTTTCTCAAAATTTAGGCCCTGATCATCAAGCGTAGACCGTTAATTGAGATCTAGCCCATTTTAGTACCCGTAAGGCCATTTTCAAGGATCGGCCAATCTAAAATGTGTATCATTAAGAAATTTACGTATTTTGACTCTACTCTTCGAGCTTGATAAGATGAACGGATTAGAATTGATCAAAGATCACCTGAATATTGAGATTTGAGAAACCCACCTTAAGACGTTGTTACACAAGACCTCGCACACCCTTTTTTCTCTCCCCATGTACGCACATCCCTCTCCATATTCCTACTACGCATCTCCAAGCCATTCTCCTAACCCTAGCCTCCATGCCCTAGAGTAAGAGAGAAGAGAGAGAGAGAGAGAGAGAGAGAGAGAGAGAGAGAGAGAGAGCGAAGGGAGTTCTTTCTTATATTTTTCCAGTGGGTAGGATCTTCTACAACCCTCTTCTAAGTCCATCCTAAGGTGAGGATTTTCCTTCAAGCCTTTCATTAATAATATCACGATTATCATAAGTTTCTTTTGTAACATGTGAAGTTATTTTGTCTTGAATTGCTTATCCATATAACATGAAGTTTGATGTGAGATTTGTAATGAATATCATTATATGGTAATGTGATTCCTTGTTTAGATTTTTGACTAAGAAGCATGTGTATTTGTGTTATTTATTTTTGTGAAATCTATGTTCTTATTTTCTTAGTCTATGTGTTACAAGTAACATTGGTTTTCATATGGTGATATGAAATATGTGTATAAGATCATCATATGGACATCCCATTATTGTATACTCTGTCCCTAAGTTGGTAAAATTATTCGATGTAGAGAGATAAAACCTGTGAGAGGTGTCCATGATGGAAGAATATATCTTAACTTAACTGAGAGAAGGAAGTGATTGTTTGTCAATAGATCCTTATATGTACATGATGCTTGATTGGATCCATTTACATTACATGGGTATTTTAATGAATTTGGTCATGATGTACAACATTAGCTTTTCGGGATATGATGACATCATAAAACGGGACAATGAGTGGACACTAATGGTATACAAATTTTCATGAGCCGGGGTTGGTGCTATGGACACTAATCCCGTGCTGTCGGCCCATGCTGGGTTGCTTGTGACTCCCCATAGTGACCAATGAGTTTTATTTAAATCAGTTGTATGCGAAAACACTTAAATAAAGGTGATACTAAAGTCATGCATTCACTTGGCTCCATGTGGGTGTACGGAATTGAGAATAGGCTAGAGCGTCCTACTTCTCCCGTACACTGTCACGTGTAGATTTGGGCTATAAGCGTCTCGTTTCTTACGTAGTTGGGCAAAACTATGGGCTTGTGCGTCCAGGAACCTCTGGTGACTAGTGGCTAGCGTGAAGTCGTAACAGGGAGTCTCTCACTTCATGTATTATGATTTCTATCCAGGGTGCCTTAGTCAGAGCATGCATTCCATGCATCGCATTAACAAAGATTTTTACTTGATTGTTTTGTTTTGAATAAAGATATATTATGTTACGTTACTCTGAATTTTGTACATTATTATTCTTGATTGTCTTGGAGGGAATATTCCCCACTATGATAGCGTTTAACGCTATCCCAATCGTAATTTAGATGATGCAAGTGAAGATCCAGGTATTGAACTCGACTTTCAAGGTGAAGAGTTCGATGGTTCGTACGATCACATGGCGGATGAAGACGTTGAAGGAATTTAGTTGATATTTTCATTTATTAGACATTTCTTTTGATTAGTAGTTACATTTATAGAAATTGTAATAAATCTTCTAGAGAAGACATGGTTTGATATTTTGATTGATTAGTATGAATATTGGTTGGTTCCCTTATTTAAACATTGATGATGAAGTAATAAGTTTAATAGAATAAGATGAACATTTGTTTTTCGCCATTGTGATTGAATACTATATTTCATTATTTAACAAATCAATTAGTCTATGATTTACTTGGGAATTCGGCCGTCGTGTTATACACGAGAGTCGAAAATCTCGAGTCGTTACAATTTTTTTACTGTTTTTCATAAAATTTCTGAAAATAATCTCTATTTGAGATTTTTAGGAGTCCTTACTAACTTGGTTTGTTCACTTTGTTTTGTTTTTGCAGGGATTCTAGGAGTCAAAGTAGTCACTTCAATCAGGTTTTTCTAACTCTTTTTCTTTTAATTATTCTGAGATTTGCATTTCACATTGGGTTCGGAATTCTAATAACCGACTAATTAGTGAAGGAGGGATTGTTGAGTGGTGTTAACGCCAAAAACTGGCTAACAGATGTTGGTCAGAGACCAACTTTGATTCTTCGTCGTCTGACCTCTAATCGGAGATGGATGGTGTAGATTGGGGAACCTGCAATCACCAAGAAAGGTTAGGACCACCGCCGGTTGGCCCGGCTTATGGCCCTCCGATGGCAAAGTCAGTACGGGTACTGTGATAGTAAGATGACGTGTGAAATGTAGGCTTAGAGATTGTGTACCTTCTCATTGATGAAACCATCTATTTATATAGATCTGAATGTCCCATTCTGTTACGTAAGATACCGAGATCATCTACTGATTTCATGGGATAAGGTGCTTATCCTGCTTATCTTCAGATAAAGGAATAATCTAATCCAATTACTCATCTGGTCAATTACGTTCCTTGATAGTGATCCCTTGAGACACGGAGCCGTAGGCGAAGATAAGCCCAAAATCGGCCTATACGTGCTGCTGGTACTATAGGCTAAGGGATGTCATCGCTGATCATCAGTAGTTAAAGCTGATCGCACGTCGGAAGATGCTCGCGAGACAAGCTGCTCGCATATATAGGCTGCTGGTACTATGAGCTGAAGGACGTCCTCGCTAGAGACCAGAGAGCAGAGAGCAGAGAGCAGAGACTAGAGAGCAGAGAGCGGAGAGCAGAGAGCAGGGCTGCTCGCATGACCAGAGACCAGAGACCAGGGCTGCTCGCATGACCAGAGAGCAGAGAGCAGAGAGCAGGGCTGCTCGCATGACCAGAGACCAGAGACCAGAGAGCAGGGCTGCTCGCATGACCAGAGACCAGAGACCAGGGCTGCTCGCATGACCAGGGACCAGAGACGAGAGACCAGAGAGCAAGGCTGCTCGCATGACCAGAGACCAGAGACCAGAGACTAGAGCTGCTCGCATTATAGGCTGCTCACATACCAGAGATCAGAGAGCAGGGACCAGGGCTGCTCGCATGTTCGGGAGTGCTCATGACGAGAGTGGTCATATGTCGGGAGTGCTCATGACGAGAGTGGCCATATTCGGGAGTGCTCATGACGAGAGTGGTCTTATGTCCGGAGTGCTCATGACGGGAGTTGCTTATGAGCCGAGCTGCTCGTATGTTGATCGGATGGCATTGCTCGGGGATCTGAGATGAACTATAAACGGAGGAGGCTTGCTATCGAACAATCTGATAATGACTTCTCTCAATCACTTTCTGATCACATCTTTCGACAACCAACTTTATTCTACAACAAGTGGATTGATAAGGAACCCCATGCTAAGAAATGTTTCGATTCCCAAACTCTTTCTGAAAGTATGATTGAAAATCAACTAGATCCAAGGCCCAATCAAAATTTGGGCCAAAACCAAACTGAAATGGGAGAGAATGAGGTTGAGAATGTTCCTCGACCTAGAACCTTACGCGATTACTTGCAACCTGTAAGAGCGAGTACTCCCTCATGCATAATTTTTCCATACAATGTAGGAAATATTGATTTAAAACCGAGAGTAATCTAACTCATTCCCAAGTTCCTTGGATTAGATAGTGAAAGCGCATATCAACATCTTAACGAATTTGATGAGGTGATAGCCACATTGCACTTTGCCAATGTATCTGACACTGTCGTGCGACTTAGGTTATTTCCTTTTCCTCCGAAAGAGAAGGCTAAGGCTTGGCTTCTTGTATTAAGGCCAAGATCAATTGGCACATGGACTGAAATGACTAGGGAGTTCATTAAAAAGTTTTTCCCTGTTCATAAAACAAACATGTTGAGGCGCTTAATCATGAATTTTGCTAAAAAAGAGGATGAGACCTTCTTCCAATGTTGGGAGAGGTTCAAAGACTTATTAAACATATGCCCACATCATGGCTATGAAATTTGACGGGTAATAAGCTTTTTCTATGAAGGACTGATTTCGCCCATGCGCCAATTCGTAGAGATGATGTACAATGGAGAGTTTATGAATAAGGAAGCTGAGGAAGTATGGGACTACTTTGATATCTTAGCCAAGAATACACAATCTTGGTATACAGCTAAACCAGCAAATCCCAAAATAAGCCAACATGGAGAATAGGGAGGTATCTATATCCTCTTCGAAGAAGACAACATAAGTGCACATGTGGCCAGCCTCACAACAAAAGTTGAGGCTATGAAATTAGGGAAGGGGGAAAAGATTAAGGAAGTTGATGATGTTTGTGGAATTTGTTCCGGTAACCAACATGCAACACATGATTGTCCTACAATTTCTGCATTTCAAGAAGTTCTACAAGAACAATCAAATGCCACAAATAATTATCAATGACCAATTAGTAATCCAAACTCGAATACGTATAATTCTAGTTGGAAGAACCATCCCAACTTACGTTGGAGGAATGGGTTATCAGAGAATGTAAACAATAACCCAAAAGCTATATTGAGGAAAAATTGGGTACATTCGTCTTGGCCCAAGTTGAGTATAATAAGACTAATTCTTAGAAAATCGATGGGTTCATGCAAGAAAAATTAAAATTCAACCAGAATTCATCTCAAGCCATTAATTATTTAAAAACTTCAATGGCTAGAGTTGAATCTCATCTTAGTGTTAGGGAGAAAGGCACACTTAACCAAGAACCCAATTTGAGATACAAGACCTCAGCTCATCCTCCCAAAATACGGAGCTTGTTCAAGCTATCACCACCTTGAGAAGTGGCAAAACAATTGATAAATCCAATCCGGTGAAGGCTCTAAAGCCTAATGTTCACTCCCCAAGTGTAGGGTTACGAAGGAGTAATAATTCGGAAAGACCGAGTATCGTTCCCACAGAGATTTATGAATGGGTATTCTCAAAATTTAACTAAAATAACTAGTAATTAAGATCCTATTAAGAACTAAAACTGGAAAATAGTAATTTGGGTTTAAACAGTGAATGTGTAAGGTAATTTCAATCTAAAAAGGCACTAGAGTGCCAAGGATCCACTTTTGATAAGTTTCAATGCATCAACACAACTAGATCTCTCATAACTCAATTGGAATCGAATTCATATCTCTATCCGATCGGAATATAGAGCGGTTCAATCGGCCATTATCCAAAACAAGTGCTTATTCATTGATTTGATTCCCACAATAATACTCAGGTTTTAGGCACACTCAATTGTGTAGGCCAAGCCTCTTTCCAATCTAGTTGAGATTGACAACCATAGCTTTCATCAAATCCTGTCACTAGACTTGATTACAACTAATGATTAGAACTCTAATTAAATCAAAATCAATCAACAAACAGTTATTTCAGATTACTACAAAAGATAAGAACTTTAGTTGAGTGAGTTCCCACATGAAAATCAGGCCATTGTACACAAGGCAATCAAAGGGTCTACCATGCCCGGAATCGATGATAGATCAATGAACTACACAAGCATAAACAATGCTCAGAAGCTAAATTACTAAGTTAGGATCACTAAGAATCACATGAGCCTGGAGTCATCAAGAGATCAAAGTAAAAACCCAACTAGTACTTGATTCAAACTCACATTAACTAAAATTAATCAATTAAATCATAAAAAGGAAAACTAGGTTGCATCAATCCATCAAAAACGAATCAAAAGCTTCACCTCTTTGCCCTAGCTAAGAGGTTTTAGTTCATCTCTAACATCCTTGAACTAGAAGCCTAAAAAACATAAAAACTACTAAAACAGGACGAAAACTAGAAACTCGAAGTAGAATCCGTCTCCTAAGCAATCCCCACGTCCTAGCATCCTCTGGTATGAAGAGAAGAAGTCCTTTTATAACTTGGAGGTGTCCATTGCGTAAGAACCTTCCAGATTTCGCGTAAAAGTACACACTTGCGCAGAGAAATTCGATGCCCGATTTAGAAAGTTGCTGTTTACGCATGGCCGATCGGTCGCACGACTGGTCGGACTGGCCTGGCTGACCGGTCACGACCGGTCGGACTTGTCTGAAAAACTGTCAAGAGAGTTTTGCATTTTCCTGTTGAACGCACGACCGGTCGCACGACCGGTCTGAGTGATGCACGACCGGTCTCAACTGGTCTAGTGAGGTTTTACAATGTGGCATCTTCTGTTGTATAGTTAGACTAGTCGGACGACCGGTCTTAGGCTTTGAATGACCGGTCGTACGACCGGTCTTTAGTACATTCTTCTGCTTTCTTTTCTTTTCTCCTTTGCTTCTTCCTTCCATCATTTTGCACTTGGTTCTGTGATCTTCAATGTATATAAAGTGCTCTATTTAGCCTTGAATCAGTGAAATCTCCATCTTGTTCCTACAATCACAAATCATGCATTAGAGTAGTCCTTTAAACATGTAAACCGTGCATAATGAGCGATGAATTGGGGTTAGAATATGCATAATTAAGAGCTCAACACACCCCCCAACCAGCATTTTGCTAGTCCCGAGCAAAACATGCGTGAAACAAGTTTCATTCTCCAAAACCCAACTCTCCTTCAGAAACTATTCTTCTATACATTCCAAGACACACAAGCGTAAAAATCAGAGAAATTAGGTGATAGAGGTTGAAACCTTAAACTCTCAGAACATAATAAGTGTTTATATGAAATTCCCGCTGATTGATTGATAAATAGAAGAACTTGAACAAATTCAACCTAGTGTGCATAGTGAAAGTTCATCTCATGAGTTTCCGGGATTATCTTCTTCATAGATCAACTAAACTATAGATCTCAAGGTGTATAGAGCAACAACATGCCTATGACAGGAATTTGCCTTACCGTCCTTCCGACGGCTTTCACACTACGTCCCATTTCCGGCTTTGGTTACGGGTAGACCATCCCCCGGTTGGTAGTAGGTAACCCTAATCGGAATTTCCACCATTTTTCCATCATTCCCAATTTCATCATTCCTTTTCCTTTTTCTTTTACATTAGATAGAATTTTTAGAAATCCATATCTTTCATTATTTTCCCATGGACAAGGATGGACAAAGTACCCCGGCTTGGTTTCTCAATACCTTAAATCAAGGTTTAGTTAATCCACAAATCCCATAATCCTTTCAAATCATGAAAATCATGTAATGTGAACTAGGTGCAAAAGGTGTTCAAATTTTCTATCAATCATAAAAATAGGTGAATTCACATATAAAATCATTATATTAAGAGAAGTTTAAAGCTTGCAACATCCCTCACTTCGTATCTCCTCTTCTTATACTCATGTGCTATCTCGAATGCATAGAATCAAAGTTTTCCAAAAGAGTTTTGAATTTTTTTGAAAAATTGAAAATTTTCTACATCATTGCTCGAAATGTCACAAAAATTAGTAGATTCATCTAAGGAATCTCTCACCCCCCAACCAAAACTTCACATTGTCCTCAATGTAAGAACGTGTACAATGAATGCAACACATGAGAGCAATGACAAAAAAAAAAGGAGTGAGAAAGAGAGATATCACCTGAAGCATATATTTTATGGCAAGATTAACTTTGGAGATGGATTACTTCACAACTAATTCAACTATCAAAGCAAATCCTAATGGGAAAGTATTCTAGAAAATCATCCTCCGTCAGACTAGGAGGTTAATCTCAACAATACATCTAAAAGCATAAAGTCAAGCAGAATCATTAGATGGATCAAAAGGTTTCACAGTAACGTCATCCAATATCCTGCTTTACAATAAACATGTGCGTAGATAAACCACTGAAAATCCCAAAAAAGAATATCAGCTGGTTCCTTAATGTGTGCATCACATGTATAAGGGGAGACAACATCATATTTATCAGAAAAAATATGTCTCCAATCAGATTTTCCTGGGCGTTGATATTGCAGGTATGGATTATCCCAGGGTTGGTAGAGTTCAGTGTGCATGATCCACAAAGGTGTGGAAATATGAATTGATTTCTCAGCATAAAAAGGTATTGTTTCCACATCCTTCTCTCGGCTAACGTCATATGCCGATACCGACTCGAAAAGTGTGACCATATCCCTTATCATATCATCGTTCTCATCAAGGGAGTAAGTCATATCTTTATTTAAGTGACAGGAGTAAAAAGGTGAGAGGGACTCATTTTCCACAATAAAATTGATCATGTTTATTTGGTGGACCTCCTCATCCTCATCTTCTTGTTGGTTTTCAATATTGAAAGCATTCAACTTAATCGTCATATTGGCAAAAGACATTTGTATGACCCCACTCCTACAATTTATGATAGCGTTTGATGTAGCTAGGAATGGGCGGCCAAGTATGACAGGAATTTGGGGGCCAATATTTACCATGGGTCGTGTGTCCAAGACAATAAAGTCCACCGGGTAGTAGACTTTGTCAACTTGGACAAGGACGTCCTCAATCACCCCTCTTGAAATACGAATCGATCGGTCAGCAAGTTGTAATGTGGTTTTGGTGGGTTTTAATTCACCTAAACCCAATTGTTCATAGACCGAAAAGGAAATTAAGTTTACACTTGCCCCTAGATCAAATAGAGCATATTTCACCTGGTAGTCTCCAATCACACATGATATTGTCGGACAACCGGGATCTTTGTATTTCTTAGGCATCCCGTGATTTATAATGGCACTTACATTCTCTGTAAAAAATGCCTTCTTTTGCACATGTATTTTTCTTTTCACCGTACATAGGTCTTTTAAAAATTTAGCATATGATGGTATTTGTTTAATGGCATCCAACAATGGGATGTTGATTTTGACTTGCTTGAAAACCTTCAAAAATTTCTGATATTTATCTTGAGGTTTGGCTGAAATCAAGCGTTGGGGGAATGGAGCAATGGGCCTATATTCTTTCAATAGCTCTTTTTCATTCATGGCGGTGCTAGGCCCATCATCCTCTTTGGAAGATACCGGATCATTAGGCGTTGAGGCCTTCACCGGGTCAGATTTTTTAATAATTTTACCACTTCTAAGAGTGGTGATGGCCTTAGCATGTTCTATGTGTTGGTTAGAGGAACTAGACACGCTTATTTTGAATTGTGGTTTTGGATTTGGTATGGGTTGGGCTAGAAGAATCCCTTCCCTTGCGTTTAAGCGAGCCTTGATTTCCTCCACCGAATTTTTAAGCTCAAGCATTATCGTATGTTGGATTGATTTATTTGAGCTTGACCTTCCATGAATGCTTTCAATGTATCCTCTATAGGCATTTGAGGTGGGGCCATAAGAATTTGGATTAGGGGCCCCCTTTGAGGATTACTTTGGTTAGCCGTATTTCCATTCGCCCAATTGAAGTTAGGGTTGTTTCTCCAACTAGAATTGTTCGTGTTTAAATTTGAAGTACTAAAAGGTCATTGATAACTATTCAAAGCATTCGATTGTTCATATAAAAGTTCTCGAAACGCATAAATTGTTGGACAATCCGGCGTTTGATGCACATTGGAAGCACAAATACCACAAATAATTTCAACAATCCCCCTTTGTTGGGTTGTGTCCATTTTCCTTAATTCCATCTCTTCGACCTTTCGTGTGAGATTAGCCATTCTAGAACCTAGATCATCCTTCTCATTTAAAACATAAATTTCTCCCTTTTCCTTGGCTTGGGGTTGTTTTGAACTTGTTGTCTTAGATATATCCCATGCTTGGGTGTTTTCAGCCAACATGTCAAAATAATCCCAAGCTTCCTCCATTTCCTTGTTCATGAACTCCCCATTGCAATCATCTCAAAAAATTGACGCATGGTTGAGTTTAATCCATCATAGAAGAAACTAATCAGCCTCCACCGTTCATAGCCATGATGTGGGCATGCATTTAATAGCTCATTATACCTTTCCCAACATTGGAAAAAGGTTTCTTCTTCTTTTTGGGCGAAGTTCACTATGTCCCTTCTTAGTGCATTGGTTCGATGAGTAGGGAAGAATTTTTTAAGAAATTCCCTAGTCATCTCAGCCCATGTCCCAATAGACCTTGGCCTTAAGGAATGTAGCTATGATTTGGCCTTCTCTTTCAAGGAAAAAGGGAATAATTTGAGTTTTATAGTATCCCTAGTTACATTGTCATAGTTTATTGTGGCAATAACCTCTTCAAACTCCTTAATGTGTAGATAAGCGCTTTCGGAGTCGAGTCCATGGAATCTAGGAAGAAGTTGGATCATCCCCGGTTTAAAATCAATATTTCCCACATTGTGAGGGAAAATTATGCAAGAGGGAGTACTCGTCCTAACTGGTTGTAAATAGTCACGTAAAGTTCTAGGTTGAGGTACATCCCCCACTTCATTCTCATCCAATTCAGTAAGGTTTGGGACTTAATTTTGATTTTGATTAGCCCCTTGATTTGGTTGATTTTCAGCCATCTCTCTAGTAATTTCAGAAAAATTTTGACCTTTTCTAGCACGAGGCTATCTATCAATCCCTTTAACAATTACTCCGTCACGATTGAGTCGGTTATTAGAATCTCGAGCCCAATGTGGCATGCAAATCCAAAAAGAATGAAACAAAAAAGAATTCTTCCTTCCTTCCTTTACTTCTCTCTAAGACCGAAGCACAAGGTGTCTTGCAATGGCTGGGCCAGAAGCAAGGATAGAGACTGATTTCTCCTGGTCAATAGGGGTTCAGAGAACTCCCCACCCACTCTTTGAGTCTTTTGAGAAAAGTGCAGAAAAAGAAGAAAGAGGAATAAGATTGAGAAGAGAAATCTCTAAGCACAAGGTGATCCAAGACGGCAGAGCCGACCAATAGGAATCCAGGCGGCTCAAGGCCAACCTATCAGAGATCCAAAAGGAGTCTCCGCCCACTCTACAAGAGATGAATATGGTAGGAATGAGTAGGAGAAGAAGAAGAGTAAGGTTAGAATGATAAAACCTGATTTGTGACTTAAGATGCCTACTTCTTCTTTAACTTCCTAAAAATCCCTGAATTAGACTTATGTTAGAATCCTGCAAAAATCAAAACAAAGTAAGTTAGTATTTAGAAGAAAACCTACCCTAGAAAGCAAAACAAATCCTAAACTTATCTTAACACAATCTCAACTAAAAGTTATTTCAGGAATATCTAAAAATACCGCATAGAAATCCCCGGCAGTGGCGCCAAAAACTTGTTCACTCCCCAAGTGTAGGGTTGCGAAGTAGTAATAATTCGGAAAGACCGAGTATCGTTCCCACAGAGATTTATGAATGGGTATTCTTAAAATTTAACTAAAATAACTAGTAATTAAGATCCTATTAAGAACTAAAACTGAAAAATAGCAATTTGGGTTTAGATAGTGAATGTGTAAGGTAATTTCAATTTAAAAAGGCACTAGAGTGCCAAGGATCCACTTTTGATAAGTTTCAATGCATCAACACAACTAGGTCTCTCATACCTCAATCGGAATCGAATTCCTATCTCTATCCGATCGGAATGTAGAGCGGTTCAATCAGCAATTATCCAAAACAAGTGTTTATTCATTGATTTGATTCCCACAATAATACTCAGGTCTTGGGCACACTCAATTTTGTAGGCCAAGCCTCTTTCCAATCTAGTTGAGATTGACAACCATAGCCTTCATCAAATCCTGTCACTATACTTGATTACAACTAATGATTAGAGCTCTAATTAAATCAAAATCAATCAACAAACAGTTATTTCAGATTACTACAAAAGATAAGAAGTTTAGTTGAGTGAGTTCCCACATGAAAATCAGGCCATTGTACACAAGGCAATTAAAGGGTCTACCATGCCTGGAGTCAATGATAGATCAATGAACTACACAAGCATAAACAATGCTCAGATGCTAAATTACTAAGTTAGGATCATTAAGAATCACATGAGCCTGGAGTCATGAAGAGATCAAAGTAAAAACCCAACTAGTACTTGATTCATACTCACATTAACTAAAATTCATCAGTTAAATCATAAAAAGGAAAACTAGGTTGCATCAGTCCATCAAAAATGAATCAAAAGCTTCACCTCTTAGCCCTAGCTAAGAGGTTTTAGTTCATCTCTAACATCCTTGAACTAGAAGCCTCAAAAACATAAAAACTACTAAAACAGGAAGAAAACTAGAAACTCGAAGTAGAATCCGTCTCCTAAGCAATCCCCACGTCCTAGCATCCTCTGGTATGAAGAGAAGAAGTCCTTTTATAACTTGGAGGTGTCCATTGCGTAAGAACCTTCCAGATTTCGCGTAAAAGTACGTACTTGCGCAGAGAAATTCGGCGCCCGATTTAGAAAGTTGCTGTTTACGCATGGCCGACCGGTCGCACGACCGGTCGGACTGGCCTGGCCGACCGGTCACGACCGGTCAGACTTGTCTGAAAAACTGTCCAGAGAGTTTTGCATTTTCCTGTTGAACGCACGACCGGTCACATGACCGGTTTGAGTGATTCACGACTGGTCGTACGACCGGTCTCAACTGGTCTAGTGAGGTTTTACAATGTGGCATCTTCTGTAGTGTAGTCAGACCGGTCGGACGACCGGTCTTGGGCTTTGAACGACCAGTCGTACGACCGGTCTTCAGTACATTCTTCTGCTTTCTTTTCTTTTCTCCTTTGCTTCTTCCTTCCATCCTTTTGCACTTGGTTCTGTGATCTTCAATGTATATAAAGTGCTCTATTTAGCCTTGAATCAGTGAAATCTCCATCTTATTCCCACAATCACAAATCATGCATTAGAGTAGTCCTTTAAACATATAAACCGTGCATAATGAGTGATGAATTGGGGTTAGAATATGCACAATTAAGAGCTCAACACCTAATAATTTGGAAATTGCCAATAAGGATAATATCTCGAACAACACTCCACATGAGAAAGAACCAGAAAGGTAATACAAGTCGGTTGCCTCGTTTCCCCAAAGGTTGATTATTAGTGCACTTTTCTGTGGCATACTAGTGCACCTTGTTTGTCAATCACTTACGTCAGTGAGTCTAGTGTCGATTGAGCCTAATGAAGACGAAGACCGAAGACTCAAGTGGCCCAGCTGCATCAAGGAAGAAGAATCAGGTAAAAGTGATGCCTTGGTGCCTTGCCTTGACCAAAACCTAACCCATAACCTCTTAGATAACTTGGACCAACTAGGTATACCCTTAGTCATCATTATTAGTCTTAGAACTCCATGAAAAACATGATAAGTTAGACTAATTAAAGAGGTGGAAGCTGCTGTAATTAAAACAGCTCAAACAACAGTTTTCGATTGATCTCCGATCAATCGGACGTTAGCTCCGATAGGACTCCAATCAATCGGACAGAAGTTCCGATCAATCAAAAATTGTTCCAGCAAACTTGAAAACCCAATAGACATATTTTCGATCAATCGGACAGTCTTCCGATCCATCGGAAGGAGTCAGTCCGATCGGACCATGTTCCGATCAATCGGAATATCCTCCAGAGAATTCTCTAGACTAAAATCTGATCAATCGGAGATGTCTCTGATCAATCAGACTGGTCTCCGATCAATCGGACCTTCTTCCGATCAATCGAAAATGCGCGAATCTGCCCATTTTTTTACCATTGGAAGAAAATCTATTTAAAGATGGAGGTTCATTTTTTTGAGCCAACAGAGGGGATTTTGAGGAGATAGAAGCCACCATTGCTAGAGATCATTAGAGGCTCTATTCCAAACCCAAAGCAAGTCATTCTCCTTGTGTTTTCATCACAAGCTTGGGCCATTCAATGGCATCTTGAGAATGGACTTATTCCCTCTTGATTCCTAGGGTTTAGACACCTTGATGATAGTTAAATTCCTTGTCTAAACACT
This sequence comes from Liriodendron chinense, assembly GCA_003013855.2. NCBI lineage: Eukaryota > Viridiplantae > Streptophyta > Magnoliopsida > Magnoliales > Magnoliaceae > Liriodendron > Liriodendron chinense. Next base: position 5,111,107 of record ML058510.1, on the reverse strand, counting down.
ACCTAGGAGTCTAAATAGGTGTATTCCTCTAGGAAACCCATTTCCTACCATTTGTAGAGGTTTCACCATTCCCTAGCACCTTGGGCATCTCTAATGGACCATCACATGCAAGGTAGCTGATCTTGGAGCTGAAGCCTTAGCAAAGCAGCGGCGTCAAAGATCGGGGGAGCACAAGGGGAGTTAATTCAAGCACGGGAGAGCAAGAATAAGCAACCCAAGGCGGCGCTACAAAGGGGATCAATCCGACAAGTAAGGTTGTCTTGTTAAGAGTCTATCCACTCAATTCCATGTGGGAGTTGGGTGTAGAGTTTGTTTGACAAACTCGATATAGGGTCGTTAGCCGATCCTTGGCCTATTAGTTGGGCCTAAAATCTAAGGACGTTAGCCGTTCCTTGGCACGTTAGTCGAGCCTAAACATAGTCTTCAAGGGAGAGCCACCAACACGGGTGCAAACGTGTAAGTTGGGAGGAACTTGTAAACTCCCCGGTTGGGTGGATCCAAATTAAAATACCTTGGTTGGGAGGAACCAGATTTAAAACTCCCCAGTGAATTCCGGTGTGCTCAAAGGGGTTGAGTACTTGAACCGGGAGTGGAGTAGACAAGTAGTCGAACCACTATACATCCTTGTGTTTGTGATTGTTCTTGAGCACATTTCTCTTTATGCATTGCGTTTAACTTGTTAATTATGAATGCTTAGTTAGGAATGTATGCTAGGCACTTGATAGGCATACACACACACACATGATGTACTTTCACTACCTCATGTTGGCTTGAGCATTTCTTGATCCATCCTCTATAGTCCACATGAGTTGTTTAGACTAGGTTGCTGATTGCACTTATCGTTTGCTAGTCTCTTGATTAGACCCACTTAGGCTTGGAAGCTGAAGTGTTAATCACTTACGTAGTTTGATTTGTTAAATTTATTTAGTAGGCGAAAAGGTTTTAAAAGGTCCTAATCCTCCCCCTATAGGTTTAGCCATAATTCTAGTTACTCTTTAAGTTTCCACACGTGTATGCATAGGGTGTTGTGTTAGACTACCCGATGCAATTTCATTGATTTCACCTATACCTTTAGATAAAAATCTGAAAATCTTAGATGTTTTTAAGCAAGTGAAGATCAACATCCTATTGTTGGATGCCATAAAATAAATACCATCATATGCCAAATTTCTGAAGGAATTATGTACAATCAAAAGGAAGCACAATGTACACAGCAAAGTACTTTTGACTAAGAATTTGAGTGCCATCATTAAACAAGAAGTGCCCCAAAAATATAAGGATCTGGGTAGTCCTACTATCTCATGCATCATAGGTGACTACCGGATCAAACAAGCTTTACTTGATCTTGGGGCAAGTGTACACCTTATCCCATACTCGGTCTATGAACAACTTGGGTTAGGTGAATTAAAACCCACCAAAACCACACTTCAACTTACTGATAAATTTATTCGTATACCGAGATGGATGATTGAAGATGTCCTTGTCTAAGTCAATAAATTTTACTATCCAGTGGATTTTATTATCTTAGGTACACATTCTGTAATGGGAACCGGTACTTAAATTCCTATCATACTTGACCGCCCTTTCTTAGCCACTTTAAATTCGATTATGAATTGTAGAAATGGGCAGGTACAAATGTCCTTCGAAAATATGACACTCAAGCTGAATATTTTCGATTTATGCAAACAACCATAGGAAGTTGATGACGAGCTCCCCGAAATAAATTTCATTGAATCATTCGTGGAAGACACATCCCTCTTGACATTCTATATTGATCCCTTTGAGGCATGCTTGACCCACTCTCATGAGATTGATGATGACATGATAAGAGAGATGGATGCCATTTTGAATTCTATGCCAGTACTTGATAATAAAAGATGGAAGACACCATTTGAGCTCAACACATGGTTCCATTACTGGGATAATGACCATAAAACAGTCATTCGATTCTTAAAAGAGAACATTCTTTCCCAGTTTGGAACCCCTCGAGTCATTATCAATGATGGAGGGTCTCAATTCTGTAATCGCCCATATGAAGCTTTAATGAAGAAATACGGTGTCAATCATAAAGTGAGCACTCCTTATCACCCATAAATAAGTGGACAAGTTGAGATATCCAACAGGGAAATCAAACATATCTTAAGAGAAAACAGTAAACCCCGATCGCAAGGATTGGTCACTTCGACTTATAAATGCGCTCTGGGCTTACCGTACAACTTTCAAGACCCCCATTGAAATGTTTCCCTATAGACTTGTCTATGGGAAAGCTTGTCACTTGCCTATGAAATTGGAACATAGGGCATATTGGGTGATAAAGAAAATGAATTTTAATTCTGACAAAGCAAGCTCGTTGTTCGAACTTCAATTGAATAAACTTACAAAACTCCAGAACGAGGCATATGAAAATGAAAGAATTTACAAGGACAAGATGAAGGTGTTTCATGATAAGAACATCCTTTGTAAGACCTTCACGATTAATCAAAAGGTCCTTATGTATAATTCTCGGTTACATTTATTTCTGGGAAAATTGAAGTCTCGATGGACCGGTCCCTTCATTGTGAATACTGTTTATCCTTATGAGACTGTTGAGTTGTTGAATATAAGGAATGACAAGATCTTTAAAGTAAATAGTCAGTATTTAAAGCCGTTCTTTGAGAACTTTCCCTCAGAAGGTATGTCCATACCTCTGATTGATCTTGTGTATCAAGATATTTAATCACCTAGTCTGATGGAGGTATAGTGTAGTTTAGGACTAGGATTTTGTTGTGTTTTCTTTTATTTGTTTTTCATAGGTTTGTTAGAAGGAGGTAGAATTTCAAGTCTTACTCTCTTAGGTACTCTCAGTCCTCAATCCTCTTATTTTTATCATTGCTCTCATATTTTGTTCATTGCATATCATTTACATTGAGGACAATGCAAGAATTGGTTAGGGGGTGAGACTTCTAGATGAAGCTAGTGTTTTGTAACATTTCGAGCATTGGTATGTAGAAATTTTTTCAATTTTTCTGAAAATTCAAAACTCCTTTCGAAAACTTCGTTTCTATGTATTCGGGATGATATGAGTATAAGAAAAAGAGACACAAAGTGAGTGATGTTGAGCATATTGATATATCTCTAAGATAATGGTTTTCTATGAGAATTTCCCTATTTATGTGATTGATAGTAAATTGAAACACTTTTACACCTAGTTCACGTCACACGAGTCTCATGATTTGAAGGGATTATGTAGACTTGTGGATTGGCTAGGCTTAGATTTGAGGTGTTGAGAAACTAAGCCGGGGTACTTTGTCCATCCATGTCCATGGGAAAAGAACGAATTATATGAATTTCTAAAAATCCTATCTAATGTGTATGAAAAGGAAAGGAAGGATGAAAATATGAGAATGATTGAATATATGGTGGAGAATTCTGAAAAAGGGCTACCTATTACCAACCGGGGGATGGTCTACCCATAATTAGAGCTGGAAATGGGAAGTAGTGTGAAAGCCGTCGAAAGGACGGTAAGGCAAATTCCTGTCGTAGGCTTGTTGTTGATCTATACACCTTCAGATTCCTAATCTAGCCGATTCATGAAGAAGCTGACCCCAGAAATTCATGAGATGAACATTTATAATGCACACTAGGTTAAATTTGTTTGGATTCTTCTATTTATTAATCAATCAGTGAGAATTCTATGTGAACACTTGTTATGTTTTGAGAAGGTTAAGGTCTCAACTTCTATCACTAAGTTTTCCTGATTTTTGGAGTATATAGAAGCATATTTTTTAAAGGAAAGTTCAGTTTTGGAGAATGAAATTTGTTCTATACATGTTTTGCTGGGGGCTAGCAAAATGCTGGTTGAGGGGTGTGTTGAGCTCTTAAATGTGCATATTCTAACCCCATTTCATCACTAATTATGCATGATTTACATACTTAAAAAAGCTACCTAATGTGTGGTTTTATGATTGCAGGAATGAGAGAGAGTTTTCCTCGTTTAGAGGCCTAAAAGCCCTTCTTACATACATTGAACGTCAAAGGAATGAAGGAACAAAGGTGGACCAAAGGAATGAGCGAAGGAGTTCACTCAATTGATGACTAAAAGAAGCACTTTAAAGACATTTGATGAGGACTAAAGGTGGGCCAAAGAAGAACTAAAGATGGAAGAAGAAAGAATGAGAGAAGAGAGAGAAAGAGATGAACCACAATGGGGCTAGACCGGTCAAGACCGGTCGACCAAGAGGGCCACGACCGGTCAAGATCAGTCAGCCATGGGCAAAGCCCCCTCTCACACATGTTGGACCAGGCCTAGACAGGTCTGACCGATCAGAAAATAGGTCCCCCCCCCCCCCCCCCCCCCCCCCCCTTCTCTAGACCTTTACCAGACAAGTCCGATCGATCAAGACTGGTCAGCCAGCCATCTCGACCTGTCAAGACCGGTCGGCCAACAGGCCGGTTAGTGTATTTCTGCTGATTTTCAGCAGCTTCTTCAGCAAGTTTCGAAAATCCATGCGTTGTGCGTAAGTGTTGCGCAAAATCTAGAAGTTTCGGAGTCGGCCGGACTCTAAATCTATAAAAGGACACCTACGGATCGTAGCTAAGGCATCCTACAAAAGATCTACGAAGGTGGGAGGCGAAGAAAGACAGATTCGGTGTTCTACAACTCCCTTCTCTAGTTTTCTTTCGAGTTTTTATTTTTAGCTGATTTCATGTTTCCTTGGATCATAATCGACTAAAACTCTTAGGTAAGGCTAAGAGGTGAAGCTTGTAGTGAATCTAAGATGCTTTAATTTGTTTATTCAGTTTCAAGTTTGAATTTTTATTGAAGAATAATGGTTTATTGAAGTTTGAATAAAGTTCCAAGTAGTTTTTCTTAATCTTATGATGACTCATGGATGTTTGGAAGAATTTCTTTAATTCTTTATTACTTAATTTGCATGGATCTAGACTTGTACGCTCCAAGGAATTAGATTCAATATGCTCTAGACTTGGATTCTCATGTGGAAACTTCAAACCAAAGTTCTACCTTTTGTTCTAAAGTCCAATTTAGGTGTTGCTTATGCATGTGATTTGAATGAAGTTCAAATCATACTATAGTTAAGCTTTGTGACAAGGTTTGATGATTATTATGATTGTGATCTTAACATATTGGAACTAGGATTGACCTATGCAATTGAGTGTGCTCAAGTCCTAACTTGAATTGAGGGAATCATGTTTGTGAACAGCACATGAATTGGACTGTTTTGATGACTTAACCACTCCATCATACGGCTAAACAGGATTTGATTTCGATTCTAGTTGTGTAATTGGGAAAGCACAGTGAATTATGCATCAAAGATTGCTACAAGTGGATCCTTGAACCCCTAGTGCTCTTTTATATTAATTACAATCACTTTTAGTTTAAGAATACTTCTCTACATTCAAATTTTAAAATATGTTTAGTTTGATCTCAATTAGAGAATATTAGAAGTAGTTTTGTGAATTCCTAAACAAGTCCCTGAGAATGATCTCGGTCTCTATCGAATTATTACTACATCTCAACCCTACACTTGGGGAAGCGAACAACCGGTTGGACTACTTTTCGTCCTTTCTTTCTTCTCTCTTTCCTCCTCTTTTCTTCCTTATTCTTTGGCCCACCTTTGGACATCATCAAAGGACTCCTAAATGCAGTTTTTTAGCCATTAATTGGATAAAGTCTTTCTCTCATTCCTACATACACAAAACATTCATTAGATTAGTCTTTTAACCATGCAAACCATGCATATAATGCGGTACAATGGGCTAAAATATGTATAAATTGGAAGCTTAACAAAATACAAAGTGACATGGGGGAGGAAGTGGTACCTAGCCAAAGCCGTTAGAGATCTCCTTTCTGGAAGAGGATAGTCAAAGTATTCCCTTTGTTGCAGGAACACTCGAAATGGCTAGTCGAAAGAGGAAATTGTAGTTTATTATATGATGATTGGTCGGGGCTGGGCCCTCTGTTCCTCTAGTGCACCAACAACCTTCCCCCTGAAGTTCAGCATCTCCAGGTAAATTCCTTACTGGACCATTTAGACATTTCAGTGGGGTCTTCAGCCCTCCATTTCTTGCCGTAGGATGTGATTGATTATGTTTAGTGGGAGGGTTTCTGCACAGCTCAAAGTGAAGATAGGCGGATGTGGTCAATGACACGATTAGGGGTGTTCACGGTTATCTCTGCCTAGAACATGTGTAGACCTTCGGGTGAGCTTAAGCTTTGATCAAAGTAGGTCTGGCATACGAAGATGCCGTCGAAGATCTCGAATTTCCTCTAGAAGGTCTTGCATAATGTGGTCCTTGTATATGGTAGAATTAAATCCATAGGTATTATCATGAGTTCGAAATGTCATTCTTGTTATGAAGATTTTGGGCCGAAAGAGGAGTCGTTGGACCACCTATTTGGAAAGGGTGAGCTAGAGTCCAAGGTCTGGGCTTCTTTCAATAATCATTAGGGATGTATCAGTGGTCAAACTATTTTCGAGTGTTCATTGGAGTGGTGGAGTGCAACTTCTCAATCGGAGGGCTAGGGTAGGCCTCCTCCTAGATTTGATCATGTGGGAAATCTAAAACTTAATAAATGGGAATAGGTTTGACAACTTGAGAATTTCCGCCATTGAAACCATCTCCCATGTTAGAGGGTGGTTAAAGTTCATTGCTCTGAATCTGACTCCTGCCCGGAATGAAGGTCTAGCCACCCGGCTGGCCCTATAGGATCTTAGGCTGAATTTCAAGATATCAGGAGGTTAGATATCATTAAGTGTAGGCTGGTCATGAGCCGAGTATGCTCGAGAAACTTGATCGAATCGACTAAAAAAAAACTCGCCTCGACTTAGTAGAACAAGTCAAGTCAAGCCAAGCTTCATTTAGGACCTCGAGTAAAAAATCGAGTCAAGTTTGACCACTTGGTTACTTGATTCCATTCAAGCTTGATTCGGCTTAACCTCGACTCAGCTCATTTCATATAGATATTTGTAAAAAAAAAAAACCTTAATCTTCTTATTTCTTGGTTCTCTCTCTGCCCTCCCCCACACACATTGGGGTCCATGCTTAGGACATATAAAACCCTCACATGGGGGGGGGGGGGGGGGGGGGGGGGGGGGGGGGGGGCGTTTCTTAAACCTACTATTTTGTTTAGGTAAGAACATTTCTTATTGAGCATACCTAATGGATTTAGTAATTTCAAGCACAAAACATGGTGAGCACATAGTGGTTGTGTGTTTTACACGCTACACAAAACAAGTGCTACGGTGAGACCACACACCATACACATCTAAAAAACAGGGGCTATGGTAAGACTAAACACCATATGCAGCTATTGATTGCAATTTTACGAGGGAGGTGGTGCATCTGATCCATGAATCAGTTGGGCCTCATCATGAAGATGGTTCACACAATAATCAGGGCAATCCATTCATGTGGTGAACTATGCATGTTTAGTGTTAATCTATGGTTCAAAAAATGTCACTAGTGGTCTGCATTCAATGCGTGTGACACTTGGCCAAAGAAAAAACCAATCAGAGATAGGTCATTTAAATGGTGGGGTCCCACCTGTAGAAATACTATTCTACCCTAATATATGTGTGATTTCTTAATGTTGTTGAATTTTAATTTTTATTTTCTAGCAAAAAATATAATAAATTGAGGTGGGAGCAAGCTCAACTCAACTTGAGGTAAGCTTGCCTCAACTCGATCCACTAGCTTGCCTCGAGTGTTCGCTTTCCCAAGTGTAGGGTTGCGATGTAGTAATAAACACGGTAAGACCGAGGTCGATCCACAGAGACTTGTGTAGGAATTCACAAACACATCCAATAGTGTCTATTGAGAGCTAACAACCAGATTTTGTATGAGATTGATGTAAGTAACAACTTTGAACTAAATTGAAGGCAAACAATTATAAAAAGGCACTTGGGGTTCAAGGATCCACTTGTAGCAATCCTTGATGTTCAATCCGCTGTGGTTTCTCACTTTCTCAACTAGAATCGATATTAAGATCTATCTAGCCGGATGATAGAGCTGTTAAACCAAACAATCTGCCATATGTAAGACCAATGCATATAACTCACTCAATGCAAGCTAGGATGAGCATGCTCAATTGCATAGGTCAGTCCCAATTCCAATAGGCTCAGATCACAATCATAACCATCCTCAACTCCTGTCACAAGACAAGGCTAGATTATGATTTGAACTTGATTCAAATCACATGCACAGTCCCATATAGCACAGAATTTCAGAAAAGTAGAACTTTGGTAGGAAGTTCCCACATGAAGATTATAGTACTAGAGCGTACTCCAATTCCTCGGATCATACAGGTTTAGACTAACACAAAGCAATTAAGAACTTAAGTAATTCTCCCAAACATCCATGAGTCATCATAAGACTAAGAAAAACTACTTAGAACTTGTATAAACTTCAAACCATTGTTCATAAACATGAAATTCAATCTTGAAACCAACTTAAAACGAATTGAAACATCTTAGATTCACCACAAGCTTCACCTCTTAGCCCTAGCTAAGAGGTTTAGCTGCTCATGATCCAAGGAAACATGAAACAACTAAGAAAAAAAAACATAAAAATAAACTACAAACTAGAAGGAGTTGTGGAACTCCGAAATCCACTTCCGCCGCCTCCCACCTTGCTCAAACTCGTCTAAGATACCCTAGGAACGATCCCTAGGTGTCCTTTTATAGTGGGGAGGCTTCGCAACCTCGGAAACTTCCAGATTTTGTGTAAGAGTACGCAGTGTGCAGAGAATTTCGGGACTTGTAGAACACGTTTCGTTACGCAGGCGACCAGTCGCATGACCGGTCGCAGTGGCTGGCCGACCGGTCGCAGATACTGGACGACCGGTCTCAAAACGGCAAAACTTGTCCAGTGAGTTTCGGGGATTTTCAACCCAGAAAAATAATTTAAGGACCAGTCGCATGACCGGTCACAGAAGTGGACGACCGGTCGCACGACTGGTCGTGAACAGTCCAGAGAGTTGTGGCCTCTAGGTCTCCTCTGTTGCATGTGCGGACCGATCGGATGACCGGTCCTTGACCATGGACAACCAGTTGGACGACTGGTCGTGGGCACCTTCTTCTGCTTTCTTTCTTCTTTTCTCTGACTTCTTTCTTTCATTCTTTGACGCTTAGCCCCTTTAATCTTCTTTGCTTCTAACTAGCATCTTTAAGTCTTCAATTGATGCTTCCTCTCTCTCATCCCTACAATCACAAATCCATGCATTAGTTTAGTCTATAAACCATAACAACAAGCATAATGAGTGATGAATTGGGGTTAGAATATGCACAATTAAGAACTCAACACACCCCCCAACCAGCATTTTGCTAGTCCCAAGAAAAACATGCTTGAAACCAATTCCATTCTGCAAAACCCAACTCTCCTTTAGAAACCATTCTTCTATACATCCTAAGATACATAAGTGTAAGAGTTAGAGAAATTAGGTGATAGAGGTTGAAACCGTAAACTCTCAAAACATAATAAGCACCCATATGAAATTCCCGCTGATTGGTTGACAAATAGAAGAACTTGAACAAATTCAATCTAGTGTGCATAGTGAAAATTCTTTTCATGAGTTTCCAGGGTTATCTTCTTCATAAATCAACTAGACTATGGATCTCAAGGTATATATTGCAACAACAAGCTAATGACGGGAATTTGCCTTACTGTCCCTCCGACGACTTTCACACTACATCCCATTTTCGGCTTTGGTTACGGGTAGACCATCCCCCGGTTGGTAGTAGGTAGCCCTAATCGGAATTTTCCACCATTTTTCCATCACTCCCAATTTCATCCTTCCTTTTCCTTTTTCTTTTAATTTAGATATGATTTTTAGAAATCCATATCTTACGTTATTTTCCCATGGACAACGATGGACAAAGTACCCCGGCTTGATTTGTCCACACCTAAAATAAAAATCTAGCTAATCCAAAAATCACATAATCCCTTCAACCCATGAAAATTGTATAATGTGAACTAGGTGTAAAGTGTTCAAATTTTCTATTAATCATAAAAATAGGGGAATTAACATATAAAACCATTATATTAAGAGAAGTTCAAAGACCTACAACCTCATACACTTCATATGTCCTCCTCTTATGCTCACATCATCTTGAATGTATAGAAACAAAGTTTTCCAAAAGAGTTTTGAATTGTAGAAAAATCGAAAAATTTCTACATAATTGCTTGAAATGTTACAAAACGCTGGATTCAGCCAAGTGATCCTACACCCCCCAACCAAATCTTGCATTGTCCTCAATGTAAAAGATGTGCAATAAGCAAAACATGAGAGCAATTTGAAAATAAAAGGGAGTGAGGAATGAGAGTACCTGAAAAAGTGAAAAGTGAAATTCTTCCTCCTTCTAACAAACCTAAGAAAAAGCAAACAAAAGCAATAAAATCCTAATCCTAACTACTCTATACCTCCATCAGACTAGGAGATCAATCATCCTGGTAGACAGGATCAGTCAGAGGTATGGACATACCTTCTAAAAGAAATTTCTCAAAGAACGGCTTTAATCGCTGCCCATTCGCCTTAAAAATGTTGCCGTTCCTTGGATTTAACAACTCGACAGTCCCATATGGATAGACAGTTTGCATAATGTAGGGACCGGTCCATCGAGATCTTGATTTTTTCCGAAAATAAATGTAGACGAGAATTATACAGGAGGACTTTTTGATTGATCGTGAATGTTTTACGAAGAATGTTTTTATCATGGAATATCTTCATTTTGTCCTTGTAAATTCTCGCATTCTCATATGCTTCGTTCCGAATTTCTGCAAGTTCATTCAATTGTAGTTTGCGCAACGAGCTTGCCTTGTCAGAATCAAAATTCATCTTCTTAATGGCCTAATATGCCCTATGTTCCAACTCCACAGGCAAGTGACAAGCCTTCCTATAGACTTGGAGACATTCCAATAGGGGTCTTAAAAGCAGTACGGTAGGCCCAAAGCGCATAGTAAGCCGAAGTGACCAATCCTTGCGATCGAGGTTCACCGTTTTCTCTAAAATATTTTTAATCTACCTATTGGATATCTCAGCTGGCCCACTAGTTTGTGGGTGATAGGGAGTGCTCACTTTGTGTGTTACGCCATATTTCTTCATTAAGGTTTCAAATGGGCAATTACAAAAGTGAGACCCTCCATCACTGATGATGACTCGAGGTGTACCAAACCAGGAAAGAATATTCTCTTTTAAGAAGCGAATGACCGTTTTATGGTTATTATTCCGGCAAGGGATGGCCTCGACCCATTTGGATACATAGTCAACGGCAAGCAAGATGTACGCGTTTCCAAAAGAAGATGGGAATGGACCCATGAAATCGATGCCCCAACAATTAAAAATTTCGATTATTAAGATGGGATTGAGTGGTATCATATTTCTACGGGAGATTCCTCCCAATTTCCGACAAGGTTCACATGTTTTGCAAAACTCATGTGTGTCTTTGAACATAGTGGGCCAATAAAACCCACATTGCAGAATTTTTGCTGTGGTCTTTTTAGCCGAGAAGTGGCCACCACATGCCTAAGAATGACAGAATGAGATGATACTTTGTTGTTCATCATCTGGGAGACATCTCCTTATGATTTGATCGGAACAATACTTGAATAAGTATGGGTCGTCCCATAGGAATTTTCGCACCTCAGTGAAGAATTTATCCTTATCTTGCTTTTTTCAATGTGTAGGAATTGTACCTGTAGCAAGATAGTTAGCAATGTCTGCATACCATGGCAATTGGGAAACAGTAAAAAGTTGTTCATTAGGGAACATGTCATTGATCGCGGTCGTTTCAGGGGAATCGGTGAGGACAAGTCGAGAGAGATGGTCAGCCACTACATTTTCTACTCCTTTCTTATCACGTATCTCTATGTCAAATTCTTGGAGCGGAAGGATCCATCTTAACAACTGTGGTTTAGCATCCTTCTTAGAGAGATGGTACTTAAGCGTGGCGTGGTCAATGAATATAATGCTCTTGGATCCAATCAAGTAGGATCTAAACTTGTCCAAGGCAAAAACTACAGCTAAAAGTTCTTTTTCAGTAGTAGTGTAGTTTGCTTGGGCTGAGTTTAGGGTTCTACTTGCATAGTAGATGACACATGGCTTTTTCTCTTTTCTTTGGCCTAGCACGGCCCCAATAGCATAGTCGCTAGCATCACACATAATTTCAAAAGGAAGGCTCCAATCAGGTGGTTGCATTATGGGAGCACATGTCAACATACCTTTAAGTGTGGTAAAGGCATTTTGACATTCTTCATTCCACTCGAATGAAGTTTCCTTTTGAAGTAGGTTACATAAAGGACGAGAGAGTGAACTAAAGTTCTTTATGAACCTTCTATAAAATCACTACAAGAAAACGGATTTTTACCGACGAAAGTATTACCGACAAAATAATTTTCGTTGGGAAAAACCATTTTTCCCAACGAAATGAAAAAATCGTCGGTAAAAAGCTCCCGCCACCACCAAATTCATTCCCGCCATACACTTTTACCGACGAAATAAAAATTTCATCGGTAAAAAGCTTATTGCCGACGAAGTAACCCGTCGCTAAAAAAGATAACAGAAAACTTTACTTTTACCGACGAAATATTTTGTCGGCAAAAGTGAAGACTTTTACCGACGAACAATTTCGTCGGTAAAAGTCTTATTTCATGATTCACGCCAAGAGTGAGAAGGACTTTTACCGACGAAATTCCTTACTTTTACCGACGAAATGTTTCGTCAGTAAAAGTCTTTTAATTTATTACACAGCGCGACCGTCCCTCATTTCTTCCTCTCTCTCTCTCTCTCTCTCTCTCTCTCTCTCTCTCGCTCGCTCGCTCTCTCTCTCGAACGACTCCCACCCCACCGTCCGCGGCCGTCTCTCTCATCGCCGACCACCGGCGTCCGGCGTTCGGTCACCGGCGTCGTACCATCTCTGCCGACCACCCATCTCAGCCGACCATCTCTTACCGGCGTCCCACCACCGCTTACCAAGAACCTCCGCCGGCCTTCGTACGCCGCTGCCACCTCCGGTAACCCTCTCCCCCTTCCTTCTTCCTCCATTTCCCCTCTCTCCCTCTCTCCTCGTTGTTCATTGTGGGGCCCACTTCCAAAATCCAATGCATGTGGGTCCCACCGTCGCTGTCCAATGCATGTGGCCTGGTGGGTCCCACCGTCGCTTTCCATCGTCCATTGCATGTGGGTCCCACTGTCGATTACCATCGTCCATTGCATGTGGGGTCCGCCTTAGCTGTCCATTATTTGGTGGGGCCCACTGATTTAGTAAATCCCTAATTAGGGATTTCAAAATTAAAATATCCTAATTAGGGATTCCGAAATTAAAATCCCTAATTAGGGATTTTAAATTTTAAAATCCAAATTGTGATTTAGAAATTAAAGAAAAAATGAAATTGTGGAGCCCACCGTCGCTGTCCACTGCCTGTGGGGCCCACCGTCGCTGTCCACTGCCTGTGGGGCCCACGTCGCTGTCCACTGTTTTAGATGAAGCATATATTTGTGTGGAGTAAACTATGTGGGGCCCACAGTGATTTACGTATTTTATCCACTCCATCCATCCATCTTAGCAGGTAATTTTAGGTATGGTGCCCAAAAATGAAGCATATCAAAACCTAAAGTGGACCACACCACAAGGGTGAACTGAATGTCTATCATTGAAAAATTCTAGGACGACACAGAAGTTTTGGATCAAGCTAATATTTGTGTTTTCCCTTCATCCATATCCATGTGATCTTATGGACAGGTTGGATGACAAATAAAGATCATAGGGGAGCCTGGGAATGGTGGAAATCATTATTCCCACTGTTTACCATGGCATGGTCCACTTGAGATTTGGATATGCTTAAATTTTGGGCTCAACCACTAAAATGAGCTGAAAAAACACCACAGTTTGGAATAGAAAAATCACATACATTCTAGGTGGGCCCAACTTAGTTTACTCTACATGATAAGAGATAAGAGCTAGCGTGCAGAGTTACTCCGCACGCAATTCGATTCCCATGGTGGGCCCCATACATACTTATTTGTTCAGAAAATAGCAGTCATTAGGTATTTAATTAGACTTGATTCATGGTGTTGATGATTCTGTCATTTTCATGTGCTTGTGTATCTGGAATTGATGAAGCAAACCCGGATGTGCGTCGGAACTACCCGTGATTGATTTATGTGGATGTATGTTGTGGATGTATTTGGCTTATTATTAATAGTTATTTTTTGTCCACAAATGGTAGTATAATAGAATCAGATAGCCCATTTGGAGATTTCTATATTGCCGAGCATAGATAAAGTGTGTTTTGGAGGTATAGAAATCTGCCAAATTATCCTGTTGGACAGTCCAAGGTTGGATAGATTGGAATGTTATCGTTGTTTGTCATTTACATGCTCTGTCATTAGTTTCGTACGGTAACTCTCCTATTCTCTCTGGATATGTTTCTTATGCTTAATTCCATTGTCAATTTAATCCACACAATGTGTGGATAGTTGAAGTGGAAATTAAATGTAAGATAAATATATCTGGAGAGATAGGGGGAGATGCTGTCGAAATTTAGGCTTGGGCATTTAAATGAAAATAATGATAGCATTTCAATCTATCCATCCTTGGATGGGCGACTGATTTTATTATATTATCATTTAGTGGCAAATTAGATGACGAACATGATACTTGTGATTAAGAGTAGTTGATTGATGTTGATGTTGAGCGGGGTGATGAACCTCCAATTTATACATTGCATTGCCCATTACACTACATGGTTTGCATGATTTTTATGGTTTAAAGGCCCACCTAACACATGTTTTTGTGATTATAGGGATGAGAGCGGACTTCATTCAATTACGAGACAAAAGAATGCATTTGAAGCTATTGCATGAAGTCCTAAGATGGACCAAAGAATGAAGGATGAAAGATAATCAAAGAAAGAAGAAAAAGAAGAGAAGAAAAGAAGGAAAGAAAGCAATTGAAGAGGGCTGACCGGTCTTGACCAGTCAGCCACAGTTGCTGATCAAAAGGGAGAACAGGCCGACCGGTCTTGACCGGTCGGCCATACACGCTGGAAGCTGGAAAGCCAGTCCTACCGGTCTTGACCGGTCGGCTGTATATGCTAGATGGATGGACAACTTGGTCCGACCGGTCATGACCGGTCGGCCACACTTGCTGGTTGAATGGACAGCCCAGTCCGACCGGTCATGACCGGTCGGCTGTGCTCCCTGGAGTGCTTAAAAAATCAGTCCGACCGGTCACGACCGGTCGGCTCTGCATAACATGATTCCTTTCTAAATCAGGACTCCGGAAATTGCTGCGCAATGCGTAATCTTTCGCAGAATCCGACGCAAGGGAGGTTGTTTGCTATAAAAGGACACCTAGGGGTTTTTCCTAGGGTATCAGAGAAGCTAGGGAACGTGAGTTTGAAGGGCGAAGGCGATTGTGGAGCGTCTGCAACTCTCCTATTCGGGTTTTTCTATTTTTATGCTTTATTTCAGAGTTTTTAGTTGTAGCATGACTATGCTCGGCTAAAACCTCTCAGCTAAGGCTGAGAGGTGAAGCCTGCAGCTAATTCTATGTTGGTTTAAGTTTAATTCAAGTAATTTACATTCAAGTTTGGATTTTTGCATGGTTTAGTTCCAAATAATGGTAGTTTGAGATGTTTTATCTGAGTTTATGTGCTCCGGACATGAATTCATTTTAATTCTCTGAGATTATCATGTTGTTTATCTAAATTCGAATTATAGTAATCCTTGAGCAGGCCATAGTCCAGAGGCATGGCTGTTACTCCACAGGCTATAGTTTTGAGTTTTGTATTGATTGAATGGAACTAGAACTTGGAAGTTCAACTTGAATGTGATGTGTGTGAATGCTTTATTCTCCAACTAGATGAGAGATAGGACTTCGATTCTAGTTGTGTTTTCTACTTGGATTGACTGAATTAACATAGGATTGCTACAAGTGGATCCTTGAAAGCCTTAGTACTTTATATCTCTGATTTTTCATTAAATTCCTGTTTTAAGTAAACACTCTATTAAATCTGATTTCTTTTAAAAACTGAGTTGCTGGAGTGATTTGGGAGCTGTCACTATTTCCCTATGGATCGACCTCGGTCTTACCGAGATTTATTACTACATTGCAGCCTTACACTTGAGGCGAGCGAACAAGTTTTTGGCGCCGCTGCCGGGGAATTAGATAACGGTTTCCAAATAATTTCAGTGGCTGTAGAAGTAGCAGTAGATAGTTTTTCTGATTTTCTTAGAACTAACAAGTTTTTCTGTTTTGTAGGAATTTTTCTCTAGTTCAAGCGCATCAGGTGATACCTTTCTAACTTAGCTTCTGCAGAATTTTTTTCAGATTAGTTCAGATTTCAGTTTTCTAGGATAGGATTAGTTCCAGTTTCTGGTTGAGTGGTTTATGTCCCGTTGGGAACGTAATCACTCAAATCGTCTCCAATCTGAAGGTGGTTTAGTTGGACCATTGTCAGTCCATAGACGAGTCCGGAATTATCAAGAGCATTGTCAAAATTTGGGGAATATGGATCAAACACCCTTAAGGAATCCTCCCCCCCCCCCCTACTCCAACAACAAACGCAAATCAGGAAGGAGTAGGAGAGAATGAGGTACATAATGTTCCTCCAATGAGATCACTACGGGATTACCTACAACCTGCTCGTACAATTACACCTTCTTGCATAGTTCTACCAGCTAACGGTGGAACCCTTGACATAAAACTGGGAGTAATCCAACTTTTACCTAAATTCCATGGGCTAGACTCTGACCGCCCATACTTACACTTGCAAGAATTCGAAGAAGTGTTGGCCACCTTGTATTATCCCAATGTTTCTGGGGATACAATCAGACTTAAACTTTTTCCCTTCACTTTGAAAGAAAGAGCCAAAGATTGGCTTCACTCTCTTAGACCACATTCGATTGGGTCATGGGTTGAGATGAACCGGGAATTCTTGAAAAAGTTCTTCCCGGCTCATAAAACAAACACTCTTCGAAGGGCCATAATGAATTTCTCAGCTAAAGAGGGTGAATCATTCTTTCAGTGTTGGGAAAGATTTAAGGAACTCCTGCTTGCTTGCCCACATCATGGCTACGAGAGTTGGCGAGTTATAAATTTTTTCAATGATGGATTAAGTTCCAATATGCGCCAATTCGTGGAAATGATGTGCAATGGCGAGTTTATGAGTAAAAATCCAGATGATGCTTGGAGTTACTTGGACATGTTGGCTGAAAACGCCCAATCTTGGGATACCTCGGATAAACCCAAGAACCCCAAGCCCACTCAAGAGAAAGGAGGGATCTATATCCTTAAAGAGGAAGACGACGTGAATGCAAGGATAGCCAACCTCACAAGGAAGGTTGAAGCCATGGAACTTAGCAAAAGTGGAGTTCCCAAGTCCAAGGAAGCTGTTGAAACTACATGTGGGATTTGCCTCACCGACTTACACGCTACGCAAGATTGTCCCACAATTCCTGCATTTAAGGAAGTGCTACAAGAGACAGCCAATGCCACATATGGTTATCAACGGCCCTTCAATGGACCGGTAGGTAATACGTACAATGAGAGTTGGAAGAATCACCCAAATTTCAGTTGGAAGAATGCTCCTACGGGCAATCCTACCAACTCCCAAGGAGGGCCACCCATGCAAAATATGGCCCCACCTCAATTATCATTGGAGGATACTTTGAGAGCGTTTATGCAAGGGCAAGCGCAAATAAATGAATCGAATCAGCAAATGTTCCAAGAGCTTAAAGTTTCGGTTGACGAGATTAAGGGACGCTTGAATGCTAGGGAAGGGACCTTTCCGGCCCAACCTCAGCCCAATCCAAAGCAAGTACATGAAGTGAGCATCCCTAATCCTTCCAACCAAAACATGGAGCAAGCTAAATCCATTACCACCCTTAGAAGTGGTAAACAAATTGACAAAACTATTCCGGTGAAGGCCGATGAGCCTAATGATCCGGTAAATTCTGAGGATGAAAATGGATCTAACTTAGCCCCACAACAACCGGAACGCATTTACAAACCCATAGCACCATTCCCTTCGAGATTGGTTGCCCCAAAATCTCTCCCAAATTCTCAAGATATTCTAGAGATTTTCAGACAAGTCAAGATCAATATCCCTTTGCTTGATGCCATCAAACAAATTCCCTCTTATGCCAAGTTTCTAAAAGACCTATGCACAACAAAACGCAAATATAATGTGCAGCAAAAGGCCTTCTTAACTGAGCAAGTTAGTGCCATCCTCACTCAAAAGACCCCCCCAAAATTCAAAGATCCCGGTAGTCCCACCGTTTTATGTATCATTGGAGACTACCGGATTGAACGTGCCTTGTTAGACTTGGGGGCGAGTGTGAACTTGATCCCATACTCGGTATATGAGCAATTGGGTCTTGGTGAATTAAAACCCACCAAAACCACATTGCAACTCGCTGATAGATCTATCCGTGTACCGAGGGGGATAGTTGAGGATGTTCTAGTCCAAGTTGACAAATTCTACTACCCGGTAGATTTTATAGTCTTGGACACACAACCGGTTTTGGATGCTAGCATCCAAATACCGGTAATATTAGGCCACCCATTCCTTGCCACATCAAACACAATCATCAATTGTCGGAATGGGGTGATGCAACTATCTTTTGGAAACATGACACTAGAGGTAAATGTGTTTCATTTGGGCAAAAGACATAGGGATGTCGACGATGATGAGTTCTTCGATGTAAACATGCTGGAAATTTTTGAAGAAGAAGAACTCCTCCAACTTGAACCACTTGAAAGCTTGGAGACATGCTTAGCACACTTCATGGATTCTGAAGACCCCATCATTAGTGAAATTGTGCAAGCAGTAAGACTGGTAGTTGATACTAGCCGGTGGAGGCCCCATTTTGAAAAATTGCCACCAACCACATCAAGACCTCTACCGTCTAACATCAAACCACCGAAGTTTGACCTCAAACCACTGCCATCCAAGCTTAAATATGTATATTTGGTCAAGAGGAAACTTTCCCAGTCGTTATTGCCTCCCACCTAGAGAAAGACCAAGAGCTCAAGCTGATTGAGTTACTCAAAAAACATAGGGAAGCCATAGGATGGACAATAGCGGATCTCAAAGGGATAGATCCTTCGGTTTGCACTCACCGAATACACCTTGAAGAAAATGCAAAAATGACTAGACAACCTCAAAGACGGCTAAATCCAAACATGATGGAGGTTGTCAAAGCCGAGGTATTAAAGCTACTGGATGTGGGTATCATCTACCCCATCTCAGATAGTCAATGGGTGAGTCCTACCCAAGTTGTCCCCAAGAAATCCGGTATTACCATCATTGAAAACGCCAACAACGAGCTTATACCGACTAGGGTGACCACCGGTTGGCGTATGTGCATTGATTATAGGAAGCTCAACACGGTTACTAGGAAAGACCACTTCCCTCTCCCATTTATGGATCAAATATTGGAGAGGTTGGCAGGCCATTCCTATTACTGCTTCCTAGATGGCTATTCTGGATACAACCAAATTGAGATAGCTCCGGAAGATCAAGAGAAAACCACTTTTACATGCCCGTTTGGCACCTTCGCTTACCGAAGAATGCCATTCGGGTTATGTAATGCACCCGCCACATTCCAACGATGCATGTTGAGTATTTTCTTGGACATGGTGGGAGAGTTTCTTGAGGTATTCATGAATGATTTTTCTGTTTTTGGTTGTACATTTGAGGAGTGTCTCAAGCACTTGAAGTTGGTCTTGATGAGGTGTGAGGAAAAGCAACTTGTATTAAACTGGGAAAAGTGCCATTTCATGGTACAAAGAGGAATAGTCCTTGGACATATCATCTCGTCCAATGGAATAGAGGTAGACCGGGCGAAAATTGACATAATTTCCAATCTACCGCCACCCAAAAGCATACGCGATGTGCGGTCCTTCCTTGGACACGCCGGTTTCTATCGAAGGTTTATAAAGGACTTTAGTCACATCTCAAGGCCTTTATGCAACCTTCTACAAAAGGAGAACCAATTTGAGTGGAGTGCCGAATGTCAATTAGCTTTTTCAAAGCTAAAAGACATGTTAACAACCGCTCCTATCATGCAACCACCAGATTGGTCCATGCCTTTTGAGTTGATGTGCGATGCGAGCGACTTTGCTATTGGGGCGGTGTTAGGCCAAAAGAAAGATAAAAAGCCCCATGTCATCTACTACGCCAGTAGGACCTTGAATCCTGCCCAAGTTAATTATTCGACTACGGAGAAAGAGCTCCTAGCTGTTATTTTTGCCTTGGACAAATTCAGGCCATACTTAATAGGATCCAAAGTTATTGTGTACACGGATCATGCGGCGCTGAAATACCTTCTTTCTAAGAAGGATGCTAAGCCCCGCTTGCTTAGATGGATCCTACTCCTTCAAGAATTCGACTTGGAGATTAAAGATAAGAAGGGGGTAGAAAATGTGGTGGCGGATCATCTATCCCGCCTAGTCCTACCGAATTCCATTGACGAGTCACCTATTGAGGACTCATTCCCTGATGAGAAACTCTTTGTTGCTATGCATCCACCATGGTACGCTGATATAGCTAATTATCTTTCCACAGGTGCGATGCCGACTCATTGGACTGCGCAAGACAAACGTAAATTTCTAAGGGAAGTGCGCAGATTTTTCTGGGATGAACCTCTATTGTTTAAATATTGCCCAGACCAAATTATAAGGAGATGCGTCCCCGATGATGAACACAATTCAGTCATCTCCTTTTGTCATGATCAAGCATGTGGGGGTCATTTTTCAGCCAAGAAAACAACTGCGAAAATTCTGCAATGTGGTTTTTATTGGCCCACATTATTTAAGGACACCCACGAGTTTTGCAAAGCGTGCGAGCGCTGCCAGAAGCTAGGAGGATTATCTCGTCGAAATATGATGCCTCTCACCCCAATTCAACATCTTGAAGTCTTTGACTGTTGGGGCATCGATTTCATGGGACCATTCCCCTCATCTTTTGGGCATGCCTATATTCTGCTTGCCGTAGACTATGTGTCTAAATGGATAGTGGCTATCCCATGTAGAACCAATGATCATCGTACGGTTCTTAAGTTCCTCAAAGAAAATATACTTTCTAGATTTGGGACGCCTCGAGCCATTATTAGTGATGGTGGTTCTCACTTTTGCAATAGACCTTTTGAAACTTTAATGAAGAAATATGGTATTAGGCACAAAGTGAGTACCCCATACCACCCACAAACAAGTGGGCAAGCTGAAATCTCCAATAGGGAAATCAAGCATATTTTAGAAAAGACGGTGAGACCGGATCGCAAGGATTGGTCCCTAAGATTAGATGATGCACTTTGGGCTCACCGTACTGCCTACAAGACACCCATTAGAATGTCCCCTTATAGACTTGTCTATGGGAAAGCTTGCCACTTGCCTGTGGAGATAGAACACAAAGCCTATTGGGCAATTCAGGCTTTAAATTTTGACATTGACAAGGCTAGCTCGCTTCGCAAACTTCAATTAAATGAGCTTGATGAGATTCGGAACGATGCATATGAGAATTCGAGAATTTACAAGAGCAAGATGAAGGCCTTTCATGACAAGCACATCTTAAGGAAATCTTTCCATGAAGGACAGAAAGTGCTCTTGTATAATGCCCGACTTCATCTTTTTCCGAGAAAATTACGATCTCGATGGACTGGCCCATATATTGTCAAAGAAGTTTTTCCTCATGGGGCTGTTGAGATTGAGAATGCAGCGAATGGTGACCGTTTCAAAGTTAATGGACAACGCCTTAAACCATTTGTTGAGAAATTTGATTCAGAGGACATGTCTATCTCCCTGAATGATCCTGTCTATCAGGATGATTGATCTCCTAGTCTGATGGAGGTATAGCATAGGTAGGTTTAGTTTTGTTTTACTGTTTTAATAGGTTTTAGTTGTTGGGTTGGAGAATTCCATGATCGCTCTCTCAGGTACTATTGTTCTCACTCTCTCATTGTTTACCATTGCTCTCATGTTCATGCTAGTTGCATATCTTTTTACATTGACGACAATGCAAGATTTGGTTGGGGGGTGAGATGAGATCCCTCATCTAGCATATTGCAACATTTCGAGCTTCACATGCGGGGCAAAAATTTTTTCTCGAATTTTCTAAAATTTCAAAACTCTTTTAGAAAACCTTATTTCCATGCATTCGAGAGGCTATGAGTAGAAGAGGAGGAGAAATGAAGTGTGTGATGTTACAGTCTTGAATTCCTTCCAACATAATGGTGCTATATGATAGTTCCCCTATTGTTGTGATTGATAGAAAATTTGAACACCTTTACACCAAGTTCACATTACACGATTTTCATGAGTGACAGGGTTATGTGATTTGTGGATTAGCTAGACTTTGATTTAAAGGTGTTGAGCAGCCAAGCCGGGGTATTTTGTCCATCCTTGTCCAGGGAAAATAACAGAAGATATGGATTTTTAAAAATCCTATCTAATTTTAAAAGAAAAAGGAAAGAAAGGATGAAATCGGGAATGAAGGAAAAATGGTGGAAAATTCCGAAAAGGGCTACCTATTACCAACCGGGGGATGGTCGAACCGTAACCAAAGCCGGAAATGGGACGTACTATGAAAGCCGTCGGAAGGACGGTAAGGCAAATTCCTGTCATAGGCTTGCTGTTGCTCTCTGCACTTTAAAATCATTGGTTTATCTAATCTATGAAGAAGATGATTCCAGGAACTCATGAGATGAACTTTCACTATGCACACTAGGTTGAATTTGTTCGAATTCTTCTATTTATCACTCAGTCAGCGGAAACTTCATGTAAACACTTCTTCTGTTTTGAGAGTCCAAGGTTCAGCTTCTATCACCTAATTTCTCCAAATTTGATACTTGTACATCTTGGAGTGGGTAGAATCATGGTTTCTGAAAGAGAGTTGGGTTTGGAGGTTTGAAATTGTTTTCACGCATGTTTTGCTCGGGACTAGCAAAAAGCTGGTTGGGGGGTGTGATGAACCTCCAATTTATACATTGCATTGCCCATTACACTACATGGTTTGCATGATTTTTATGGTTTAAAGGCCCACCTAACACATGTTTTTGTGATTATAGGGATGAGAGCGGACTTCATTCAATTACGAGACAAAAGAATGCATTTGAAGCTATTGCACGAAGTCCTAAGATGGACCAAAGAATGAAGGATGAAAGATAATCAAAGAAAGAAGAAAAAGAAGAGAAGAAAAGAAGGAAAGAAAACAATGTGAAGAGGGCTGACCGGTCTTGACCGGTCAGCCACAGTTGCTGATCAAAAGGGAGAACAGGCCGACCGGTCTTGACCGGTCGGCCATACACACTGGAAGCTGGAAAGCCAGTCCGACCGGTCTTGACCGGTCGGCTGTATATGCTAGATGGATGGACAACTTGGTCCGACCGGTCATGACCGGTCGGCCACACTTGCTGGTTGAATGGACAGCCCAGTCCGACCGGTCATGACCGGTTGACTGTGCTCCCTGGAGTGCTTAAAAAATCAGTCCGACCGGTCACGACCGGTCGGCTCTGCGTAACATGATTCCTTTCTAAATCAGGACTCCGGAAATTGCTGCGCAATGCGTAATCTTTTGCAGAATCCGATGCAAGGGAGGTTGTTTGCTATAAAAGGACACCTAGGGGTTTTTCCTAGGGTATCAGAGAAGCTAGGGAACGTGAGTTTGAAGGGCGAAGGCGATTGTGGAGCGTCTGCAACTCTCCTATTCGAGTTTTTCTATTTTTATGCTTTATTTCAGAGTTTTTAGTTGTAGCATGACTATGCTCGGCTAAAAGCTCTCAGCTAAGGCTGAGAGGTGAAGCCTGTAGCTAATTCTATGTTGGTTTAAGTTTAATTCAAGTAATTTACATTCAAGTTTGGATTTTTGCATGGTTTAGTTCCAAATAATGGTAGTTTGAGATGTTTTATCTGAGTTTATGTGCTCCGGACATGAATTCCTTTTAATTCTCTGAGATTATCATGTTGTTTATCTAAATTCGAATTATAGTAATCCTTGAGCAGGCCATAGTCCAGAGGCATGGCTGTTACTCCGCAGGCTATAGTTTTGAGTTTTGTATTGATTGAATGGAACTAGAACTTGGAAGTTCAACTTGAATGTGATGTGTGTGAATGCTTTATTCTCCAACTAGATGAGAGATAGGACTTCGATTCTAGTTGTGTTTTCTACTTGGATTGACTGAATTGACATAGGATTGCTACAAGTGGATCCTTGAAAGCCTTCGTACTTTATATCTCTGATTTTTCATTAAATTCCTGTTTTAAGTAAACACTCTATTAAATCTGATTTCTTTTAAAAACTGAGTTGCTGGAGTGATTTGGGAGCTGTCACTATTTCCCTGTGGATCGACCTCGGTCTTACCGAGATTTATTACTACATCGCAGCCTTACACTTGAGGCGAGCGAACACGGGGGTCCCTGGAAGGTGGGAACCGCGGTTTAGACCATGATGATGAAGCTGTCCTGTTCCTATGGACAGCAATATGGGTGGCCTGGCCATTTGGACAGGCCCGTGTTTAT
This sequence comes from Liriodendron chinense, assembly GCA_003013855.2. Taxonomy (NCBI): domain Eukaryota; kingdom Viridiplantae; phylum Streptophyta; class Magnoliopsida; order Magnoliales; family Magnoliaceae; genus Liriodendron; species Liriodendron chinense. The sequence goes on along the minus strand of ML058510.1, from coordinate 5,086,592 downwards.
GTATTAGCTCGAAATTAATGGAGCAGACCCGGATGTGCGTCGGAGCTATCCGGGTGTTGAGCGGGGGTCCCTGGAAGGTGGGAACCGCTGTTATGACCATGATGATGAAGCTGTCCATTTCCTATGGACAGCAATATGGGTGGCCTGGCCATTTGGACAGGCCCGTGTTTATGTATTAGCTCGAAATTATTGGAGCAGACCCGGATGTGCGTCGGAGCTATCCGGGTGTTGAGCGGGGGTCCCTGGAAGGTGGGAACCGCTGTTATGACCATGATAAAGCTGTCCATTTCCTATGGACAACAATAAGGGTGGCCTGGCCATTTATATAGGCCCGCTTTGTGTGGAGTAGCCCCGGATGTGCGTCGGAGCTATCCTTAAGTTGCTTGAGTCTCCAAGACCTACACCCTAAACCCGAAACCATAAACCTAAAACTAAAACCTATAAGCTACGGCTAAACCGAAACCTAAACTCAATTCATCTAACTCTAAACCTAGACCCAAACTCGAAAACCTAACCCTAAACCCGATCCCGAACCCGAAACTATAAACCAATGCGTAAACCTAATCCTAAACTCATGTCACCTAACCTAAACCTACACCTATTCCTAAATCCATTCACCTAACCTAAACCTAGACCCAAACACGAAAACCAAACCCGAAACCCGATCTCGAACACGCAAATCCAAACCTATGCCCTAAACCTAATCCTAAACTCATGTCACCTAACCTAAACCTACACCTATTCCTAAATCCATTCACCTAACCTAAACCTTGACCCAAACAAGAGAACCAAACCCGAAACCGGATCCCAAACCCGCAAATCCAAACCTATGCCCTAAACCTAATCCTAAACTCATGTCACCTAACCTAAACCTTGACCCAAACACGAGAACCAAACCCGAAACCCGATCCCGAACCCGCAAATCCAAACCTATGCCCTAAACCTAATCCTAAACTCATGTCACCTAACCTAAACCTACACCTATTCCTAAATCCATTCACCTAACCTAAACCTAGACCTAAACTCGAAAACCAAACCCGAAACGCGATCCCGAACCCAAAAATCCAAACCTATGCCCAAAACCTAATCCTAAACTCATGTCACCTAAACTAAACCTACACCTATTCCTAAATCCATTCACCTAACCTAAACCTTGACCCAAACACGAGAACCAAACCCGAAACCCGATCCCGAACCCAAAAATCCAAACCTATGCCCTAAACCTAATCCTAAACTCATGTCACCTAACCTAAACCTACACCTATTCCTAAATCCATTCACCTAACCTAAACCTTGACCCAAACATGAAAATGCGACCCTAAACCCGATCCTGAACCCTCAAATCCAAACCTATGCCCTAAACCTAATCCTAAACTCATGTCACCTAACCTAAACCTACACCTATTCCTAAATCCATTCACCTAACCTAAACCTTGACCCAAACACGAGAACCAAACCCGAAACCCGATCCCGAACCCAAAAATCCAAACCTATGCCCTAAACCTAATCCTAAACTCATGTCACCTAACCTAAACCTACACCTATTCCTAAATCCATTCACCTAACCTAAACCTTGACCTAAACACGAAAACCAAACCCGAAACCTGATCCCGAACCCAAAAATCCAAACCTATGCCCTAAACCTAATCCTAAACACATGTCACCTAACCTAAACCTACAACTATTCCTAAATCCATTCACCTAACCTAAACCTTTACCCAAACACGAGAACCAAACCCGAAACCTGATCCCGAACCTGAAAATCCAAACCTATGCCCTAAATCTAATCCTAAACTCATGTCACCTAACCTAAACCTACACCTATTCCTAAATCCATTCACCTAACCTAAACCTAGATCCAAAGTCGAAAACCAAACCCAAAACCCGATCCCGAACCGAAAAATCCAAACCTATGCCCTAAACCTAATCCTAAACTCATGTCACCTAAACTAAACCTACACCTAACCCTAAACCCGATCCCAAACCCGAAAATCTCAACCTATGACTAAACCTAATCCTAAACTCAAATCACCTAAACTAAACCTGACTCTAATCTTTACATTGTATATATAGATAAGAGTTGGATGCAAGCTAAGAATCGGTTTGGCCCAGAGTATAAAGAAGGTGTTAAGGAGTTCGTGGAATTTACGAGATATCGGGTAGATTCAGGTAATAGAATTAGGTGTCTATGCCGAAAATGCAAGAACATGATTCACAAGACATTGGACAAAGTGGAAGATGATTTGTTCATAGTTTGGATTGACCAGGGTTACACTTGGTGGATTCATCATGGTGAAGACTTCCACCAAAGAGTTGAGGCCACTGAAGTCCTTGCCGACCCAATTGTGCGTAATGACGAGGATGAAGATGTTGACGATATGCAAGATATCATTGGGGATGTGTTAAGGAGAACAATTGCGGATACTAATTTTGCAGCGACAAGTACTAGCCAGGATATTCCTCCTATGGGTGATGCCGAATCAGAAAAGTTTAGTAGTTGTTGAGGGATGCACAACGTCCACTCTATCCGGGGTGTCGGAACTTCTCCAAGTTGAATTTCCTTACAAGGTTACTTCATTTAAAGACAATAAATTGTTGGAGTAACAAATCGTTCGACATGTTACTTGGCTTGTTGAAAGAAGTATTACCTGAAGGTGAGACATTGCCTAAGTCTCATTACGAGGCAAAATTGTTAATGCGAGACTTGGGCCTTAGTTACATCCTCATACATGCATGTATAAATGATTGTGTATTGTATTGGAAAGAACATGAAAATGTTGAGGAGTGTCCACAATGTGGAGAGTCTAGGTGGAAATATGACGAAGCTAAGCATAAGAAAATTTCACAAAAGGTGTTAATGTACTTTCCATTGAAACCCAGATTACAAAGATTGTTTACGTCGAGCAAGACAACTGAAGATATGAGGTGGCATAAGGAGAAACGCGTTCATGATGATAATACATTGAGGCATCCCGCTGACTCTGAAGCCTGGCAACATTTTGATAAGCAATATGACTGGTTTGCAGAGGATTCTCGCAATGTTCGGCTAGGTCTTGCAAGTGATGGTTTTAATCCATTTGGTAATATGAGTAGCTCGTACAGTATGTGGCCAGTGATACTTATGCCCTACAATTTACCTCCTTGGTTGTGTATGAAGGAATCATTTTTTATGATGTCGTTGCTTATTCCTGGACCCAAGTCACCGGGGAATGACATTGATGTGTATCTCTGACCGTTAGTAGATGAGTTAAACGAGTTGTGGAGTCAAGGTGTCCAGACGTATGACACTTTTGCAGAACAGACGTTTCGATTGCATGCAGCGGTCTTGTGGACAATAAATGACTTCCCTGCATATGGGAATTTGTCTGGGTGGAGCACGAAGGGAAAGTTGGCTTGTCCTACATGTAGTACTGAGACTTGTTCATTGTCATTGAAGCATGGTAAGAAAACGTGTTATATGGGCCATCGTCGCTTCCTTCCGAGGGATCATAGTTGGCGCAGGAAGACGGTAATCTTTGATGGCAAACAAGATCATAGGCCACCACCGAAAGAACTATCTGTAGAAGATGTGTTACAACAACTGAATAAAATTGGAGAAGTTAGATTTAGTAAGGCATCGCACTTGAAGAAGAGAAAACGTACAGTATTAGAGTACAACTGGAGGAAGAAGAGCATTTTTTTTTAGTTGCCTTATTGGAGTCATCTGAAATTACGACACAACTTGGATGTCATGCATATTGAGAAGAATATATGTGACAATGTCTTTGGAACATTGATGAACATAGAGAAGAAAACAAAATACAGTTTTAAGGCTCGATTGGATCTACAAGCAATGGGTTTAAGGAAAGAGTTGCACTTGCAACCACATGGAAATTCATATACTATACCAGCAGCTTGCTACACATTGACAAAACTAGAGAAAAAACGTGTATGTGAATGGTTGAACAAGGTAAAATTTCCCGATGGGTATGCATCGAATATCTCTCGGCGCATAAACATTACGGACTGTAAGGTAACAGGAATGAAAAGTCATGACTGTCACGTCCTTCTTCAACGTCTACTACCGGTTGCGATTCGTGGATTCCTTAACAAGGATGTCAGTGCTACGCTGATTAAGTTGGGGATATTCTTTAAGGATTTGTGTTCGAAATCTTTGAATGTAGAGGTTATTAAACGACTAGAGAAGGATATTATCGTAATCCTTTGCAAACTTGAAAGAATATTTCCACCTGCGTTTTTCGTTGTCATAGTACACCTAGCGATTCACTTACCGCACGAAGCGAAGCTTGCAGGCCCAGTACAATATCGTTGGATGTATCTGATCGAAAGGTGATAGAACAATGATCATAAATTTTTATTTATTCCATAAACTACGTATATCCATGTTTTCATGTCCTAAACATATTGATTTTGTGTACAGATACCTTCACACATTAAAACAATATGTGAGGAATAAGGCACGTCCAGAGGGATCAATTGCTGAGGCGTACATTGATAATGAGTGCCTGACATTTTGCTCCATGTATCTTCGTGGCATAGAGACTAGATTCAACCGAGAAGATCGGAATGCTGATGCAGGGCAGGAGCATGAACAAGGATTCATATCTGTATTCGCACATAATGTCCGTCCTTTAGGATCGCCGACGTTTCAGGATATGGACCCTCGGGATCAAGCGAAGGCGCGGTGGTATGTGTTGCATAACTGTGAAGAAATAGAGTCGTACTTGAAGTAAGTCTTCGCACATAATTATTGTATATCTACAGACAGTTTTAATCTAAAAAATTCTTGCTTACAACGTACCAATTGTGTATAGCGAACACATCGAGGAGATGAAGTCCCAATACCCTACAAATTATGATCGAATGCATCAGGATTTGTTTCCAGAATGGTTTGCAAAACGTGTAAGATTAATTTACCTTCTATCTCACCACACTTACAATATTGTTGTATTGCACAATATTTACACGTAATTTTAAATGCCTAAACGTACATTTATATTCTGTACGTGATGATAGATGAAGATGTTGCGCGCTAGCAACTCTGCGGATGCGTCTGATGCGCTCTACTCACTGGCGTGTGGCCCTATAGACGTGTATGTAGATATACAGGTTGTATAGTAAACGGGATTCGGTTCCACACTGAGGAGCGTGAGAAATATAGGACCACACAAAATAGTGGTGTGGTTGTGAAGGGAACACATGAGGAGGTCGAAATTGATTTTTATGGCGTTTTGACGGATATTATTGAGCTGAGTTATTGTATGAGAAAGCGGGTGTACTTATTTAAATGCGATTGGTGGGACATTGGAAATAAAAATTTGGGAATACAGACTGATAATTACTTCACGAGCGTAAATTTGTCTCGGAAGTGGTTTAAAGATGACCCATTTATCATAGCCGGCCAAGCCGAACAAGTATTCTACCTCGCTGACACAAAGTTAGGTGGCTCTTGGCACGTGGTGTAGAAAATAAAGCCCAGGAACATATTTGACGTTCCCGAAGTAGACGTTGAAGATAACGATGAAGGGAGTAATAAAACGTCGTCAGTTGAACAAGCATACCAAGAAGACATGCCATCTTGGGATCGAGGGAATGATCCAAATGTTTATATTGATGTGGTGCAATTGAATAGAGATGATGTGCCACCTGATCATGTTGATGCCTCAATCATAAATGACATTGTTAGAGATGATAGCGCTTTCATCGATGACAACGTTGCAGACGATGAAGAGGAAATTCTGATCAGCGATAGTGATGGTGAAGAAGAAAGAGTCCTAAGCGAAAATGATTCAGACGACGATTATTAAATGTATACAAGATTTACATGTAATTTTCAATTCGATTAATTTGATTATTACATGTATATGTTTTACAAGTCATGATTTTTTTCCTGAATTGACTTGTTTATAATCTACATTTACAGTTAAGTCACTTTCTGTTCATGTCCTCCACAAACTGGAGCGTAGCGGAAGCACGCAGCATACTTCATCAGCTGTTGCGGATGGACTTTCCGGCCCTATATTCTTCTGGTAGAGCCAGAGAGATACCCGGTCTGGTCGATAAATGTAGGGAGGAAGACGATGACTCAGATGAAAGATTATACAATCTTAAAGAAATTCCGGACCTGATTGAGGAATATAACCGCGGAAAACTTCGTATGGAAGATGCGACATTATTACTTGCACATCTGAATGGAGTCCCGAGAGATCAGATTTCTCCTATTGTGACTGGCATGTTGGCTGTAACAATGTCGAGTGCTTCATACAGCTTGACATATACATCTGCAGCGTACGATAACTTACGCAGAGAGTATTTCGGATAGTTGATCCGAAGTTGATTTGTATTACAATGAGATATATGTATTTAATATAGAATGACAATGTGTAATGGATTTTTCAACTTTTATATTCTGTTTACGGTTTTATTATATTCTGCTTGCATTATAGTATAATGGTCTAATCATATTTTTATCATCTCTCTAAGCATAAGCACAAATTCACTCTACAATGATGTTCATAAACTTGCATTGACATTGTTTAAATTTATAAGTTTGTATTTCAGATATATTCAGTCATGACACCAGGTGGGAGATCAGGTCGTTCGCGCATTGGATCTACCCCTTCCACCCGTAATGCGACGCAGACAGCATCGACGTCGCACGGTGCATCACAGTCATCTGATCCTTCGGTTCAGCATACACCGGGCACTGCATGTAAGTCTAGACATTTATTTAGTGATTTCTGTTTATATTGTTACTTACATATATCTTTTCGCAGCAGCATCTTCTACCAGCCGACGAGGACGTGGACCCACGCGTGGGTTAGTTTTAGAGCGACTTACGCGTGAGGGTAGGGTGGCGGTAGAGTTCCCACAGGACTGCCTTAGACCTGTTGGGGACAGTGCCAGACTGTTTACGTCTGAGGTCGGTGTCCTATGCCGATCTTTGATCCCCGCCACCACCCCCCGTTAGACTGACGTGACAGATGATGTGCGACAGCTCATCCATCAGCGCCTTCAGGTAAAGTTTAGTAAATTGAAATTTTCCTTTGTGAAAGTTCATTTACGGTTAAGTCCTATTGTTAATAAGTTTATTGCCTTAATTTATTATTTACGAAACTGCAGGATAAATTTGAATTCGATTTGAATGTTCCCTACATTTCTCATGCCGTCGACGACATGATTAGAGAGCGGTTCAAGGAGTACCGCGGAGAGTTGCACCAGCGGTACAAGCGGTGCAGGACACACGATGAGGCCGTACTGTCCGCACCGCCACAAGTTACTACAGACGACTGCCGGATACTCTGCGAGAGATTTTTGTCGGAGGCTTTTCAGGTAATATTTACATGTACGATATCTTACAGTAACAATTAAATTCGCAATTAATTTCATAATTAATAGAAATGTATTTTGTCTAATGTGTTCAGAAGAGGAGTAGAATAAATTCTGCGAACAGGGAAAAGTTACAAGTGAACCATGTAGCTGGTTCAAAGTCATTTGTACAACATCGTTACGACATGGTAAGAAATTATTGATGATTATTAAGTTAATATATTATTTTGATTGGCATTTATTATAAGTCTTTTTTCCTTTCGATTGCGCAGCGAGATTCCGTCACCGGCCAGGAGCCTGGACCAGTAGACCTCTACAGAGGGACTCACTGTCGGCAGGCGACGGGATCTTGGGTTCATCCTAGAGCCAGTGAGCATTGGGTAAAAATCTTTACTTTGTAAAATTTAATTGCGCATTGATTGATAATAATGTCATTCATGTCATTTTTTATGGAATTTTATATCTTTTCATTACAGGCGGCGATGGACACCATACGCAGTCAGCCCACTCCCGATGGTAGTCAGTGGAGTGAGCCAGAAATCCTGAGCGAGGTGCTTGGCACCTGTTCTGGATATGTGCGTGGGCTTGGCCATGGTGCCAAGCTCATGGCACAAACTAGAGCTGGCTCCAGTCGATCCGTAGCTGGTGAGAGCGCTCAACGCCGAGCTGATATCACAGAGAGAGAGGTTCAGCAGCTACAGGTCGTCGTCGATGAGATTCGAGAGCAGCTGGAGAGGCAGAGAGAGGAGCAGAGGCGTAGGGAGGAGGAGGAGCAGAGGCATAGGGAGGAGGAGGAGAGGCGACGGGAGGAGGAGAAGTAGAGGCATAGGGAGGAGGAGGAGAGGCGACGGGAAGAGCAGGAGAGGAGGATCGAGGAGTTGCGGCAGGAGCATGAGCGACGGAGCAGGAGATGTTTCAGGCTCTAGCTGCACGCCTTGGCGCCGATGCCCCGCCACCTCCGCCTTCATCTTCCTGATTATTTTTTTACTATACGACTTTTAACTTATATGTATTTGTGTGTTGATGAATATTGTTTGTTTGTGGATGTGGAATGGATTATTTGTGTATGAATGGTGTAGTTTCTGTTTATTCGTATGTATGTGGATGTGAACAGGAGAAAAATGTATAGGTTTCTTTACAGGTGTATATCAGGAATTTTCCTGAATTTTGAAAACAAATGAAACCGGGACAGGGAAAACTTTTACCGACGAAATAAATCGTAGGTAAAAAGATGTAAATTTTTTTTACCGACGAATGTTTTCGTCGGTAATAAATCTGGGAAAGTTTTACCGACGAAATCTTTCGTCGGTAATAGTTTCCCAGTTTTTATTACTGACGAAACAATTCGTCGGTAAAAATTTTTACATCTTTTTACCTACGATTTATTTCGTCGGTAAAAGTTTTTTCACCGACGTATCATTTTTATTTCCGACAAAAATTCATATGTTTTCCCGACGAATTTTTTCGTAGGTAATGGTTTTATTATTACTTACGAAAAATTATTTCGTAGGTAAAAACCTTTACCGACGGCCTTTCTGCGACGATGTTAGCCGGGAAAAATTTCGTCGGGAAAAATATTTCCCGACGAAATTTTACTGATTCCCAACGAAATCATTCGTCGGTAAAAATGAAATTTCTTGTAATGAATCCTGCGTGTCCCAAGAAGGACCGCACATCTCGTATGCTCTTGGGTGGTGGAAGGTTGGAGATAAGATCAATTTTCGCTTCATCCACCTAAATTCCATTTTGTGAAACGATGTGACCAAGTACAATTCTCTTTTGAACCATAAAGTGAGACTTCTCCCAATTCAGCACAAGGTTCATTCTCTTCACATCTTTTCAGCGCAGCTTTCAAGTGCATAAGGCACTCATCAAAGCTACAACCAAATACTGAAAAATCATCCATGAAGACTTCGAGAATTGTCCCCACCATATTAGAAAATATACTCATCATACAACGCTGAAAGGTAGCAAGGGCATTACATAGTCCAAACGGCATCCGTCAATAGGTGAAAGTACCGAATGGACATGTGAATGTATTCTTTTCTTGGTCTTCAAGGGCGATCTCTATTTGGTTGTACCTTGAATAGCCATCAAGGAAGCAAAAATGGGAATGACCCGCCAACCTTTCTAAAATTTGATCAACAAAAGGTAAGGGGAAGTGGTCTTTCCTCGTGACGGTGTTTAGCTTCCTGTAGTCAATGCACATTCTCCAACCGGTAGTGACTCTGGTTGGCAAGAGTTCATTATTGGCATTGGCTACAATGGTTATTCCGGCTTTCTTAGGCACCACTTGAGTTGGGCTCACCCATTGACTATCGGATATTGGGTAAATAATACCCACATCTAATAGTTTCACCACTTCGGCCTTAACCACATCCTTCATGTTTGGATTTAGTCGTCGACGTGGTTGCCTAGATGTCTTCGCATTCTCCTCAAGGTGTATGCGATGAGTAAAAATCAGCGGGTCTATGCCTTTGAGATCTGCAATTGACCACCCAATGGCACTCTTGTGCTCTAATAGAGTGGCAATCAGCCTACTCTCTTGTTCCTCATCCAAGTGGGAAGAAATCACCACCAGATATGTCTCATCTCGACCTAAATAAACATATTTCAGCTCACTTGGTAATGGTTTTAGGTCGAGTGTTGGTGCCTTGATATTAGATAGGAGGGCTTTGTTCTCGTTTACGGGCAAAGGCTCAAATAGGTCCCTCCATCTTTTATTATCAAGCACCGGCATCGTATCTAAGATGGCATCCATATCTCGTATTGTGTCATCATTTATCTCATGAGAATGGGCCACACATGCCTCCAAAGGGTCGAAATATAATGACAAGGGGAATGTATCTTCCACGAATGATTTAATCATGTTTAGTTCGTGGATATCATCATCAACCTCCCGTGGTTGTTTGCATAAATCAAGTATGTTAAGCTCAAGGGTCATATTTCCAAAGGACATTTGTACAAGTTCGTTTCTACAATTGATAATTGCATTTGAAGTAGCTAGAAACGGTCGGCCAAGTATGACGGGAATTTGAGCACCGGTACCTATCACGGGATGTGTATCCAAGACAATAAAGTCTACTAGGTAGTAGAATTTATCAACTTGGACTAGAACATCCTCAATCATTCCTCTTGGTATACGAATGGATCGATCAACAAGTTGGAGTGTGGTTTTGGTGGGTTTCAATTCACCTAACCCAAGTTGTTCATAAACGGAGTAAGGAATGAGGTTCACACTTGCACCCAAATCGAGTAAGGCTTGTTTAATCCGGTAGTCTCCTATGATGCATGAGATGGTTGGACTACTCGGATCCTTGTATTTTTGGGGCACCTCTTGTTTGATGATAGCGCTCAAATTCTCAGTCAAAAGTACTTTGTTGTGAACATTGTGTTTCCTTTTGACCGTACACAATTCCTTTAGAAATTTGGCATAAGATGGTATTTGTTTTACGGCATCCAACAACGGGATGTTGATCTTCACCTGCTTGAAAACTTCTAATATTTTCAGATTTTTGTATAAAGGTTTAGGTGAAATCAACCTTTGTGGAAACGAGGCAACCGGCTTGTATTGCCTTTTCGGTTCTTTCTCTTGTGGAGTGTTGTTTGAGCTATCATCCTATTTGGAATTTTTCGGATCCTTAGGCTTTGGGGCCTTCACCGGATTAGATTTGTTGATTACTTTTCCACTTCTCAAAGTGGAGATAGCTTGAACATGCTCCGTATAATGGGAGGATGAGCTTGCATCTTGTATCTCAAATTGGGTTCTTGGGTTAGGAAGAGGTTGGGCAGGAAGTGTGCCCTTCTCTCTAACACTGAGATAAGATTCAACTCTAGACATTGATGTTTTTAATTCATTGATGGCTTGAGTTGAATTTTGATTGAATTTCAATTGCTCTTGCATGAACCCATCTATTTTTAGAGAATTTGTCTTGTTATACTCAGCTTGAACCTTTACAAATGCACCCTACATCTCCTCTAGCGTAACTTTTGGAGTAATGACTGGAGATGGACCTAGTATAGGTTGAGCTTGAGGGATATTGGTTGCATTCGCAGTGAGTCCATTCCTCCAACTGAAGTTGGTATGGTTCTTCCAACTAGCATTAAACGTGTTTGAGTTAGGAGCACCAAATTGTTGTTGATAACTGTTTATGGCGTTTGATTGTTCTTGTAAGATGTCCTGAACTACTGAAATTGTGAGACAATCTTGTGTTGCATGTTGATTTCCGGCACAAATTCCACAAATAGTTTCAACGTCATTGGAGTTAATCATCTCTCCTTTCCTCAATTCCATGGCTTCGGCCTTTCTTGTGAGGCTAGCCACCCGTGCACTTATGCTATCCTCTTCCGATAAGACATACATTCCCCCTCTTTCCTTTTGTCGGCCAGTCTTGGAATTTGTTGGTTTCGATGTATCCCAAGACTATGCATTCTCAGCCATTTCTTCCAAATAATCCCATGCTTCATCAGCTTCCTTATTCATGAATTCCCCATTACACATCATCTCTACAAATTGACGCATGGGTGAAGTCAGTCCTTCATAGAAAAAGCTTATAACCCGCCAAATTTCATAGCCATGATGTGGGCATGCGTTTAATAAGTCCTTAAACCTCTCTCAACATTGGAAGAAGGTTTCATCTTCCTTTTGGGCAACGTTCATGATAAGGCGCTTCAACATGTTTGTTTTGTGACTAGGGAAGAATTTTTTTTATGAATTCCCTATGCATATCAGTCCATGCACCAATTGACCTTGGCCTTAATGCATGAAGCCAACCTTTAGCTTTATCTTTAAGAGTAAAAGGGAAGAATTTGAGTCTCACCACATCATCAGTCACATTAGCAAAGTGCATGGTGGTTATTACCTCATCAAACTCCTTAAGGTGTTGATAGGCACTTTCACTGTCTAATCCATGGAATTTAGGGAGAAGTTGGATCACTCCCAGTTTCAAATCCACATTCCCTGCATTTTGTGGAAAAACTATGCATGAGGGAGTACTTGCTCTTGCTGGTTGCAAGAAATCACGTAAAGTTCTTGGTCGGGGAACATTCTCAACCACATTCTCCCCCGTTTCAGTTTGGTTTTGGCCTAGATTAGGACTGGCCATTGGATTAGGTTGATTTGCAGCCATGTTTTCAGACAAAATTGGAGAGTTTAGATGTCTCCTAGCACGTGGCTCTTTGTCAATTCCTTCAACTATTCTCCCTTCACTAATGAGTCGGTTATTGGAATCCCGAGCCCAATGTGGCATGCAAATCCAAAAAAATATTAAACGAAAAGAGAAACGAATTCTTCCTTCCCTTCTTTACTCTTCTCTCGGACCGAAGCACAAGGTGTCTTGCAATGGCTAGGCCAGAAGCAAGGATAGAGACCGATTTCTCCTGGTCAATAGGAGTTCAAAGAACTCCCCACCCACTCTTTGAATCCTTTAAGAAAAGTGCAGAAAAAAGAAGAAAGAGGAGTAGAGGTGAGAAGAGAAATCTCTGAGCACAAGGTGATCCAAGACGGCAGAGCCGACCAATAGGAATCTAGGTGGCACAAGGCCTACCTTTCAGAGATCCAAAAGGAGTCTCCACCCACTCTACAAGAGATGAATATGATAGGAATGAATAGGAGAAGCAGAAGAGTAAGGTTTAAAAGGATAGAACCTGATTCGAGCACTTGAGATCCTTATGTCTTCTTCAACTTCCTAGAAATCCCTGAAAAAGAAAAATAAATTAAAATAAACTGAGTTAGAACTATTCTTAAAAATCCTAAATAGATTCTATTCCCAGAAATCTGTGAAAAACCGTCAAAGTCCCCAGCAACGGCGCCAAAAACTTGTTTGCTTTCCCAAGTGTAGGGTTGCGATGTAGTAATAAACTTGGTAAGACCGAGGTCGATCCACAGGGACTTGTGTAGGAATTCACAAACACATCCAATAGTGTCTATTGAGAGCTAACAACCAGATTTTGTATGAGATTGATGTAAGTAACAACTTTGAACAAAATTGAAGGTAAACAACTATAAAAAGGCACTAGAGGTTCAAGGATCCACTTGTACCAATCCTTGATGTTCAATCCGCTGTGGTTTCTCACTTTCTCAACTAGAATCGATATTAAGATCTGTCTAGCCGGATGATAGAGCTGTAAACCAAACAATCTGCCATATGTAAGACCAATGCATATAACTCACTCAATGCAAGCTAGGATGAGCATGCTCAATTGCATAGGTCAATCCCAATTCCAATAGGCCCAGATCACAATCATAACCATCCTCAAGTCCTGTCACAAGACAAGGCTAGATTATGATTTGAACTTGATTCAAATCACATTCACAGTCCCACATAGCATAGAATTTCAGAAAAGTAGAACTTTGGTAGGAAGTTCCCACATGAAGATCATAGTACTAGAGCGTACTCCAATTCCTCGGATCATACAGGTCTAGATTAACACAAAGCAATTAAGAACTTAAGTAATTCTCCCAAACATCCATGAGTCATCATAAGACTAAGAAAAACTACTTAGAACTTATATAAACTTCAAACCATTGTTCATAAACATGAAATTTAATCTTAAAACCAACTTAAAACGAATTGAAACATCTTAGATTCACTACAAGCTTCACCTCTTAGCCCTAGCTAAGAGGTTTAGCTGCTCATGATCTAAGGAAACATGAAACAAATAAGAAAAAAAACATAAAAACAAACTACAAACTAGAAGTTATGGAACTCCGAAATCCACTTCCGCCGCCTCCCTCCTTGCTCAAACTCGTCTAAGATACCCTAGGAACGATCCCTAGGTGTCCTTTTATAGTGGGGAGGCTTTGCAACCTCGGAAACTTCCAGATTTTGCGTAAGAGTACGCAGTGCACAGAGAATTTCGGGACTTGTAGAACACGTTTCATTACGCAGGCGACCGGTCGCACAACCTGTCGTAGTGGTTAGATGACTGGTCGCAGATACTGGATAACCGGTCTCAAAATGGCAAAAAGTGTCCAGTGAGTTTCGGGGATTTTCAACCCAGAAAAATAATTTAAGGACCGGTCGCAGAAGTGGACGACCAGTCGCACGACCGGTCGTGAACAGTTCAGAGAGTTGTGGCCTCTAGGTCTCCTCTGTTGCATGTGCGGACCGGACGGACGACCGGTCCTTGACCTTGGAGGACCGGTCGGACGACCGGTCGTGGGCACCTTCTTCTGCTTTCTTTCTTCTTTTCTCTGACTTCTTTCTTTCATTCTTTGACGCTTAGCCCCTTTGATCTTCTTTGCTTCTAACTAGCATCTTTAAGTCTTCAATTGATGCTTCCTCTCTCTCATCCCTACAATCACAAATCCATGCATTAGTTTAGTCTATAAACCATAACAACAAGCATAATGAGTGATGAATTGGGGTTAGAATATGCACAATTAAGAGCTCAACATCGAGCTCGCCTCAAAAGTTTTTGCAAACAAGGTAAGCTCCAATGGTAAGCTCGAGGGTGAGCTCGAGCTCAAGGTGTCAAGCCAAGCTTGGCCCACCTTGACTCGACTCGGCTCGATGTTCAACCCTAATTTAGTGGAAAAGGAGAGAAGTGGGCTTGGTTAAGATAAACGTTGATGGCTCCTCAAAAGGTAACCCGGGGCCCACAGGTGGTGGGGGCATTTATAGGGGGCCCAGAGGTGAATTCTTATTTGCTTTTGCTTGTTGTTCTGGTATCAATTTGAATGTTAAGGTGGAAGCTTGGGCGATTCTGGAAGGCCTTCATAAGTGGGTGGAATGTGGTTACTCGAACGTTCAAATTGAAAGTGATTAAATTTTTTTTATAGATAAGCTCAACAAGGGTATCTCCCCTTCATGGAAGATGTGTGGTATTGGTGGACCAGAATCCAAATGATGTGCAAGGATAGAAATGTTAGCTTCCTTTACACCCCCAGGGAGGCTAATGGCATGGCGGACACTCTAGCTAAGCTCGAGAGTGCTTCGCAGCGTAGGTTGATTTATATCAGATCCTCGGACCTTCTGAGGGTTGTTTGAGGTGAAGTGTTTCTAGATCGCTTGGGTATGGGCCAGATCAAAGTGTGATTCCCTTTAGAGGGCAGTTGTTGCTAGCTCTATATAGCATACGATAGGCTTCCCGTGGCATTTTTAGTCTTGGGAAACTTGAAGAAGAGAAATTTTTTATCCCCTGGTTCGAGTTTTCTAGAGTAGTTTTTCATCTTTTTTAGTCATTACAGTTTGTTTCTTAAGTAAAAAAGTGCCTAGCATACAATTCAATTCAAGCAATAATTTCATTGAACCAATTAAGAACATAAGAATGAATAAGAAATGTACGATAATTAACAATGAAAAATAATATGATGTATAGTGGTTTAGTTTTCCTACTTCACTCCCAGCTTCCACAGTCTTCCCTCGAGTGAACTAGATTCCACTATAGGTGTTTCAATAAGTTCCACCCAACCTAAGATTTTTCAATAGGTTCCTCCCAACCTTTACAATCCTACATAAAAACCTACACATATGCACCTATGTTGGTGGACCATGTACTCACCCGTGTAAGTGGCTCCCTTGGAGACTAGGTTAGTTTTCTATAGGTTAGCAAACAACCACTAGTGGTCCTAGTCCAAGGCCCTATGTTAATTTACTCCCATCGGAGGCTCCCCTTGGAGACTAACATATATGCACGCATGTCCGATGCATATGGCTTCCCTTAGAGACTTAGAATTTGACCCTACATAAGAGCCTAGATCCTACACAAGAACCTATCGATCAAGTTTGGCAATTAAAACTCTCACACTTGTTCCTACATAAGGAAAGAGCATGGATCAGACTCTTAAAATGACAACTTATTTATTAGATTAAGCCCCTTTTTACGTGTCGTTCTTGAGACTTCTTCATACTCTCTCGTGCTTTAATCCACAACTCAATTTCTCCCCTGGACTTTAATGTCGATCTTCTTGAGCTTTAATGGTCGACTTTCCTTGCATGTGATACTCCAATGAGGTGACCAAGACAAATGCAGGTTAGTGGAATCCTCTACAACTAATGGGAAAGTTGTTGCCTAGAGGGATTCATCACCTAGATGGGGTCTCTCTAGAGTGTTTAAACAATGAATATGCCTATTTCATTGCAAGTGTCTAACTCAATATTAGAGAATGACGGATGTCAAGTTCATCTTCATTGGAGCTTGGAAAGCTCTAACTTGTGATGAATCACAAGGAAAATGACTTAAATCTCCTAAGATTAGGTGCTCTAATGATATGGAGTTGGTGATCCTTCTAATACACTAAAAACCCATTTGATTGCCTCAGAAAACCAGCCATATATAGAGAGAATGAAGTTCCAATGGCTAGAAAACGGCCTTGTTAGATGGTCCCTTAAAATGCTAGACCGTGCATCTTATGAGCATTTTTAGACTGTTCAGCTCCTTTGTCGGATGGTCCAACTAGTTAATTAGATGGTTCGACTAGACAATTTTTACCATTTTCGATTGTTCGTTCTCATTCCCTCGATAGGTTGATTGACTACACACCAAGACATGTTTTGGGCAATTTTTATTTATTTATTTTTTTTTTACAGCAGCTTAGGACCTCTAATGCCTTACATATTATGGGTCTTTTGGGACTCATAAGGCTAGTGGAAGATGACTAAAGCTTTGCCAATTGGGTTAAAGTCATCAAGAGACTAAGGGTAGTTTTGAGTCAAGCGTTAGGGTCACCAACACACCTCATTTACCTATTTCTTCATCTTTGATGATTCATGTCCTTGTGTCTTTGGTCTTCAGCTTCCAAGGGCTCAACCGACTCACTGAGACATAGACTCACATGATTGACAAACAAGGTGCACAAACATGTGCACTAACACAGTTTACTGTGCGCCGCGTTCAGAAAATATTATGCCATTGCGGTTGTACCTCTTTCTTTAGGGAGAATAATAGACTTCGTACTATGAGAGACTCATCGTTATCCTATGCCACCCAATCTTCTTCGTCCGGCTCAGTGCCAACCTTAAGACTATCTTCGCCCACTTTTGGGTCCTCCTCGACATCCTCTACACCCCCATCATTAATGATTAGGTTCGCAGCTGGCCATCGAGGGTAGACATTCGATGGGTGACCAGGCTAGCCACATTTGTAATAATGGTCAGGTGTCAGCCGATCATATGGATTCAGAATCTGACTTTGGCCTGGGGTAGTCGTCATCGCACGTTAAGTCTTGGATGAACCGCTTCTAAATCCCTGTTTGCAGCTGTAGGAGGTTAAGCATGCCCATTGGTTGGTTCTTTTCCCTTGGCCAACAATATGCTTTGAGACGAACCCACATTTGATTCCCTACCTGCGAGTTAAGGGCAAGTGTTGGCCCGCTCAAGTTAAGATTCCGCCCTTTTGGCTAGTTTCACCACCTCATCCATGGTCTAAACAGGGTGCATCTTAACTCGGTCATGGATCGCTAATCGTAGGCCACCAATAAATCGTGCGACCTGTTACGACTCAGTTTCTGCCATCTCGTTACGCGCTGCCAAGTGCTGGAACTCTTCGGTGTACTCCCACACCGATGGGCTCCTTTGTCGACAATTTTGGTATTGTTGAAACAATACCTGGTCATAGTTGCTTGGGAGGAATCACGTGCGTAATAGATGCTTCATCTGTGGCCATGAACAAATACTCTCCTCCCCCCGTCGCTTCCTCCCAAGTTGTAACTGATCCCACCATGCTGATGCGCCTCTCTTCATTCAATAAGGGACTAACTTCACCTTCTTCTCTTTCGGAACCTCCATGCACTCGAAGAAGTGCTCCACTTTCGATAGCCAATCTAGGAATTCCTCGATGTTGAGTTGGTCGTTGAAACCTGGGAAGTCCGCCTTAACTCTGAAGTCCCAATCATTGCAATCTACTCGATCGTCTATACGATTCTACTGATGGAGAATAGTATTGTCTTCTTCTTCATCGCTGGAACTAGTATCGCCAAGCATGAGCTATGATCTATAGCCGACAATTCTCCACATGCGACACGATCGCGCTATCTACTGATCAATGGTGGTGGATTGTTGCCACAAACATGCTAAGATGCTAAAGCCTTTACGGTACGGACGAGGGTAGCCTACAACCCTTGCATGGCTAACCGATTGTCCCATTGTGCCACCTCGAAAGCTGTTGTTGTTATATAATTCCTTGTCCGTATGTTGATTATCCGACCCGTCGTTAAGGTCCATCGACCCAAGGGAAAGTGACGCAGGGGGGTCGTGATGAGGTCAATCACTGTCTTCCTCACATGATAACTACCTTGAATCCACAATGCTTTCAAGACTCCTCAACTAGAGTTCCTTGAATCTACGAGGGAAAATCTACAAAAATCAAAGTTTTATTGAATAATAACATGAACGTTAACTTTAAAAATGAATTTAACAACCTAATAGATCCCTAAACAAACCCTATTTCGTACTACCAAAAATATTAAGTTTCTTAGAATAAAAAGTTACTAAAACTAATAAAATTCTAATTAAAGAGTACTACTAAGTAAACTCCTTCTAAAACTCATTGCTTAACAAAAATAGAAACTCCTAAATAAACAAAAACTCTAAAATGAAGGAAACAAACTAAAATTTAGAATTACTAAAAATAACGGTTTCTTTAAATTCCCTTTTTTTGCTATAACTGTGCATTTTCTGGTGAAACAGATAAACACAAAGTGGGTCACTTAACCCCAAAATGAAATTTCAATTAGAATAAATATGTTGTGCATCCCATAACTCCTCCAAGATCAAAAGTTATTTCCAATTTACGTTCCGCCTTCTTTTGGTCCATCCTTGTGATAATTGTCGATTTTTGTGACTTTTCCTTGATCATTTGTCAATCCATGTGTGATAGGAATGTGCTTGATCCACACCCTTTATCAGGGAGTTCATGTCCTACATTAGAAAGTCCTCGCTCTGACGCCACTTAATGAAGGGAAGGACGTGATGAGGTCGATCACCATCTTCCTCAAAGATAACTACTTTAAATCCACAAAGAAAAACCTGAATCCGTGGCCAATTTCTCGAATCCAAGAGAGAGTAAAATGACAAAATTCAAATTGTTATTGATAATAAAGAGAGAGCTAACCCTAAAAAAAAAAATAAAGAGTATTTAAATACTGAAAGAAAACCCTAAAGAGTAATTGGAAAGAACCTAAACCAAGAAGGAAAGAAAACAAAAAAGTGTAAGTACACATAAAACTGTAGATCACGGACGGATGATCGACCCAAGCCTTCAAGCAACCGAAATACCCCAAAAGTGTCAACAGACCAAACTGGATTTTTCGAGGTGGTTTTGGGCGACCGACAGGTTTTGTCAAGTGACCAAGCTAAGTCTCAAGCGACTTATTGGACCCGGTTGGGCAACCAAACTGAACCAAAATTGTCCAGCAAGCTTCTGGATTTTCTAGAGCAATTTTAAGTGATCAATGAGGTCATGATCGATCGACCGAACTATGCTAATTTTTCAAGTCTTCTCTGTGGCTCCTTCCTTTAGTCCATCCGAGTAATGAATGTGTCCACGACCTATTCTACATCGAGAAGAGGAGGAGGAGATGGAGGAGAAGATTTTTTTTTTTTTATGATCTTTTCCTTCAGTTGTTTCTTTTATATTAAAAAAGGAGAAGAAGAAGAAAATAAATGTTGAAAAGAAAATACATTTAAAAAGTTTTTATTTTCGTTCTTAATTTTTAGTTATTTTATTTTTTTATCCTTTATATATTTTATTAATTTATTTTATTCTAAAAATAATAAAATATATATTTTAACTCGCCCAGTCAGGCTATCAAGTCCTAGGTTGATGTTGAGCTCTTAAATGTGCATATTCTAACCCCATTTCATCGCTTACTCTGCTTGAAATACATGATTAAAGACTCAACTATTGCATGGTTTTGTGGTTTTAGGAATGAGAGAGAAGATTCATCAATGGAAGGCTTCAAGGAGCTATTTACAAGCATTGAGGACCAAAGGACTAAGCAGGAAAGGATGGAAGAAAGAAGCAAAGGAGAGAAGAAAGGATGTAGAAGAAAGCATTGAAGACCAGTCGTCCATGGCCCAAGACCGATCGTCCGACTGGTCCAAGCACTCAACATAAGGGGGCCCTTTGCACATCTTACTGGACCATTCATGACCGGTCGTACAACCAATCGTCCATTGCTCAGACCGATCGTGCGACCGGTCCTTGAATCAAAAAGCTAGGTCTGAATTTTTTGAAAACTCTCTGGACGATTTTTGCGCTTTTGAGACCAATCGTGCGACCGGTCATCCAGGAGCTTAGACCAGTCGTGCGATCGGTCGTCTGCGTAACAGAAATTTTTCCAAATCCGGACTCCGAAATTCTCTGCGCACTGCATAACCTTACACAACTTCTGGATGATTCTGACGCAGCAGAGCCTCTCCACTATAAAAGGGGACCTAGGGATCGTTCCTAGGGCATCCTGGAAGAGATTGAGGACGGTGGGAGATGGCGGAAGTCGGATTCGGAGTTCTACAACTCCTCCTAGTTTATTTTTCTAGTTTTATGCTTTGTTTAGTTTGTTTCATGTTTCCTTGGATCATGAACGGCTAAACCTCTTAGCTAGGGCTAAGAGGTGAAGCTTGTAATGAATCTAAGATGTTTCAATTCGTTTGATTTGGTTTTAAGTTGGATTATTAGTGAAGAATAATGGTTTGAAGTTTAAATAAAGTTCTAAGTAGTTTTTCTTAATCTTATGATGGCTCATGGATGTTTAGAAGAATTGCTTGAGTTCTTAATTGTTTTGAGCTAGTCTAGACCTGTATGATCCGAGGAATTGGATTCAATACGCTCTAGATCTATGATCTTTATGTGGGAGCTTCATACCAAAAGTCTACTTTTTCTGGAAATTCTGGAATATGTGAGATTGTATATGTGATTTAGATCAAGTTCAAATCATGATCTAGTTTTATCTGATGACAGGATTTAATGATGATTATGGTTGTGATCTTAACCTATTGGAATTGAGACTGACCTATGCAATTGAGTGTGCTCAAGTCCTAGCTTGCATTGAGAGAATCATGTACATGAATCATGCATATGACAGATTGTTTAGTTTAACTGCTCTATCTTCCGACTAGATAGAACTTAATTTCGATTCTAGTTGAGAAAGTAAGAAACCACAGCGAATTGAGCATCAAGGATTGCTACAAGTGGATCCTTGAACCCCTAGTGCCTTTTTATTAATTGATTACCTTTAGTTTAGTTCAAAATATCTCTCTACATCAAATTACTAAATTCTGTTTAGTTAGTTCTTCAGTAGAAACTATTAGAAGTGTTTTGTGAATTCCTACACAAGTCCCTGTGGATCGACCTCTGTCTTACTGAGATTATTACTACATCGCAACCCTACACTTGGGGAAGCGAACAGTTGACTTAAACTCATTGATGGAGCGACTTCCAGTTGATAAACTATGACATATACACTATTTAGATGCCCTTAAGAAAAGTAATATCAATAAAATCAAACTTTCATACAAAAATGGTGGTTAGAAAAAGGACCTAACTACTCTGATTCACGTTCTTGTACCAAGGGCATAAACATTTCCCACTAAAAAGTAACATTTGGTTCGAAGAAATTTATGAGAATCAAGCAATCATTTCTTTTTCATTGTATTTTTTTTCCTTAAATGTTATTTACATTCAGGCAGTACTAGCGCAAAAAAACTGCCAAGGACCCCTATCGTAAATTGAAATAGAGAAAAAACAGCAATCGAAGAAGCAGAGGCACCCCTTAAGGACCTCAAGCCTCCCTAATACAGCCTAGACCCACACGGTCGAGAAAGACACTCCCACGAACTGCTCTGGGAAGGTCACTAAGATTTAGAAAGGACCTATAGCATTGGGTTTGACTACCCATTCTAGCCAATCCATCGGCAACACCATTGACTTCTCTAAGCACAAACGAGATTTTCACTTCCACACTCCTCAAAACAGAAGTAACCCGATTCCACCAATACCATAAGCACCCAGCTGGAGGGGCTACTCATATTGAAGAAATTTACCACCATTTAGGAGTCACTCTCCACAACGATTTTAGATAAACTCTTATCAATTTAAAGATGGATTGTAATGCCCTAGATTTTTCTGAAGTGGCTTTGAAAGTATAGCGTAGAATATTATGTGTAAAATCCTTGATTAACGGGAATTGTAACTTGTTTTATGAATAAGTAATTATCCGTGATGAATTCGATATATATTCTTTTATAAGAGATGCTTCGGAACATAGATAGAACCTCGTAAAATCATTAGATTTTTCAAAAGTCTCAAATTAAAAATAATTATGAAAATGCCCTTGGACCCCTATATTCACAATTTCTGTCAATCGGGTAGGTAGTGTTCGAATCCATATGGAAGGTAGACGTAGTTTTAGGTGTGTATCGATGCTATAAAGTTAGATTTTTTAAATGATCATTAGATCATGGAGATCTTAACCTAGGAGCATTCATGGCCGTTGAATGATGAAGCTAGTAAAGAAAGAAACCATACTAAACGATTATCTTAGTGGTAAACCCTTATCTTAAAATTCGTGTGAATATCTAATGCATATAAATATGAAATATTGAGTGCCCAAAAATGTTAATGCTCACATTAACCTAGATCTTTGATTTTTAGTTCACATGGTTCCCATGATTTGATTCATGTGAAATTTTATCACATGCATATTTATCATAAATGAACCACACACGTCGAATTTCAACCTTTACATCATGGTATAGATGGCCAAATTAGCAAATCAAATGCTTAACCCTTAATTTTAATGTCCATCGAGTGAGAAAAGTAGATGGTTAGTCATAGTCGAATATTTCCCTTCGTGTGAGTGACTTGGTCATCCATATCACGGACCAATAACGTGATTTGATTGTCCCACCTTCATAAGCCTCTTTCTTAAGTATGAAGTTATCTCGTTTCGGAAATAACCGAGTTACCAGCACCTTTCGAATCGGAACCTTTCAATTAATCCACTTCCCACAGTCAATTGAAACTAAAATTTGGAACATATCTTGGCCTCATATGACTATGAGTCTCTACAAAATTTGGACCCCGATCTATGATCCTATACTGTGGAACCCTAAAGTCAGTACCTTCCTTTACTAATTAAAGGTGAAATTTCAGATCTGGACATTTTCCACCATCGATCAACCACTAAATTTTACCCAATCGTTTGCCTATCATGACTACATATTTTTCTTAATTTTGGACCCCGATCATCAAGTGTGGACCGTTAATTGAATCAAGTCCATTTTGGCACCTGTCAAGCCAGTTTTTTAAGATCGCTCAATCTAGATTTCAGATCATAAAAAAAATTATACATTCTTACTCTATTCTTCATACCCAACGTGATGAACGGATTAGAACTCTTTAAAGACCAGCCTTTAGACCGTTTTGGAGGTATCCCAATAAGAGTGTGAGGGGTGGGCGCCACCTCTCTTGATAAGAGGGTGCGTACGCTCCCTCTCCCCATCCTTTCATGAAACCCCACATCCAACCCCTTTGTTCCAATCCCACACACAGAGGAAGAGAGAGAGAGAGAGAGCGAGACAGAAAACTCACTAGCCGATCATCATCTTCTTCTTCCTTCATCATCAACACGTGTAACCGTCTCCAAAATTTTCTCATGTTGTTGTGGTTTGTTGAGCTTCCAATTTATACATGATCTAGCCCATTACATCACATTATATGCATGGTTTGCATGTTCAAAAGACCCATCTAATGCTTGTTTTGTGATTGTAGGAATGAGAGTGACCTCACCGAATTAATACTTTAAAGACCCAATTAGAGGACTTTTATTGATGATTGAAGGAGGAGCAAAGAAAGAAGAAAGTAAGTAGAAGAGAGAGAAGAGGAAAGAAAGAAAGAAGTTGTGAAAAACAGAGGGCCGACTGGTCATGACCGGTCGGCCAAGGGAGCCACGACCGGTCCTGGCCGGTCGGCCACCCCGCTACCCACCTTGAAAGTTCACTGGAGTAAGGTCCAGATAGGCTCGACCGATTGTGACCAGTTGGCCAACAGGTCACCACCTCTGTGCACTCGCCGGATGAAGGACCAGATAGGTCCGACTTGTCAAGACTGGTCGGCTAACTCAGTCCGACCGGTCACAACCAGTTAACCATGTATAAACAGCAACCTTCTATTTTGAAGTTTCGATTTTTTTTGCGCAAGTGTGTAAGGGCTACGTACTTCTGGAAGTTTCTGAGGCAGTAGAGCCTCCCCACTATAAAAGGACACCTGGGTATCTTCCTAGAGCATCATAGAAGCTGAGGAACTTCATGGGAGGTAAAGAGAGCCGTCGTGGAGCGTCTACAACTCTCCCAAATTCGGGTTTTATGCTTTTTAGTTTTTTATCGAGTTCTAGTTGTATTATGACAATGCTCGGCTAGAATCTCTCAGCTAGGGCTGAGAGATGAAACTTGTAGCTAATTTCATATTTAATTCAATTTGATTCAAGTACTTTCACTTTAAGTTTGAATTTTGAATGTTCTAGTTCATATAAAGTTGATATTTTTAGAAGTTTTATGAGAGTTCATGTGCTCCGGACATGGATTCCTTGCAATTCTCTTAGATTATCATGTTTTGCTTGATTAGATTCAAATTATGTTAACCCTTGAGCATGCCATAGTCCATAGGCATAGCTGTTACTCCGAAGGCTATGATTCCGAAGGCTATGTGATTGAATAGGACTAGAACTTGAAAGTTCAACTTAAGTGGGATTGAATGTGGTTCAATGCTTTATCTTCTAACTAGATGAGAGATAGAACTTCAAATCGAGTTGTGTTTTATGCTTGGATTGATTGGATTAACATGGGATTGTTACAAGTGGATCCTTGAAAGCCTTAGTTCCTTTAAATACTGATTTTCCTAAATTACCGTTTAAGTTAGTTTTCTTAAATCATAATTCCAAATTGTTTCAATTCAAGTTTCTGGAATAGTTTAGAATTGGTTTTCTAATTCCCTATGGATCGACCTCGGTCTTACTGAGATTTATTACTACATTGCAGCCTTGCACTTGAGGCGATCGAACAAGTTTTTGGCGCCGCTGCCGGGAAAATTGCGATCTCGATGGACCGGCCCATATATATTTAAAGAAGTTTTTCCTCATGGGGCTGTCGAGATAGAGAATGCCATAAATGAAAACTGTTTTAAAGTGAATGGACAACGCCTTAAACCATTTGTTGAGAAATTTGATTCAGAAGACATGTCCATCACTCTGAATGATCCTGTGTACCAGGATGATTGATCTCCTAGTCTGACGGAGGTATAGCGTAGATTAAGTTTAGTTGTTTTTTCTATTTTTGTTCTACTGCTTTAGCGGATTTAGTTTTTCGGAGTTGTAGACTCCCATGATCGACTCTCTCAGGTACTATTGTTCTCACTCTCTTGTATTTTACCATTGCTCATGCTCATGCCCATTGCATATCTTTTTACATTGAGGACAATGCAAGATTTGGTTGGGGAGTGAGATGAGATTCCTCATCTAGCAGTTTGCAACATTTCGAGCATCATATGTGCAATTTTTTTTAATTTTCTAAAAATGCAAAACTCTTTTAGAAAACCTTAGTTCTATGCATTCGAGATAATACAAGTATACGAAAAGGAGATATATAGTGATGAATGTTGCAAGTCTTGAACTACTCTTAATATAATGGTTTTATATATGAATTCCCCTATTTATGTGATTGATAGAAATTTGAACACTCTTACACTTAGTTCACATTACATGATTTTCATGGTTTGAAAGGATCATGTGATTTGTGGATTGGCTAGACTTAGAATTGAGGTGTTGAGGAACCAAGCCGGGTTACTTTGTCCATCCTTGTCCATGGGAAAATAACGAAATATATGGATTTCTAAAAATCCTATCTAATGTAGAAGAAAAAGGAAAAGGAAGGATGAAAATATGGGAATGATGGAGAAAATGGTGGAAAATTCCGAAAAGGGATACCTATTACCAACCAGGGGATGGTCTACCCGTAACCAAAGCCAGAAATGGGACGTAGTGTGAAAGCTATCGGAAGGATGGTAAGGCAAATTCCGATCATAGGCTTGTTGTTGATTTGTACACCTTGAGATCTATAGTTTAGTCGATCTAGAAAGAAGATGATCTTGGAAACTCATGAGATGAGCTATCACTATGCACATTAGGTTGAATTTTGTTCAAAGTTCTTCTATCTATCAATCAATCAGCGGGAATTTTATATGAACACTTTTTATGTTTTGAGAATTTATGGTTGCAACCTCTATCGCCCAGTTCTTTAATTTTTGTACTTGTATGCCTTGGAATGAATAGAAGTATTGTTTCTGAAGGAGAGTTAGATTTTGGAAGATTGAACTTGTTTAACGCATGTTTTGCTCGGGACTAGTAAAAAACTGGTTGGGGGTGTGTTGAGCTTCCAATTAATACATGATCTAGCCCATCATCACATTATATGCATGGTTTGCATGTTTAAAAGATTCATCTAATGCTTGTTTTATGATCGTAGGAATGAGAGCAACCTTGCCCAATTGATGCTTTAAAGACCCAATTAGAGGACTTTTATTGATGATTGAAGGAGCAAAGAAAGAAGAAAGCAAGTAGAAGAGAGAGAAGAGGAAAGAAAGAAAGAAGTTGTGAAAAATAGAGGGCCGAACGGTCATGACCGGTCGGCCAAGGGAGCCACGACCGGTCCTGACCGGTTGGCCACCCCACTGCCCACCTTGAAAGTTCACTAGACAAAGGTCCAGATAGGCCCGACTGGTTATGACCGGTTGGCCAATAGGTCGCCACCTCTGTGCACTCGCTGGATGAAGGACCAGATAGGTCCGACTGGTCAAGACCAATCGGCCATGCGTAAACAGCAACCTTCTATTTTGAAGTTTCGATTTTTTTGTGAAAGTACATAAATGCTACGTACTTCTGGAAGTTTCTGCGGCGGTAGAGTCTCCCCACTATAAAAGGACACCTAGGGTCTCTTCCTAAAGCATCATAGAAGCTGAGGAACTTCGTGGGAGGTGAAGAGAGCTATCGTGGAGGGTCTGCAACTCTCCTGAATTCGGGTTTTTATGCTTTTTAGTTTTTTATTGAGTTCTAGCTGTAGTATGACAATGCTCGACTAGAATCTCTCAGCTAGAGCTAAGAGGTGAAGCTTGTAGCTAATTTTATGTTTAATTCATTTTGATTCAAGTACTTCCACTTTAAGTTTGAATTTTGAATGTTTTAGTTCATATAAAGTTGATATTTTTAGAAGTTTTATGAGAGTTCATGTGCTCCGGACATGGATTCCTTGCAATTCTCTGAGATTATCATGTTTTGTTTGATTAGATTCGAATTATGGTAACCCTTGAGCATGCCATAGTCCATAGGCATGACTGTTACTCCGAAGGCTATGATTTCGAATGCGATGTGATTGAATAGGACTAGAACTTGGAAGTTCAACTTAAGTGGGATTGAATGTGGTTCAATGCTTTATCTTCCAACTAGATGAGAGATAGAACTTCAAATCTAGTTGTGTTTTATGCTTGGATTGATTGGATTAACATGGGATTGTTACAAGTGGATCCTTGAAAGCCTTAGTTCCTTTAAATACTGATTTTCTTAAATTACTGTTTAAGTTAGTTCTCTTAATTCATAATTCCAAATTATTTCAATTCAAGTTG
The DNA here is from genome assembly GCA_003013855.2 of Liriodendron chinense. Taxonomy (NCBI): domain Eukaryota; kingdom Viridiplantae; phylum Streptophyta; class Magnoliopsida; order Magnoliales; family Magnoliaceae; genus Liriodendron; species Liriodendron chinense. The sequence goes on along the minus strand of ML058510.1, from coordinate 5,058,650 downwards.
TTGGAATAGTTTAGAATTGGTTTTCTAATTCCCTGTGGATTGACCTCAGTCTTACCGAGATGTATTACTACATCGCAGCCTTGCACTTGAGGCGAGCGAACATGATTCGTGTAGAAATATTTTCCATCAATTCCATCTAGGGTTTTCAAGTTTAAGCTGAGGTGAGAATTTCTTTTAAACATAGTTACAATAATATTGTTGATTTCATGCTTAAAACTTAAGAATTTATTGTATGATTGCTTGAAACACATGTTTGTTGAATTCTCTCCATTAAAACATAAATCGTGTATGCAATTTCTTGAGGTGTTTAAGCTAATTTTTTAATTGATATGACCTATGATTTATATTAAATGTTTTGAAAGGAAATCATGTTGGTATATGTGCTAATGTGACAGCTATGAGAAATCTATGCTTGATTTAAGATTAGTACATGCTTTTAATGAACATGAGTAACCTGTTGTGATACAAGATTATGTATGCGGATGTTTCATCAATTCCCTCTTGAATGATGTAATTGTATGTTTGAAAGGATTGACCCATAAGGGTTGCATTGTATATTTTTGGCAAGACCATGTGCGATATTTTAAGATTTACTAAGGAAACATTATGATTGGTTTTGGTTTTAAGATAATAGGTTTGAGAACGTAGTGTTGAGGAACATGGAATAAGAATTCTGATTTTCTATCATTATGCTATGGATGCCATGAATTTGTGAAATACAAATAAATGTATGAAAATATATTCCTAATATGTTCAAGTTAACACCCAAAAACTCGACCCATCGTGCTATGCACGAGAGTCAAAATTTCGAGGCATTACATGATGCATTCCAGTATAGCCTTACTCTCCGCCCTAACATTGGTGCCCAACCCGTAACTAATTCAAGCAATTGTTTCTTTAAAAAAAAAAATACTTACGTGATTTGCGAAGACGTAAGGGGGTGAGACCTATGCTAAAATGTAAGCAATCATTTTACATGGATTAGATCCCCTCTGTCCATTAAGTACACCACACTTTGTTTGGCCTAGGCCAAAAAATTAAGCAAATCCTAGACATGAGTGTGCTAAAATATAGAGAAACTTTTGGGTTGGAAAAGCCCACCATTAAAATCTTCTAAATTACGTGTGAGGTCCACCATGGAATGGACATACCATTCGAGTTGATCCATTTGATGCATCATTACTAGAAGAAGGGATGCGCTAAAAAATTATATTTTAAAACTTTTGTACACTTACATTTGCTGTTGTAGAATTTAGAGGGCTTAGGAATGATTTTACACTATTTTGTATTATGTATGCTCACCACAGTTTTGGGTTGGATTGGGTTTTGGGTCCAACCCAAAAATGAGACCTCTAAACATGGACCGAGTGAATTTATTCCAAGCTTCCTCTACATGGGGATCGGTTAGTGCAAGATGCTGAAACACACCTTTGTCCTTTGAGTATGAAGGACTTGAATAGACCTTGCGCATATTTTTGGAACTTGGCGCAGCGTAGACGGGGTAAGATCGATCACCATTTGTCTCACAAGATACCTACTCCAAATTCATAGAGCTTTATGAGAATCCTCAACCAGAATTTCCTTGATTTCACTAGGGAAAAAGTCTCAAGTCCATGAGAGAAGAAGAAAATCATAGTTTATTGATGAAAGATGAATGCCTAAACAATGTTTCTAAACGTGTTTAAATAAGCAACAAAATCCTAAACAAACCCTTGGTGCGTAAGAAAAGAATCATAATTTAAAAAGGAAAGAAATTAAAAAATTCTATGCAACTGCTCGTGTATGGTTGAGCGCCTGACACCCTCCAAAACAGTGGAGTGAGAAAAATTCAAAATTCCATTGAATTTCAGGCACCTAACGAAGGGTTGTTCAGGTGTGCGATGACAAACCAAACTGTCCAAAGAGTTGAGGCAAAATTCGGATGAGTTTAGGACGCCCAATAATGGGTTGTCAGGCATCCGATGGTCGTAAGGCGCTCGATAATGGTATGAACGGGCATCTGGAATCAACCAGACTGTTTAGATAATTCTTTGTACCATTTCAGCCTATGGTCGAGTGATCGACGAAGTGCAATCGGGCTCCCGAAGGTTCTGAGTTTGCTGAATTTTGGCTAGAACTTTGCTGCTTCTCTTGGCCTCTTTCCGATAGTCCATTCTTGTCATGTAATCATCAATGACCTACTCTACATCAGAACTGGAATAAGTAACAGTTATTAAATGGAGAGTGTGCAACTAAAAACTTTGTGGCGCTCATCATATATGTGTAGGTGTCTGTGGGTGCATAGTGGAAAGGGGAAGGAAGATATCACCATCTTCTTCTTCCTCAATGATAAACCTTAAATTCATGAGTAACTTTGAATTCAAAAGGTAGAAAAAAAAAATCAAATAGAAGATTTATTATTAAGAAATATAAATAAAATCTCTTTAGGAAGGCCTTTCAAATGGCTTATATAAGCACTAGGTTCTTTATTTGTAGCTTTAGTGAAATAGTAATTTTTCTAAACTAACAAAACAAGGAATGAATAAGCTAATTTTCACTGTGATTCAAAATTTTGGTGGTTTGGGGATGTTTTTATGATGCACCTCATGTCCTAATATAAGCGAGTTGTCAGCTTGTCCTAGACTTATGTCCACCATGTGTCTCTTGGAGAGTGAAGGTCAGGCCCGTGTAGCTAAAGGTAAGTAAGGCGGCCAAGCCTTACTTACCTTTATGAGGAGGATCTGGCCAAATAGAGAAGTGAGTCCCAAATGAGGAGGGTGTTTAGAGAGCTCAAAGATTTGCCTACCATAATTAGAGGCCATCTCTTTCTTAGACAAGGTTGGCTTTGGTAATATTTGGTCCTATTGATTTTTGTTCTTTATTTTCTTGTTTAGGTTGCTGGGTTAGAGTGGGGTGGGATGAGGTGTTCTGTCTTTCGGCGTGTTTTGTAAGGCGGGCCCTCCCTAGTCTTTGTTTGTTTTAAATTAATAAAATCATTTAGCTTAAAAGAAAGGGACAATGCCAAACGAATGCCTACAGTTTGGTTGAATTCCAAAAAAGAGTCTGCTTTTAAACTCTTTCCTAAAATTTGCCTAACTTTTCCACATTTAGCCAAAAACCCGCTCGCCGTCTAACACTGTCATGTATTCATTAATGTCTTTATTTGTTTTACTCATGGGACGCAATCCGCTTCCCATCCATCGCAGATTTCCAGATAAACCCTTGCGCAGTCTAAGAACCTAGGTGAGGCCCACCGTGATGTTTGTGAGACATCCACCCCGTCCATCCATTTTGTGAGATCATTTTAGGAGATGCGAACAAAAATGAGCTAGATCCAAGACTCGAGTGGGCTGCATTAAAGGAAAAGGTGGGTAGAAAAATTCCTATCATTAAAACCTCCCTAGTCCACAATGATGTTTATATGCCATCATTATCGTTCATCACGACATTCTTACTGGGATGAACTGAAAAGACAAATATTAGCCTGATTTAAAACTTTTGTGGCCCCACGAATATTGTTCGCTCGCCTCAAGTGTAAGGCTGCGATGTAGTAATAAATCTCGGTAAGACCGAGGTCGATCCACAGGGAAAAAGTAACAGCTTCCTAATTACTCCAGCAACTCAGTTAATAGAACAAATTCAATTTCAATAGGATGTTTAATCAAAACAGTAACTTAATGAAAAATCAGAGATATAATGTACTAAGGCTTCAAGGATCCACTTGTAGCAATCCTATGTTACTTCAGTCAATCCAAGTAGAGAACACAACTAGATTCGAAGTCCTATCTCTCATCTAGTTGGAAAGTAAAGCATTCACACACATTCATCCAATTCAAGTTGAACTTCCAAGTTCAAGTCCATTCAATCAATGTAGAATTCAAATTCATAGCCTGCGGAGTAACAGCCATGCCTATGGACTATGGCCTGCTCAAGGATTACTACAATTCGAATCTAAACAAGCAACCTGTGATAATCTCAGAGAATTAAAAGGAATTCATGTCCGGAGCACATGAACTCAGATAAGACATCTCAAACTACCACCTATTGGACTGAAACATAAGAAAAATCCAACTTTGAATTAAAAGTACTTGAATCAAACTGAAATTAACATAGAACTGGCTACAAGCTTCACCTCTCAGCCTTAGCTGAGAGGTTTTAGCCGAGCATAGTCATGCTACAACTAAAAACTCGAAAATAAAGCATAAAACTAGAAAAACCCGAAGATAGATGTTGCAGACGCTCCACAGTCGCCTTCAGCCTCCAAACTCACGTTCCTTCTCTTCTCTGATGCCTTAGGGAGAGCCCCTAGGTGGCCTTTTATAGCAACAATCCCCCCTTGCGTCGGATTCTGCGAAAGCCTTCGCATTGCGCAGCAATTTTCGGAGTCCCAATTTAGAAAGGAGACTTCTTACGCAGGGCCGACCGGTCGTGACCGGTCGGCCTGGCTTTTCAATTACTCCAGAAAGCTCAGCCGACCGGTCATGACCGGTCGGCGTGGGTTTTCAATTGTTCCAGCGTGCATGCCCGACCGGTCATGACCGGTCGGGCTGCTTCTCCTTCATCCAGTGCCTATGGCCGACCGGTCATGACCGGTCGGCCCCAATGCAATGTGTCCAGTCTTCCTGGCCGACCGGTCAAGACCGGTCGGCCTCCTTCCATTTACATCTTATATGTGGCTGACCGGTCGGACTTGGTTTTTCTTCCACTTTTTCTTCTTTTCTTCATTCTCTTTTCTCCCTTTTTCTTCTTCTTTCTTTGATCCATCCTAGGACTTCATGCAATGTCTTCAAATACATTCTTTTGGCTCCAATTTAATGAAATCCACTCTCATCCCTACAATCACAGAAACACGTGTTAGATGGGTCTTTAAATCGTGAAAATCATGCAAACCATGTCATGTAATGGGCAATGCAATGTATAAATTGGAGGTTCAACACACCCCCCAACCAGCTTTTTGCTAGTCCCGAGCAAAACATGTGTGAAACAATTTCAAACCTCCAAACCCAACTCTCCCTCAGAACCCATGATTCTATCCATTCCAAGGTGTATAAGTATAAAATTTGGAAAAATTAGGTGATAGAAGCTGAAATCTTGGACTCTCAAAACATAATAAGTGTCTACATGAAATTCCCACTGATTGATTGATAAATAGCAGAACTCGAACAAATTCAACCTAGTGTGCATAGTGAAAGTTCATCTCATGAGTTTCTGGGATCATCTTCTTCATAGATTAAGTAAACCAAGGATTTTAAGGTGCACAGAGCAACAACAAGCCTATGACAGGAATTTGCCTTACCGTCCTTCCGACGGCTTTCACACTACGTCCCATTTCCGGCTTTGGTTACGGTTCGACCATCCCCCGGTTGGTAATAGGTAGCCCTTTTTCGGAATTTTCCACCATTTTTCTTTCCTTCCCGATTTCATCCTTTCTTTCCTTTTTCTTTTAACTTAGATAGGATTTTTAGAAATCCATATCTTTCATTATTTTCCCATGGACAAGGATGGACAAAATACCCCGGCTTGGCTGCTCAACACCTCTAAACCAAAGTCTAGCTAATCCACAAATCACATAAACCTGTCACTCATGAAAATCGTGTAATGTGAACTTGGTGTGAAGGTGTTCAAATTTTCTATCAATCACAACAATAGGGGAACTAACATATAAAACCATTATGTTGGGAGAATTCAAGACTTACAACATCACACACTTCGTATCTCCTCTTCTTATACTCATATCATCTCGAATGCATGGAAATATGGTTTTCCAAAAGAGTTTTGAAATTTTAGAAAATTCGAAAAAAATTTGCGCATGTGAGGCTCGAAATGTTGCAATATGCTAGATGAGGAATCTCATCTCACCCCCCAACCAAATCTTGTATTGTCCTCAATGTAAAAAGATAATTAGTTAGCATGAACACGAGAACAATGGTAAAATATGAGAGAATGAGAATCAATAGTACCTGAGAGAATGATCATGGAGGTCTGCAATTCCAATAACTAAAACCTACTAAAACAGTAAAAAGAAACTAAACCTACTTATGCTATACCTCCATCAGACTAGGAGATCAATCATCCTGATAGACAGGATCATTCAGGGAGATGGACATGTCTTCTGAATCAAATTTCTCAACAAATGGTTTAAGGCGTTGTCCATTAACTTTGAAACAGTCACCATTCGCTGCATTCTCAATCTCAACAGCCCCATGGGGAAAAACTTCTTTAACAATATATGGGCCGGTCCATCGAGATCGTAGTTTTCCCGGAAAAAGATGAAGTCGGGCATTGTACAAGAGCACTTTCTGTCCTTCATGGAAGGATTTCCTTAAGATATGTTTGTCATGAAAGGCCTTCATCTTGCTCTTGTAAATCCTCGAATTCTCATATGCATCGTTCCGGATCTCATCAAGCTCATTTAATTGGAGTTTGCGAAGCGAGCTAGCCTTGTCTATGTCAAAATTTAGGGCCCGAATTGCCCAATAGGCTTTGTGTTCTATCTCCACAGGCAAGTGGCAAGCTTTCCCATAGACCAGTCTATAAGGGGACATTCCAATGGGTGTCTTGTATGCAGTACGGTGAGCCCAAAGTGCATCATCTAATCGTAGGGACCAATCCTTACGATCCGGTCTCACCGTCTTTTCTAAAATCTGCTTGATTTCCCTGTTGGAGATTTCAGCTTGTCCACTTGTTTGTGGGTGGTATGGGGTACTCACTTTGTGCCTAATACCATATTTCTTCATCAAGGTTTCAAAAGGTCTATTGCAAAAGTGAGAACCACCATCGCTAATAATGGCTCGAGGTGTCCCAAATCTAGAAAGTATATTTTCTTTGAGAAACTTGAGGACCGTACGATGATCGTTGGTTCTACATGGGATAGCCTCTATCCATTTAGACACATAGTCTACGGCCAATAGAATATAGACATGTCCAAAAGATGAGGGGAATGGTCCCATGAAATCGATGCCCCAACAGTCAAAGACTTCAAGATGTTGAATTGGGGTGAGGGGCATCATATTTCGACGGGATAATCCTCCTAACTTCTGGCAGCGCTCGCAAGCTTTGCAAAACTCGTGGGTATCTTTAAATAATGTGGGCCAATAAAAACCACACTGCAGAATTTTTGCAGTTGTTTTCTTGGCTGAAAAATGACCCCCACATGCTTGATCATGACAAAAGGAGATGACTGAATTGTGTTCATCATCGGGGACGCATCTCCTTATAATTTGGTCTGGGCAATATTTAAACAATAAAGGTTCATCCCAGAAAAATCTGCGCACTTCCCTTAGAAATTTACGTTTGTCTTGCGCAGTCCAATGAGTCGGCATCGCACCTGTGGAAAGATAGTTGGCTATATCAGCGTACCATGGTGGATGCATAGCAACAAAGAGTTGCTCATCCGGGAATGAGTCCTCAATAGGTGACTCGTCAATGGAATTTGGTAGGACTAGGCGGGATAGATGATCCGCGACCACATTTTCTACCCCCTTCTTATCTTTGATCTCCAAGTCGAATTCTTGAAGGAGTAGGATCCATCTTAGCAAACGGGGCTTAGCATCCTTCTTAGAAAGAAGGTATTTCAGCGCCGCATGATCCGTATAAACAATAACTTTGGATCCTATTAAGTATGGCCTGAATTTGTCCAAGGCAAAGATGACAGCTAGGAGCTCTTTCTCCGTAGTTGAATAATTAACTTGGGCAGGATTCAAGGTCCTACTCGCGTAGTAGATGACATGGGGCTTTTTATCCTTCTTTTGGCCTAACACCGCCCCAATAGCAAAATCGCTCGCATCGCACATCAACTCAAAAGGAATGGACCAATCTGGTGGTTGCATGATAGGAGCGGTTGTCAACATGTCTTTTAGCTTTGAAAAAGCTAATTGACATTCGGTACTCCACTCAAATTGGTTCTCCTTTTGTAGAAGGTTGCATAAAGGCCTTGAGATGTGACTAAAGTCCTTTATAAACCTTCGATAGAAACCGGCGTGTCCCAGGAAGGACCGCACATCGCGTATGCTTTTGGGTGGTGGTAGATTGGAGATTATGTCAATTTTTGCCCGGTCTACCTCTATTCCATTGGACGAGATGATGTGTCCAAGGACTATTCCTCTTTGTACCATAAAGTGGCACTTTTCCCAGTTTAATACAAGTTGCTTTTCCTCACACCTCATTAAGACCAACTTCAAGTGCTCGAGGCACTCATCAAATGTACAACCAAAAACAGAGAAGTCATCCATGAACACCTCAAGAAACTCACCCACCATGTCTGAGAAAATACTCAACATGCATCGTTGGAATGTGGCGGGTGCATTGCATAACCCGAATGGCATCCTTCGGTAGGCGAAGGTACCAAACGGGCATGTAAATGTGGTTTTCTCTTGGTCTTCCGGAGCTATCTCAATTTGGTTGTATCCGGAATAGCCATCTAGGAAGCAATAGTAGGGATGGCCTGCCAACCTCTCCAAAATTTGGTCCATAAATGGGAGAGGGAAGTGGTCTTTCCTACTGACCGTATTGAGCTTCCTATAATCAATGCACATACGCCAACTGGTGGTCACCCTAGTGGGTATAAGCTCGTTGTTGGCGTTTTCAATGATGGTAATACCGGATTTCTTGGGGACAACTTGGGTAGGACTCACCCATTGGCTATCTGAGATGGGGTAGATGGTACCCACATCCAATAGCTTTAACACTTCGGCTTTGACAACCTCCATCATGTTTGGATTTAGCCGTCTTTGAGGTTGTCTAGTCGTTTTTGCGTTTTCTTCAAGGTGTATACGGTGAGTGCAAACCGAAGGATCTATCCCTTTGAGATCCGCTATTGTCCAACCTATGGCTTCCCGGTGTTTTTTGAGTAACTCAATCAACTTGAGCTCTTGGTCTTTTTCTAGGTGGGAGGCAATGACAACTGGGAAAGTTTCCTCTTGACCCAGATATACATATTTAAGCTCGGATGGCAATGGTTTGAGGTCAAGCTTCGGTGGTTTGATGCTAGACGGTAGAGGCCTTGATGTGGTTGGTAGCAATTTTTCGAAATGGGGCCTCCACCGGCTAGTATCAACTACCAGTTTTTCTATATTTAATGCATGCACAATCTCACTAATGATAGGGTCTTTAGAATCCATGACGTGTGCTAAGCATGTCTCCAAACTTTCTAGTGGTTCAAGCTGGAGGAGTTCTTCTTCTTCAAAGGTTTCAAGCATGTTTACATCGAAAAACTCATCATCATCGACATCCCTATGTCTTTTGCCCAGGTGGAATACATTCACCTCTAGTGTCATGTTTCCAAAAGATAATTGCATCACCCCATTCCGGCAATTGATGATTGCGTTTGATGTGGCAAGGAATGGGCGGCCTAATATCACCGGTATTTGGGTGCTAGCATCCAAAACCGGTTGTGTGTCCAAGACTATAAAATCTACCGGGTAGTAGAATTTGTCAACTTGGACTAAAACATCCTCAACTATCCCCCTCGGTACACGGATAGATCTATCAGCGAGTTGCAATGTGGTTTTGGTGGGTTTTAATTCACCAAGACCCAATTGTTCATATACCGAGTATGGGATCAAGTTCACACTTGCCCCCAAGTCTAACAAGGCACGTTCAATCCGGTAGTCTCCAATGATACATGAAACTGTGGGACTACCAGGATCTTTAAATTTTGGGGGAGTCTTTTGAGTGAGGATGGCACTCACTTGCTCAGTTAAGAAGGCCTTTTGCTGCACATTATATTTGCGTTTTGTTGTGCATAGGTCTTTTAGAAACTTGGCATAAGAGGGAATTTGTTTGATGGCATCAAGCAAAGGGATATTGATCTTGACTTGTCTAAAAATTTCTAGAATATCTTGAGAATTTGGGAGAGATTTTGGGGCAACCAATCTTGATGGGAATGGTGCTGTGGGCTGGTAAATGCGTTCCGGTTGTTGTGGGGCTAAGTTAGATCCATTTTCATCCTCAGGACTTACCGGATCATTAGGCTCATCGGCCTTCACCGGAATAGTTTTGTCAATTTGTTTACCACTTCTAAGGGTGGTAATGGATTTAGCTTGCTCCATGTTTTGGTTGGAAAGATTAGGGATGCTTACTTCATGAACTTGCTTAGGATTGGGTTGAGGTTGGGCTGGAAAGGTCCCTTCCCTAGCATTCAAGCGTCCCTTAATCTCATCAACCGAGACTTTCAGCTCTTGGAACAATTGCTGATTTGATTCATTTATTTGCGCTTGCCCTTGCATAAACGCTCTCAAAGTATCCTCCCATGAGACTTGAGGTGGGGCCATATTTTGCATGGGTGGCCCTCTTTGGGAGTTGGTAGGATTGCCTGTTGGGGCATTCTTCCAACTGAAATTCGGGTGGTTCTTCCAACTCTCATTGTATGTATTACCTACTGGTCCATTGAAGGGCCGTTGATAACCATATGTGGCATTGGCTGTCTCTTGCAACACTTCCTTAAATGCAGGAATTGTGGGACAATCTTGCGTAGCGTGTAAGTCGGTGAGACAAATCCCACATGTAGTTTCAACAGCTTCCTTGGACTTGGAAACTCCATTTTTGCTAAGTTCCATGGCCTCAACCTTCCTTGTGAGGTTGGCTATCCTTGCATTTACGTCGTCTTCCTCTTTAAGGACATATATCCCTCCTTTCTCTTGAATAGGCTTGGGGTTCTTGGGTTTATCCGAGGTGTCCCAAGATTGGGCATTTTCAGCCAACATGTCCAAGTAACTCCAAGCATCATCTGGATTTTTACTCATAAACTCGCCATTGCACATCATTTCCACAAATTGGCGCATATTAGGACTTAATCCATCATTGAAAAAATTTATAATTCGCCAACTCTCATAGCCATGATGTGGGCAAGCAAGCAGGAGTTCCTTAAATCTTTCCCAACATTGAAAGAATGATTCACCCTCTTTTGCTGAGAAATTCATTATGGCCCTTCGAAGAGTGTTTGTCTTATGAGCTGGGAAGAACTTTTTCAAGAATTCCCGGTTCATCTCAACCCATGACCCAATCGAATATGGTCTAAGAGAGTGAAGCCAATCTTTGGCTCTTTCTTTCAAGGTGAAGGGAAAAAGTTTAAGTCTGATTGTATCCCCAGAAACATTGGGATAATGCAAGGTGGCCAACACTTCTTCGAATTCTTGCAAGTGTAAGTATGGGCGGTCAGAGTCTAGCCCATGGAATTTAGGTAAAAGTTGGATTACTCCCGGTTTTATGTCAAGGGTCCCACCGTTAGCTGGTAGAACTATGCAAGAAGGTGTAATTGTACGAGCAGGTTGTAGGTAATCCCGTAGTGATCTCATTGGAGGAACGTTATGTACCTCATTCTCTCCTACTCCTTCCTGATTTGCGTTTGTGGTTGGAGTAGGGGGTGGAGGATTCCTTAAGGGTGTTTGCTCCATACTCCCTAAACTTTCACAATGCTCTTGATAATTCCGGACTCGTCTATGGACTGACAATGGTCCAACTAAACCACCTTCAGATTGGAGACGATTTGAATGGTTACGTTCCCAACGGGACATAAACCACTCAATCAGAAATCAAAACTAATCTTAACCTAGAAAACTGCAATCTGAAAATTCTAAAAACTAAGTTAGAAAGGTATCACCTGATGCGCTTAAACTGAAAGAAGAATTCCTACAAAACAGAAAACTTTGTTAGTTCTAAGAAAAATCAGAAAAACCTATCTACTTCTACAGCCACTGAAACTATTTGAAAACTATTATCTAATTTCCCCGGCAACGGCGCCAAAAACTTGTTCGCTCGCCTCAAGTGTAAGGCTGCGATGTAGTAATAAATCTCGGTAAGACCGAGGTCGATCCACAGGGAAAAAGTAACAGCTTCCTAATTACTCCAGCAACTCAGTTAATAGAAAAAATTCAATTTCAATAGGATGTTTAATCAAAACAGTAACTTAATGAAAAATCAGAGATATAATGTACTAAGGCTTCAAGGATCCACTTGTAGCAATCCTATGTTACTTCAGTCAATCCAAGTAGAGAACACAACTAGATTCGAAGTCCTATCTCTCATCTAGTTGGAAAGTAAAGCATTCACACACATTCATCCAATTCAAGTTGAACTTCCAAGTTCAAGTCCATTCAATCAATGTAGAATTCAAATTCATAGCCTGCGGAGTAACAGCCATGCCTATGGACTATGGCCTGCTCAAGGATTACTACAATTCGAATCTAAACAAGCAACCTGTGATAATCTCAGAGAATTAAAAGGAATTCATGTCCGGAGCACATGAACTCAGATAAGACATCTCAAACTACCACCTATTGGACTGAAACATAAGAAAAATCCAACTTTGAATTAAAAGTACTTGAATCAAACTGAAATTAACATAGAACTGGCTACAAGCTTCACCTCTCAGCCTTAGCTGAGAGGTTTTAGCCGAGCATAGTCATGCTACAACTAAAAACTCGAAAATAAAGCATAAAACTAGAAAAACCCGAAGATAGATGTTGCAGACGCTCCACAGTCGCCTTCAGCCTCCAAACTCACGTTCCTTCTCTTCTCTGATGCCTTAGGGAGAGCCCCTAGGTGGCCTTTTATAGCAACAATCCCCCCTTGCGTCGGATTCTGCGAAAGCCTTCGCATTGCGCAGCAATTTTCGGAGTCCCAATTTAGAAAGGAGACTTCTTACGCAGGGCCGACCGGTCGTGACCGGTCGGCCTGGCTTTTCAATTACTCCAGAAAGCTCAGCCGACCGGTCATGACCGGTCGGCGTGGGTTTTCAATTGTTCCAGCGTGCATGCCCGACCGGTCATGACCGGTCGGGCTGCTTCTCCTTCATCCAGTGCCTATGGCCGACCGGTCATGACCGGTCGGCCCCAATGCAATGTGTCCAGTCTTCCTGGCCGACCGGTCAAGACCGGTCGGCCTCCTTCCATTTACATCTTATATGTGGCTGACCGGTCGGACTTGGTTTTTCTTCCACTTTTTCTTCTTTTCTTCATTCTCTTTTCTCCCTTTTTCTTCTTCTTTCTTTGATCCATCCTAGGACTTCATGCAATGTCTTCAAATACATTCTTTTGGCTCCAATTTAATGAAATCCACTCTCATCCCTACAATCACAGAAACACGTGTTAGATGGGTCTTTAAATCGTGAAAATCATGCAAACCATGTCATGTAATGGGCAATGCAATGTATAAATTGGAGGTTCAACAAATATCTAAACTGTGGATGTTCAATCCTCACATATTTAGCCTACTTGTATCTTGGATCCGGCTCATTTTTTGTCTCATGTCTTAAAATGAGCTCACAAAACAAGTGAAAGAGGTGGATTTCTCACTAACATTATGTTGGCCCCACCTATGTTCCCATCGAGGAACATCACGATGAAAGGCTTATACAGGCAATATGTTGTTCGCTCTCCTCAAGTGCAAGGCTGCGATGTATTAATAATTCTCAGTAAGACCGAGGTCGATCCATAGGGAATTAGGGTAAACCAATTCAAACTATTCTAGCAACTTCAATTTAAGCAATTTTGAAGTTTGATTTCATAAATTAAGTAAAAACAGTAACTTTTGTAAAAATCTATTAATTAATGGAATTAAGGCTTTAAGGATCCACTTGTAGTAGTTCCATGTGAATTCATTCGTCTAAGCATAAACACAACTAGATTCGAAGTTATATCTCTTATGTAGTTGGAAGATTAAGCATTTAAACACAAACAATACCACTTAAGTCAGAGAATAAGATTCTAGTTCTAATGAAGCACATATAATTCAAAACATGTAGCCTTCGAAGTAACAACCATGTCAAGAGACTATGGTATACTCTAGGGTTACTACAATTCGAATCTAATCAATCTAAACATGATAATCTCGTAGAATTGCAAGGAACCCATGTCTGAAGCACATGAACTCTCATAAAACATCCAAAAATGCCACTTTATTCAAACTAGAACTTAAATATCTAAACTTAAAGTAAATGTACTTGAATAAAACAAATTCAACATGAAAACTAGCTATAAGTTTCACCTCTTAGCCTTAGCTAAGAGGTTTAGCCAAGCATTGTCATACTTGAACTAAAAACAAAAGAAAAACTAATCAAAAGCATAGAAAACTAGAAAAATCGGAGTTGAAGGAGTTGCGATCGCTTCACGATGATCTCTCTTGCTCCCCACGAACTTAGAACTCTTCTAGGATACCTTAGCAAAGATGCCAATGTGTCCTTTTGATTAAAAAAACCACGAACTACCTCGGATTGTGTAACAATTTACCCACTTACGTCGATCATCAGACGTTGGTCAGGCGCCCGGTCAAGTGTTGGTCGGGCGCACGAACATACTTTAATTCAATCCAACAGGCTTTTAATGAAATTCACTTTGAATATTTGGTGCCTGACCATGTTTTGGTCGGGCGCACGGTCAGGTCCAGATTTGTCCAGCGGGTTCAGCATATTTCCTTCCAATTTCGAGCGCCGGACCATGTGATGGTCGGGCGCCCGGTGGCCTTCTGATATAATTGCTGATTTCCTCTTTTTTCTATTCGATCTAGGTCTTTCTGATGTGATTCTTTAGGGCTTCTTTTCAGTGTCTTCAATGTAGTTCCAAATGACCCTTTTAACATCAAATTCATTACTTTTCTCTCTCATTCCTATAATCACAAACATGCATTAGATTAATTCTTTAATCATAGAAATCATGCATGAAATGTGATGAAACGAGGTTAGAATATGTATAATTTAAGAGCTCATCATCTACATCCTTGTCTTTAGGGGGATTAGGTGTTGCTAGGTTACACCCACTCCCTTGCCGTGGGCCTCACCTTGATGATGTGTTGTATATCCACACCGTCCATACGTTCTCTAAACCAATTTAGGACGTGCTCCCAAAAAATTATGCACATCTAAATCTTAGGTGGACCATACCACATGAAACAATGGTTATTAAGTGCCTCACAATTAAAAAATCCAAAAGGCCCTTTGTAAGGTTTTCATAATGTTTACTTTCGATCCAATCGTTGATAATGTCAAGAACACCTGGATGAAGAGAAAGTACAAATATTAGCATGATCCAAAACTTTTGTGGTCCACAAAATGTTTTTAATAGTCATTCATCATTGTTTCTAGTGGTATGTCCCACCTGAGATTTGAATCTTCTTAAGGTTTGGGATTAAGTATTAAAATGAGATGGGAAACCCGATGGACAACATAGATATACAACATACACATCAAGGTAGGCCCCACATGGTTAGTATAACACCCACTAAGGTGTTGCTGGTAACAGCTCATCCGCTCCCTCTAGCAAGGTATTGTGAGAGTAGTACTCGATCGGGCGCTCGCTGCCAACACCCCCACCCCAATGGGGTTTTATGATGTGTTAGGGGCTGTGGAGCCCCTTGATGTATATCCATGTGGTCTGTCCATTTTTCTAGATCATTTTACTGCATGAAAAAAAAAAAAAAAAAAAGAACAGATCTAAAGCTCAAGTGGGGATAATGACACCGTCTGTTAAAACTTTCTAGGGCCTGTTCGCTTCCCCAAGTGTAGGGTTGCGATGTAGTAATAATCTTGGTAAGGCCAAGGTCAATCCACAAGGACTAACTCAGGAATTTGCAGAATCTCTTCCAATAATCTCTAAATATGAAGATAAGAAGTAAATAAGTAATCTATAATTTTGAAGATGAGTTTAAACAATCTAAAAGAAGCACTAGGGTGTCAAGGATCCACTTGTAGCTATCCTCGATGCATAATTTGCTGTGGTTTCTCAATTACACAACTAAAATCGAAATTAAATCCTATCTAGTCGGATTATAGAGTGGTTATATTATCAAATAATCTGTCACATGTGTTGTTCATCAACATGATTCCCTTAATTCAAGTTAAGACTTGGGCACACTCAATTGTATAGGCCAATCCTAGTTCCAATAGATTAAGATCATAACTATGATAATCATTAAACCCTGTCACTAGATTTAACTAATATCACAATTTGAACTTGATTCAAATCACATAAGCAAGCAACACATATTTCAGAATTTCTAGAAAAAGATAGAACTTTGGGTTGAAGTTCCCACATGAAGATTCAAGTTCAAGAGCATCTTTAATCCGATTCCTCAAAGTGGACGGGTCTAACTCTTTGCAAAACAACTAAGAATTAAGCATAGTTTTTTCAAACATCCATGAGTCATTATAAGAATAAGAAAAACTAACTTAAACTTCATTCAAACTTAAACAACCATTGTTCAACATTAAAAATTTCTCCATGAAACCATAAAACAAATTAAAACATCTAAGATCCACTACCAGCTTCACCTCTTAGCCCTAGCTAAGAGGTTTAGCCGACTATATTAAAAGAAAACATGAAATCAACTAAGAACATAAAGAACTAGAAAGAAAACTCAAAAGAGGGAGTTGTAAAACTCCAAAATCGTCCTTCTCTGCCTCCCACTGTAGTAGATCTCTTCTAGGATACCTTGGGAACGAAGTAGAGGTTTCCTTTTATAGCCAAAATCTATCATCGACCTGAAAACTTCTGGAATTACGTAATTCCTTACGCAGCTACGCAGACAAGTCCGATTAATCAGAGCTCCCTCCGATTGATCAGAATATAGTCTCTGATTGATCGGAAGTCGGCCGATTGATCGTTAAAGTATCCAGATAGTTGTTATTTTCGATTGATCGGACATGCCTCCAATTGATCGGACACCTCTGATCGATTGATCGGAGGTCCACCGATTGATTGAAAATAACTCCAGAGAGTTTATTCAAAATTCGATTTTTCAAGTTAGTCCGATGGATGGTCCGATCCATCGGAGATCCATCAGAACATCTCTCGATTGATCGATGACCCATCAACGATCAATCGAAACTGCCTGTTTCTTCATTTTCTTCTGTTTTCTCTTCACTTGGTTTCTTCCTCTCATTCTTCCTTTCCTTGACTCTTCAATGACTTTTTGAAGTGTTCTTTAACATCAAAATAGTGAGGCCTCTCTCTTATTCCTACAATCACAAAACCATGCATTAGGTAGGTCTTTAAACGTATAAATCGTGCATAGTTAGTGATGAAATGTGGTTAGAATATACACATTTAAGAGCTCAACAGGGCCCACACCATGAAGTGTGGGTCCACCTTCATGTTTATATGACATCCTAACTGTTTTTAAAGGTCATTCCGACTGGGATGAACTAAAAAAAAATAAAAATAAAAAACAAAACAAAATATTAGCCCGATACAAAGCTTTTGTAGAAAAATAAATGTTTCAACGGTGATTGCTCAATCCCCTCTATTTTCTCTTGTGTGGATGACTTGAGTCTTATGGCAAAATCATTTTTGGTCTAACATTTTAAAATGAGCTCACAAAACGGATGGATAGGGTGGATTTATCATAAACACCATAGTGGGCCCCACCTAGATTCCTAACCTAAAAGAAGGCTTTCAAGTGTCCCAACACCACCTGCCATTCACGTTGGAGCTTCAATAGTTGTGGGCCTCTGACATGTATTACATCCACACCATCCATCTATTTTACAAGGTCATTTTAGGTTATGATTCAAATATGAGGTGGACCACACCACATGAAATGGGCCCTAGTAGTTTTTTATGGTAGGTTTTAATTGTGAATGTTACCTCTTGTGGGGTTCTCGTGAGATTTCAATCTTTCTCATTTTTTGTGCCATGCTCTAAAGTCATGATCCATGAAGGATGAACGATGTTGATTAAACACAACATCATTGTGGGGCCTACGGCCTAGTCCAGCAATGGAGTGGATTATGTGGCCGCTTCTCAGTTCTCACGGACCTAAGTTTAAAAGGGGCAAAATTGTCTTTTCAAACATAACGGAGGGAATTCCGTGACCCCAATTAGTCCAATGTCAAACTGGGTGGTTTATTGACCGTGTTTCAAAACCTTGGACTGATTTTAGGAAAGAGTTCAAAAGCAAACTCTTCTTTGAAATTCAACCAAAGGGTAAGCATATGTATGGCATTGTCCGAAAGAAAAAAAAAAAAAAAAAAAAAAAAGTAAGGCGGCCAAGCGATCACGTGTGTGACTTACTAATAATGCTGATGCAAGATGCTTGGAAAAGTCAAAAGGTGTCACTTCATGTTATCTCATGCATGCTGGTGGTACTAGATTTAAGATGAGTTCGTTTTTTACCTTGGCTGACTCAGGACTGGGCCTACAAGCTGATTAAAACAATCCACCTAGAAACTTAGGCTGGAATGGATGGTTGTGATCACACAATCGATGAGAATATATATAGAAGAATCAAATGATTTTTTTATTTATTTTAAAGAATCTCATTCAACTAGTAAGTTAAACGTTTGGAGCATCACTAGAGCTTAGTGATTAAATAAGTTAACTTATTTAAGGGGTAAAGGGATGCGGATTTCCTGGGAACGGAAGTTCCTCCCACTGGGAACCTAGGTGGGCCCACCGTGATGTTTGTTAGAAATCCAACCCATTCATCTATTTTGTGAGCTCATTTTAGGACAAGAGATCAAAATTGAGCCGAATCTAAGGGCCTATTTGGATACTACCAAATAAGTTACTTTTTCTACTTACAGCAGTGGGTAAGTAACTTATTTCAGATAAGTAAGGGCCTGTTTGGTAAAACTTATTTTCTGTACTTATCAATGAAATTGGAATTTTTCAGTAATTTTTCCTATTCAGAAGGTTTGGTAAATCCTCAAAATTAAGTGTTGAATGCAGATTTTCGCTGAAAATTTTGGATTTTTTTTAAGCGCCCCTTCTTTGGCTTAACATTTAAGACTGAAAGCGGTAAGTGATTTTGAATTTAAACTTTTTTAAAATGATAAATTTACCCTTCTTTTAATAACTTCCTTTACTCGCTTTTATGGAATTAATTGCCAAGGGAAAGAGCCTAGTTGACGTGGCAAATTTATTTGCCCCCATCATGATGTATGTGTTATATCCACACTGACCATTCATTTTTTCAGATTATTTTAATGTAGGAGCTGAAAAATTAGGAAGACCCAAAGCTTAAGTAGACCACACCACAAAAAGCTGTGAGGATAATGACGCCCACCGTTGAAACCTTCCTAGGGTGCATCGGGATGTTTGTTTGCCATCAAATCTGTTTATAAGGTCACATAGACCTGAATGAAGGCAAAACACAAATATCAGCTTGATACAAAACTTATGTGGCCCCCACTAAGTTTTTAATGGTAGACATTCAATCCCCACTGTTCTCCGTGGCGTGGTCCACTTTAGCTTTTTATCTGCCTTATTTTTGTGCTCATGACCTAAAATGTTATGAAAAAAGAATCAATGGTGTGGATCTAACACATATTATGGTGAGGCCTACATAACTTTGCCACACAGGTTATGGCCGCTAGTGTCGCCTATTGTGGCTACTTCTTGTCACCGGAGGTTCTTGCACTTGGAAGCTAGGTGGGATCCATTGTGATGTTTGTGAAAAATCCACCCCATCCATCCATTTCTAGAGATCATTTTAGAACATAATACCAAAAATGACGAGGATTGGCCACAGGAGAAGAAGAACAGAAATTCTTATGTTGAAATTTTCCTAGAGCACACCTTGATATTTATATGCCATCCATATTCCATCCAAACCGTTCATAAGGTCATTCTCATTGGAATAAACTGAAAGTTTTTAATGGTGGGTGTTCAATCACAACTATTTCCAGTGGTATGGTCCACTTGAGATTTGGATCTACTTAATGTTTGGGACCATGTATTGAAATGGGCCAGAATAATGGATGGACGGTGTGGATATACAACACATCATTAAGGCAGGCCCACCTAAACTGACAGTGTTACCCATGAACATCTAATCCGCTCTGGGTGGTTGTGGATTGCCTACTGACGCTGGCTATGGACGGTGCTTTGTGGGCCCACTATGATGTATGTGTTTTGCCATGCCGTCCATTCATTTTGCCATCCAACCTATTGACTTGATCACACTGGCCTGGATGAAGTGAAAACACAAACTTTTGTGGCCTTAAAGAAGTTTTTAATGGTGGGCGTTCAATTACTAGTGTGGTCCACCTGAGATTTTTCTCAATTTTGGGCTCATGAATTTTACATGATAGTGTTCCATGGGCCCGTTACGATGTGTTTTATCCACATCGTCCGTCCAATTTGCCAGCTTATTTTTGGGCATGAGACCCAAAGGCAGCCAATCTAAATATTAGGTGGACCACAACACCATAAAAGTGGTTATCGAATGCCATTGATTGGATGGTTGTGATGCCTAATCACGCAATTGTTTAATAATAGATGAGAAAATTTTAGCAGCGTAGCACACCAATCTAATAAAAGTTGTATATCTGGGGCCCATTTATTAAAAGAGATTGGTGGCATGGTAATAACATGTTGTCTAATGCCACTTAATAGATTAAAATTTGTATATGCATGGCTCATTTCTCCAACCCAATTAGTGGCATAACAATAATAGTTTTTTTTTTTCATGTTTTACAAATATATAAATTGAGACAATAGGGGTAAATATGACAAATTGTCACTTTTCAGACATTTATTATTTATGTTTACCAAACAATTTTTATGAAAAAAGTACTTAATTTCAGATATCAGTACTTTTTAAAGAAAATTTACCAAACAAAATTTTTCAATATTTATAAGTGCTTAAATTCAGCATATGAAGTTATCAGCACTAAAATTAATTTTCAGACCTTATTTTCAGTTTACCAAAGGGCACCTAAGTTTGGTTTATGATTAGTAATAAGTAACTTTTGTACTTAAAAGTACATAATCACTTCAGCAAAAACAAATTTACCTTTTTAAATATTTTTGGAAGGATGAAAGAGAGGAAAAGCTGATAAGTATGATGTCTACCAAACATACTTATTTTCGTAATAAGTAGAAACTAAGATAAGCTACTTGTGGCATAAGTAACTTATCTTAAGCAACTTATGATCCAAACGGGCCCTAAGACTCAAGTGGGATGAAAACGTGAGGATTGAACATCCACGGTTGAAATATTTGTGAGGCCACAAAAGTTTTAAATCAGGCTAATATTTCTGTTGTCAGTTCATCCCGATAGGAATGACGTTCTGAATGGTATAGATGGGCATATAAACATCACTGTGGACCCCAAGGAGGTTTCAACGGTGGCAATTTTCTTAACTACCTTTTACTTTAGTGCGGCCCACTTGAATCTTGGATCCGGCTCATTTTTGTTTACATGATCTAAAATGAGCTCAAAAAATGGATGGATAGGGTGGATTTCTCACAAACATCACCATGGGCCCCACTTAGGTTTCCAGCGCAATAACTTTAGGTGAAAGGGTTCTGCAGGAAATCCGCCAAGGGGTAAAGGGATACATTTTTTGGGGAATTTTACAAAATACTACCTCATTAGTACAATATTTACATCCCCATACCTTTTTAAATTAATTTTTCATTAAGCTACCTCATTAATGAAAATAATTTTCAAAAGCGTACCTTCCATCTATTGTCTCCCATTTCCATCACTTTTTTTTTTCAATAAATGACAAAAATACTCATGATTAATAACATGGCTTAATTATTTAAGTATTAATACCATATTTATGAGGTATTTATTATTTAAAATTTTCATTAAATAAAAAATATTAGTCTTTCTCTTGGAACGCCTATTGCTTACTATTATAGTAAAAAATAGCGGAGATCATCTGCTGGAGATAGACCCTGCGAGCACGTCTATCTGACTATCGAGAACGTCTGTTCGCGACTCGTATATTCTAATGATGCTCCGACCTCGCGAGCATATCTATCTGGCTATCGAGAACGTCTGTTCGCGACTCGTATATTCTAATGATGCTCCAACCCCGCGAGCACCTTTATTCGACTATCGAGAATGTCTGTTCGCGACTCGCATATTAGGAAAAACGATGCTCGATTACCAAAGCTTCGAGAAGTTATGATCGATAGTCAAATACTGGAAGGCGAGAGGAGTTGTATTTTTCCTGTGAGCAGACCTTCTCACAAGTCGTTGAAAGGTGTCGTATCTGAATGAGCGAGCACTTGGACTCGCGACCATCTTTCAACATGCGAACAGCTTTTTCTGTGGTGACATCTCTTAGTCCTCAGTACCGGCAGCCCGTATAGGCCGAGATTGGGCTTAGCTTCTTCAATGGTTTCGAGTCTCAAGGGATCGCTATCAAGGAACAAAACTATCGGACGTGTCATTGGATTTGATTTCCTTTCTATCTGAGGATAAGAATCTTAACCCACGAAATCAGCGGGATCTCGATATCTTACGTAACAGATTGGATCATTTCAGATCTATATAAGGAGAAGACTCCATTAAGATACAGGTACACAATATTCAATCCCTAGCCTCGTTTTACCTGGTTATTCTTCTTCATGCTTTGCCTGACTTAAGCATCGGAGGGCCAACGGCTGGACACCAGCCACCCTTAGTTGCTTTCTGTCTTTTTTTAGGTCCGGCGGAGGAAGTCTCTGTTGGAGAGAAGGTGAACGACCGGAGGATCCTGTTACAAAATTTGACGTTAACAGTTTGGCACCGTCTGTGGGAACGACTTGATCGTCAAAGTCAATCGTCCTAACCACTGATCAAAATCCTTCTGATATGCCTCCTAAAAAGGTTGTTCATCCTTCAACTTCAAGGCAGGCACCACCTCCGCCTGATGAGACGAAATTCGTACTTGTCCCTCTCCCCACTTCGACGAATATCCCTCAAGGAGCCTCAAATATGCCGTCAGCGAATCCATTATTGGAGGCCTCTGGAAATCAAGACGACGTTCTACGTTTCCTCGGAACTACTCTTCTAACTTTAAATGCCGGAGTTCAGGCCCTGTCAAATCGGCTTGATCAGCATTTCCCCAAACTACAGAGACAACCCTCCGAGGGGTTACCACCGCAACCCATTCCGGTGGCTTCCAGACATTCTGTAGACGAACTACGGATTCAACCAAATCATCCTCCATTAAACCGAACACCACTCGGTAGCCACCCCCCTGTGCTGCCTCCACATTCCGTACATTCTAGTGCATCTCGCCAACCTCAACCTCAGGACTCCACCGTCGAAACATCAGGCTATACCTTACCATGGGAAGGAGATCTCAAAAGAATCCATGATCGTTTTGACGTTATAGAGCAGCGATACCAGGCAAATCGACCATCTGCCGTCATGGCGGCGATACATCAATCCGAGTCCCCCTTCACCAGCGAGGTTATGGAGGCACCGTTACCTAGAAAATATCGAACGCCTGTCATCACCCCGTACACAGGTATTGGCGACCCCCTTGAACACCTGGAAACATATAGGGCTCTTATGGAGTTGGAGGGACATGGCTCAGAAATCATGTGTAGGGCTTTTTCCCTAACATTGAAGGAAGCAGCTCGTACGTGGTTCCGGGGACTAAAACCTCGTTCCATCAGCTCCTTTTCACAGTTATCGGAGTTATTCCTTTCTCAATTCATGGGAAGCATTCGCATTAAAAAGCCAGCCTCCCATCTAATGGATCTGAAACAACAGCATGGGGAGACAATAAAGGAGTTCACAGTAAGGTTCACTGCCGAAGCCGTTCAAACTGAGGGTTATACTAAAGAAAAAGGTCTTACAGCCCTCATAGCCGGAATAACGAGTGAAAAATTCAGGTTTGCCTTAGATAAGAGCCCTCCGAAAACTATGGCAGAATTCCAAACCAAAGCTCAGAAATATATCAATGCAGAAGAAGTCGCATTGACACGCCATGGAGTACAGGGTAAGAAACGCAAGCCAGAGGGAACTTCTTCTGCAGATAAAAAATATCGTCGTGATCAGCGCGATCGTTCTCCCAAGAAGCCTTATTCTGGTAAATATCATAACTACACTCCTCTCAATCGGTCTCATGAAAAGGTTCTAATGGAAATTCAACACAAGCCATATGTAAAGTGGCCTGCAAAGATCAAATCCGATCTCGAGAAGAGAGACAAGAGCAAGTTTTGTTACTTCCACAAAGATCACGGGCATAGAACCCAGGACTGCATCTCACTACGAGATCATATTGAAGCCCTTATTCGAAAGGGCCATCTCCAGGATTATGTCGCTCGTAAAAATCGATCACCAGAAAGGGCGAAAGCCTCACCACGCCAAAAGGAACCATCTCATCATCATACTGCCCAAGAGGACGCTGAGCCAACTGGAGAAATCCGTACCATCGTCGGAGGACCAGCTTGCAGGGGCGACTCTCAAGCTTCAAGGAAAGTGTACACTCAGAAGGCGTCTAAAGAACCCCAGCATATTTATTGGTTGGAACAGGCATCCAACGCGTCAAAAGCCAGCCATCTTCCAATTTCCTTCTCCCTCGAAGATGCAGCAGGAATTCACTTCCCTCACGAAGACTCCATCATAGTCGCATTAAAGGTATCGAATTATCTGACTCATCGAATTATGGTGGATACAGGTAGTTCAGCGGATATTCTGTATCTGGAGGCTTTCAACAAAATGGCACTTGCCAGAAGCCTACTCAAACCAATTTCGACTCCTCTTGTCGGCTTCGGAGGAGAGGTGGTAACACCTGAAGGAAGCATTGATCTCCCAGTTACTTTTGGAGAAAGTCCAGCGAAGACTACCGTCTTCGTAAACTTCCTCGTGGTGGATCGTAAATCAGCATATAACGCTATTTTGGGGCGGCCATCGCTTAATAAGGTTGGGGCAGCCTTACACCCATCCTATTTATGCGTCAAGTTCCCTACCCCAAATGGTGTTGGGGTTGTGCGAGGAAATCAAAAGGAGGCTCGGTCTTGCTACGAGATAGCCCTACAAGATCGAAAGAAAGCTCAAGCGACACCCGTTATGGTGATAGCACAAGATTCACCCAACTCTTCAACAAACACCTCGTTGGATCCGAGAGAAAACGCCCTTCAATCAAGAACTCCTGGGGAAGAGACATTAGCGATTCACTTAACCAAAGATGACCCGTCCAAGGTCGTATACATTGGATCCTCTTTAACTGGTGTCTATCATGAAGATCTGGTCCGTTTTCTCACTGAATATCAAGACGTATTTGCTTGGTCTCATAAAGATATGCCAGGCATCGACCCCAATGTCATCGCACATCGTCTGAATATCGACCCGAAGCATAAACCCGTACACCAGCGTCGACGTGCCTTCACTGCAGAAAGGCAAATGGCGATCAAAGCTGAAGTCGAGAAGCTGCTTACGGTCAATTTCATAAAAGAAGTTGACAACCCAGAGTGGGTCGCGAACGTAGTTCTCGTCTGCAAAGCTAATGGCAAATGGAGAATGTACGTCGACTATTCAGATTTGAACAAAACCTGTCCCAAAGATAGCTTCCCGATGCCACAGATCGACCAGCTGGTCGATTCAACAGCAGGACACTCTCTGCTTAGTTTTATGGATGCTTATTCTGGTTACAACCAGATCATGATGCATCCACCTGATAGCCAGCATACCGCCTTCATCACAGATCGGGGATTATATTGCTACCAGGTAATGCCGTTTGGTCTTAAAAATGCAGGGGCCACCTATTAGCGCCTCGTCAATAAAATATTCGCTGCCCAAATTGGCAAAAATATGGAAGTTTACGTCGATGACATGCTCGTGAAGAGCATCGTAGAAGATGACCATCTTTCTGACCTTCAAGAAGTCTTCGATCTGATGAGGAAATATCAGATGAAGTTGAATCCAGAAAAGTGTGCATTCGGGGTATCTGCTGGAAAATTCCTCGGATTCATGGTCGGTCAGCAAGGAATTGAGGCAAACCCCGAAAAAATAAAAGCATTGATGGAGATGAAATCCCCGACCACTCTTAAGGATGTCCAGCGTTTGGCTGGTCGCATCGCATCGTTGAACAGGTTCATCTCGCGAGCGGCTAACAAATGATTACCATTCTTCAAACTCCTTCGTGCAACGGCCAAGTCTGATTGGAAATGGACACCACAGTGTGAAGAAGCCTTTCAACAACTGAAGCAATACCTGAGCACACCCCCCATTTTATCTAAACCTGTAGCACATGAGCAACTCATTCTTTATTTATCTGTGTCCTCTACGGCCGTTAGCGCCGCTTTAATAAGAGAAGATTCTGGGGTGCAAAGGCCCGTTTATTATATCAGTCGAGCAATGGTTGATGCAGAAACTCGGTATTCTAATATGGAAAAGCTAGCCCTGGCCTTAGTCACGGCAGCTCGAAAACTGCGACCATACTTTCAAGCCCACGCTATTCTAGTACCAACAAATCATCCGCTACGGCAAGTCCTTCAAAAACCTGAGGCTTCCGGACGCTTAATTAAATGGGCGGTCGAGATCAGCGAGCACGATATCTCATTCTGCCCCAGGACTGCAGTCAAGGGCCAGACCGTGGCTGACTTTATCGCTGAATTCACATACTCTTCCGATGATAATGCCGCGATCAACGACCAGCCTTCTTGGTCACTCTTCGTGGACGGGTCGTCGCGGGCCACTGGTAGCGGAGCGGGCCTAATTTTAGTGGCTCCTGACGGGTCGCATTTCCAATATGCTCTACGTTTCGATTCTCGCATCTCAAATAATGAAGCAGAATATGAGGCCCTGATCATTGGCCTCGAACTAGCAATTGTCCTTTCAATTCAGAATCTGCTAATTCATAGCGACTCCCAGCTCATTGTCAACCAAGTACTCGGTGAATTCGATGCCAAAGAAGAAAGGATGGCCTTATACAAGTCTCGTGTCCTCGTCCTGCTTGCGAAACTAAAGACTTATGAAATAATTCATATTCCTCGCGAGAAGAATCAACTTGCAGATTCCCTGGCGAAGCTCGCCTCTGCACCAGAATCTGAGTTGTCACATTCAATCCCCATCGAGCATCTTCAGAACTCGAGTATCGACCAAGCAACTTTTGAGCAAGTAACATCAGTACAATCATCTCCATGTTGGATGGACCCCATTATCCTTTATCTCAGAGACGGATACCTCCCAGACGACAAGAAAGTTGCAAGACAAATTCGTCATCGAGCCGCTAGGTATACCTTGCAAGATGGAATATTGTTATGCAAAAGTTTTTCCTTGCCTTATTTAAGGTGTCTTCATCCAGAAGAAACACTTCATGTTCTCGATGAAATACACCAGGGGGCATGCGGTAGCCACCCCAGGGGGCGATCCCTAGCATATAAGGCGATGAGGCAAGGATATTATTGGCCCACTATGAAAGCAGATGCAATTGCATTCTCCAAAAAATGTGACAAGTGCCAGCGATATTCTCCTATACCTCATGTACCATCTGAGCGAATTACTCCAGTAGATAGTCCTTGGCCTTTCGTGTAATGGGGGGTTGATATCATCGGTCCCTTGCCTACTGGAAAAGGACAAAATAGATTCGCGATAGTGGGGGTCGATTACTTCACCAAATGGGCCGAAGCAGAACCATTAGCCAAGATTACTGAGAAACAAACTACTAAGTTCATATGGAGAAATATCATATGCCGTTTCGGACTCCCTCACACTATAATTACCGACAACGGAACGCAGTTCGACAATGCAGCCTTTGATGAATTTTGTGAAAAATGGAAGATACGTAATCTCCGCACCTCTTCATATCATCCTCAGGCAAATGGGCAAGTTGAGGCAGTGAATAAGATCATCAAGCACCACTTAAAGGCCAAGCTAGGTGAATGTAAAGGTATATGGCCGGAACTTCTGCCAGAAGTACTATGGGTATATAGAACCACGACTTGTACATCAACAGGTGAAACCCCTTTCTCCTTAGCATTTGGTGTCGACGCAGTAATACCAGTGGAAATTCAAGTGCCTTCGTATCGGATCGAGCAGTATGACCCCGTGGGTAATCAGGAAGATCTTCGACTTCATCTCGATTTCTTGGAAGAACGAAGAAATACCTCCCAAGTACGAGCGGCCGCATATTAACAACGTATTGCTCGCTATCGGAATGCTAAGGTTCGGCCTAGATCCTTCAAGCTCAGAGATTTGGTCCTGAAGCAAAAACTCGGAGCTCCCACTCGTTCGCTGGATCCAAATTGGGAAGGCCCCTATCGGGTTATTAAGATTGTGCGACCCGGTACTTATTACCTCGAAGACATGCAGGGAAAACCCGTACGTCACCCTTGGCACGTGGAGCATTTGCTGCAATACTTCTCCTAGATTTGATGTAGTTCACAACGAGATTTTTTGAATAAAAAGTCAAAGATATCTTTTGGTCGCTATTCCATTCACTTGGACCTGAATAGCCCTGAAGAGGATGCATACAATCTCTTGGCCAATTGCCTACCTTTGGTAGGGTTAAATTCACCTAGGATGGTCGCATTTCCATTTTATGGATCAAAAACAACACTGCAGAAGAGCCTGTTTGTACTATCGACCATCCTTCTACCCTTGGTAAACTTGGAGTCTCAATCGATAGATCAGTCTATCTCCACGAGGGTATGGTCACCACGACCTCCCGGATTGAGCACAATACATTTCTCAATCGATAGATCAGTCTATCTCCACGAGGGTATGGTCACCATGACCCCCCGGATTGAGCACAATACATTTCTCAATCAATAGATCAGTCTATCTTCACGAGGGTATGGTCACTACGACCCCCCGGGTTGAGTATAAACTCATTGAAATGACAAGGCATTCATTGCATGAAGGGGAAAGAGAAAGTAAACAAGATTAAGAACACTTCCAAAAATATCTTTTCATTAATGTCAAATGTTTACAAATATCTGCTCGCAAGTACAGGAGAAAGGAAAACAAAAAGGAAAATCAATCTCTCGGAGGAGGATCCACGCTCTCGACTTCAGGGCCCATTTCTGGAGTCCCTCCAGCCTGCGTGGCTTCAGTCACCTCGTTCTCAGCAGCAGCTTGCTCCTCTGCAGCTATGATGGTCGCGACTCATCCAAATTCCTCCATATCAAAGGATGGGGACATTCGTTGCACTACTCTTAGCGCAAAGTCGCGACCAGCATCATATGACTTATATCTTTCATCGTCATATAGCTGCGAATTTCGAAACTCGGAAATTGCCCGAGGCCCTTCCTCCAAGAGCATTTTTACCAAGGCGACTTTCTCCTCGTCCCAGTGGATCGAGTCGTCCTTGAGCTGTGCGAGATCGGAACGTTCCTTCTCCAAGTTCTCGCTGACTTCTTTAAGCTGCGACTTGGCCTCCGCAAGCCGCTCCTCTAGCGAGATCTTGTCTTGACGAAAGATCTCCCTCTCTCTCTCTCCGCTTTCTCCTTCAATCCTGCGAGCTTCGCGAAGTTAGAATCCAAAGCCTGATACCTATCGGTCAGGACTTGGACTTTCTCGATGAGGATCTTCTTCTCCTCATCTCTCTTCGAGATCACTGCCTCGCGGGCCTTCAGGAGTTGATCTCGTCCCTGAACCGCCTTCTCCAAGCCGATCCTCTTCCCTTCTGCCTCATCGATCACGCGACGAGCGGCAACGATATCTCGCTTCGTCCATAAGACGAGATCTAAGCCCTGCAAAATGAAAAAGAAAAACGTGAGAAAATGTAAGACCCGTACCCTTATTTGCCCTCCGTACCCTTAATTTTCAGTGCCGGTACGTCCCAGACGGATCAGATTAGCGAGCCTTGATCGCGACCCTATTTTAGTACCGCATCGACCCAAGACCTATACCCCGGCGACCGCGTAGGCGCTACGATTCCAACACCGCGCGGCACGCCCCATTGCGATACCCGGTGTGAAAGTTATGATCGATTGCGTAATCCAAGATGGGCCGCGCAACGCGCGTGTGGCGTGGGCCCCAAGTGCACAAATCCGAAGAGAATATCAAATCCATCATCATCACCTCACCCATACCTCTACCCATACCCCTACCCTACACACTCCATACCCCCCATCCCTCTCTCTCCTCCCAAAGTCAACTAAAGCGCATACCTCCTATACCCTTCCCATGCACCATCATCACCACCCTCATGATTCATTCTCTCTCTCTCTCTCTCTCTCTCTCTCTCTCTCCCTCCCCCCCCCCCCCCAATACAAGTCCATACGTAGGGGGAGAGGAGAGCTCATTTCTATAGCAAGAGATTTGAGAGGAGAGAGAAAGAGAAAGAGAAAGAGAAAGAGAGAGATTTGAGAGATTTAAGAGAAGTAGAGAGAGATTAGGGAGATTGAGGGTGTAGATCCAAGCTTGGAGGGCCCCAACCATCATCCGGACCGTCCGGATCGTCCGATCGTTAACCCGATCTAATCCAACCGTCCAACCATCCATCGAGGTGAGTGCAAGGGGCATAAATCCCCATTTTTCTTAATTTACTTCCTTTTCCTTGTTTTCTTTTGGGCCCGCCTTGTGATGGGAAATGAGATGGATGGACTGGATCATCCATGAATGGGCCCCACAACTCTATAATAATAATAATAGTAATAATAATAATAATAATAATAATATATATTTATATATATATAAGGGAGAGAGGCTACCCGCTGGACAGCCAGCGTCCAGAGGACGCTGCTGCCCAGCAAGGGCAGCCCTTTGGGCGTTGAGCAGGCCCCACACGTGGGACCCACCTTGATGAATGCACCTAATCCACGCCGTCCATCTGTTTCTCCATCCCATTTTAGGGCAGGGGGAAAAAATGAAGAAGATCCAGATCTCAGGTGGACCACACCGTTTAAAACAGTGGGGCCGATGAAGCCTACTGTCGAAGTTTCTTGGGCCCACCGTGATGTTTGTGGACCACATTACCTGCCCAATATTGGGCTTGTTAGAACCCCAATGAGCTGGGGAACATGATGAAGGGAGTGGATGGTCCCTAAGTGGGCCCCACTTGAAATGACCACAAAAATAAAAAAAGACAGAAAAAAATAAAACAAAATAAAAGAGTCACTGGACGTCCAGCGTCTGGACGTCCTGACGCTGGAACGTCCAGCGTTACCTTGGACGGTGCATGGGGTCCCACTCGTGGGACCCACCTTGATGTTTGTGTTCCATCCACGCTGTTCACTTGTTTTCCCATATCATTTTAGGGCTAAGGCCCAAGGATGAGCTAGATCCAAATCTTAAGTGGACCGCACCACATGAAATAGTGGAAACCATGATTCCTACTGTCAGAAATCATTTGGCCCACCTTACTGTTTCTGGACTGATTTAAATACCCAATATTGGGCTTGCTAGGTCTCCCATGAGATGGGGAACCTGATGAACGGAGTGGATCAGTCCCATGGTGGGCCCCACTTGATTTAAGTACAATAAAACAAAAAAAAGTGAAAGAAAGAAAATAAGAAGAAGAGGCTCTGACGCGGGTAGTACCAGCGTCCTTGGACGCTGGCTCGTGCCAGCTGGTGGGCCACTCGTGGGTCCCACCATGAGGCATGTGCTGTATCCACACCGTCCATCCAGTTGGGGAGATCATTTTAGGGCATGACCCCAAGAATGAGTCAGATCCAAGTCTCGAGGGGGCCCCACCATAGAAAACAGTAGGGACAGTGGCCCTACCGTTGAAACCTTCTTATGGCCCACCTTGATGTTTATTTGAGATCCAACCTGTTCATAAGTTCACACAGACATGGAAGAAGGAAAAACAAAAATATCAGCTTGACCGAGAACTTCTGTGGGCCCCACTTGGTGAGAACGAATAAAAAAAAAAGAAAAAAAAAAGAAAAAGAAAAGGGGGTCGCTGGACAGACAGCGTCCAGGGGACGCTGCTGCCCAGTA
This sequence comes from Liriodendron chinense, assembly GCA_003013855.2. Taxonomy (NCBI): domain Eukaryota; kingdom Viridiplantae; phylum Streptophyta; class Magnoliopsida; order Magnoliales; family Magnoliaceae; genus Liriodendron; species Liriodendron chinense. The sequence goes on along the minus strand of ML058510.1, from coordinate 5,027,114 downwards.
GCCTTCTGGCGCCACCCATGGGCCCCACTCGTTGGGCCCACCTAGAATGTATGTGCCTTAGCTATTCTTTCCATATGTTTTTCCAAGCTCATTTTTAGTGGCTGAGCCCAAATTTTATGCATATCCAAACGGTTAGTGGGCCATGCCACGGGACAACAGTGGGAATGATGATCTCCACCGTTGAAAGCTTCTCCGTTTTGCAATGATGTTTATTTGTTACCCAACCTATTCATAAGTGGCTGGGCCCAAAATTTAAGCATATCCTAATGTCAAGTGGACCATGCCACAGTAGGGATAATGATTTCAAAGGTTGAACCCTTTTTAGGTTCTACAGTGATGTTTATTTGCCATCCAATCTGTTCATAAGATCACATGGATATGGATGAAGGAGAAAACACAAATATCTGCTTGATTCAAAACTTCTTGGAACCAGTTGGGTACCATGCTGCCCAGCAGGTGGCCCACCCTATGGGTCCCAACGTGATGTATCTATTAGCTCCACTATGGTGTATATGTTTTATTCATGCTGCCTATCTTGTATGTGCAGGCCCAAGTATGGGGCCGATGTGGTCTCAAGTGGCCTATGCCACGAAGACCTTTACATTTCCAATGGGACCCATAGTCCGGGTCCCACTCTCTATGTATATATTGGGCCTTTTAAGGCCAATGTTACATGATATGTTTAGTAGCATGCTAGTATGATTAGCTTGATATGTCACACTGATAACATGCTTAGTATAATGAATATCATGCTCATTCATATGCCCATACGCATCATTTGTATGCCTGTTATGGATCATGATTAACCATAGCATATGCTAGTTGGCTTGTTATACTTAGGGGACCCGTGCGAGACAGGGTCGCCCCACATGATTGCGCAGTATGCGTAAGCTTGATGCATGATTTGGATTGTATGACTCATGCATTTCGCATTATGTATGTCACGATCGCTTTCACACCCTAGCAGCATCAGGGTAGTGGCCACCATAGTCACATCATGGTCGGTAGTATTGGACACCGGAAACTTGTTCTAGTACGTGGGCGCTATGGATGTCCTTGGGTGAAAGTCCCTAAACCCTGTGGTACCAGTAGGATGCTCCAGCGTCGAGACCGAGTGGAAACATGAGCGCCCGTGTGCCAAATACCAGTAGGCCGCGTCTCCCACTGTGTCGAGGTCGGTTGGAAAGGGGTGTGACCTTATCCGCCCGGGTCCAGTGCGCTGTAAGCTAGGTCGAGTCTGACCAGCTCATGGAATGGGTCCGCTATCTGCGAGCCGGGTGGGCATTGGCATACCACTGACGAGGCGGATAGTGAGGTCTTTTCTACTCGCTTGGTTATGCGCGCAATGTGCGGCAGCCAATATTAGAGTATACTAGACCCCGGTGATGACCCAAATGAGAACTATTTTAATATGTGGATCAGTTGAGGATTGACATGTTTGCATTGCATCTCTAGCATGTAACACTCGGCCATGTAGGCCCTTGTATCGCATAGCCTTGGGATGGCTGATAGCATTCATAAACTTAGTAACTTAGCCTTTTACTACTTTCGCTTACTCTGATATCTGTATACTTGTCATATGCATCACACGCGTACACACGCACTCTACTGGGCTTCGTAGGAAGCTCATGCGCGTTTGTTTACACTGCAGGTACTAGTGCCTATTAGCAGCGTTGAGCGCGGTTTATGTACCTGATATTTTGGACTTCTGCTTCATGTTGTATTTTCCTTTCCAGCACTGTACTCAACAAACTTATTAGTGGATATTTGATGATGTTTATGGTTTTGATTATGCTCATATAAAAAAAATTACCCTGAAAATCCTCCTGGTGCGATCCCAAGATCGGAACCTAGCATATGAGAGCTAGGAATCGAGAATGGGGTACTACGGAGGCTGTTGGCACCAAGGTCGGCGATCGGGAATTTAGTGAGCCCGGTCCCCGGGTTTGGGGCGTGACAGAAAAAATACTTGAGAGCCCAAAAATAATGAAGTTAAACAAAATCTCCAAGGTCTTACCTGAACCATCCTTACCCCCGCCTCAAGGAAGAGGTTCTCAGGGCTTGGCTCGGCAAGAGAGCCAAAAGTTTGGGGGGTAACGTTGTCGAACAAAAATTTACAAATCGGATGGAGGTGGCGAGGAATAGAGAATGTTCCACCTCCAGACGGCTGGGCGACAACCAACCCAGTCGTGCTCGCGACAGGTGGTGCCACCGACTCGCGAGCAGGTCCCGGCTCGCCAGCAGGGGTCAACTCGAGAGCAGAAACCGGCTTGCGAGCAGGAACCGTCTCGCAAGGTTCTGTTTGCTCGCGAGCCTCATCAGCTGGAGGGCAGCTGGCCCCTGCCCCATTAGGGGAGTTGTCAGTAATGTTAATCACTGGCGGTCCAGGTGCGACCACCAGTGAGGGGATGTTGGGCACTGCTGGTGCCCCCACCGTACTCGCGAGAAGGGCAGGTTGGTCGCTACCCTTGCGGGCGGATGGTTGAGAAGGTCCGGCAGACTTCTTCTGCCTTTTCGAGTTTGTGCCCTTTAGTCGAGGTAACAGACCCCTCTTTTCTCCAGCTTTGGTCATCGTGACTTCTTCGCCGGATATCAATCCCGCTGCTGCGAGTCGCGAGTAGGACAAGCAGGCTTCGATGTGCCTATCACCAACAGGCACCTTGTATACTTTTACTATCTTCTCGTTAATCCCTCCCTTCAAGTTTGGCTTGTTCGCGGCCGGGATACCTGCGAGCACAAGTAGCGGTCAAAATACATATAAACCCTAGAATTTTAACTAGAAAACAGCACAATGTAGAATTGTGCCTACCTTCACAGAAAAAACGGGTCACTCCTGGACCCCTGGAGGAGGCAGACTCTCAGTTCCCGGAAGCATAGAACCACCGTTTCCTCCAGCCGGGATAGTTCGAGGAGGGCTTCCCCAGCACGAAGTTATCCCGGTGCCAGTAACATAGGTAGTACCAGCCTTCGCTGGAGGGCGCTTTCTTCAAGCGAAACATACGGAGGAATTCTTCAGCTGTGAGCTCCCCGTTGCCGGCCTGAGCCCAAAGGGCGAAGGAGCCCAGGACCACCCTCCATCCATTCACAATAAGTTGCCCGGGGGCAATCTTATAGCTTCGCAGCACATCCCGGACGAAAGGATGGAGAGGAAGGCGTACCCCCAGGATGAGCTGGTACTCATAGAAGGCCACACACCCTGGGGGAGGAGAGTCCGGTGTTTCTCCATCTCCGGGCAATCGGAGAGTGACGGAGTCAGGGATCCGATATCTCTCCCGTAATTCAACCAACCGGTCCTCCGATAAAATGGAGGGATATCCGGCCGCCGTATATCTGCCTGCCGGAACCCTCGCATTACTAGAAGCAGAGGATTCCGGTGTAGCATCTCCCAGCGGGACGGTGCTCTCATCAGAGTCCCCAGCCATAAGGAGGTTAAAGAAGATAAAAAAAAGAAAAAAGAAAAGAAATGTACCCAAGTACGAAAGAAAGAGGAAGAAGGAACACCGGAGAAAAGAGTATGAGAGGAAGATGACGAGAGAATTCTTTCCTTCGAAAAAACTTCTGTAGAAAACCAGAGAAATGGCGGACTCCGTATATTTATAGGCAATCATTCCGCCGCATCTGGTGATACGTGGCAGCCCCCCCCCCCTTTGGTGCGGCAGTCGAGCAGGCACGCCCATTAACTCTCCAGACACGTGGCGAGCGTCTCTTCACTTCCTGACTACGGAAAGGCTGAGAAAAGCTGGCGCTCATTAATTCTAGCCTAATCATGTACGGTTTCATTCTCGATAAATGCAGCAGGCAGTTACGTGTGATAGTGAATAGAAGTCCTTCCCTTAGAATTCTTGGCGAAAAGGACTTGGGGGGCATCTGTTATAGTAAAAAATAGCGGAGATCATCTGCTGGAGATAGACCCTGCGAGCACGTCTATCTGACTATCGAGAACGTCTGTTCGCGACTCGTATATCCTAATGATGCTCCGACCCCGCGAGCACGTCTATCTGACTATCGAGAACGTCTGTTTGCGACTCGTATATTCTAATGATGCTCCAACCCCGCGAGCACCTTTATTCGACTATCGAGAATGTCTGTTCTCGACTCGCATATTAGGAAAAACAATGCTCGATTACCAAAGCTTCGAGAAGTTATGATCGATAGTCAAATACTGGAAGGCGAGAGGAGTTGTATTTTTCCTGCGAGCAGACCTTCTCACAAGTCGTTGAAAGGTGTCGTATCTGAATGAGCGAGCACTTGGACTCGCGACCATCTTCCAACATGCGAACAGCTTTTTCTGTGGTGACATCTCTTAGCCCTCAGTACCAGCAGCCCGTATAGGCCGAGATTGGGCTTATCTTCTTCAGTGGTTCCGAGTCTCAAGGGATCGCTATCAAGGAACGAAACTATCGGACGTGCCATTGGATTTGATTTCCTTTCTATCTGAGGATAAGAATCTTATCCCACGAAATTAGCGGGATCTCGATATCTTACGTAACAGATTGGATCATTTCAGATCTATATAAAGAGAAGACTCCATTAAGATACAGGTACACAATATTCAATCCCTAGCCTTGTTTTGCCTGGTTATTCTTCTTCTTGCCTTGCCTGACTTAAGCATCGAAGGGCCAACGGCTGGACACCAGCCACCCTTAGTTGCTTTCTGTCTTTTTTCAGGTCCGGCGGAGGAAGTCTCTGTTGGAGAGAAGGTGAACGACCGGAGGATCCTGTTACAAAATTTGACGTTAACACTTACTGACAGTATTAGTGCTTTATAGGCCCCACCATGATGTGTGTGCTTTGTCCACCTTGTCCATTCATTTTGAAATATCATAATGACCCAAAAAAATGAGTCAAACCCAAATCTTAGGTGGACCACTAATTTGACAGTTCTCTACGTAACCATAGTGCTGGGATTCTAAGATGACACTTCCCTACCATCCATTACATATTCAGCCATTAAGTCCAAATCTAATATAAGATTCAGGAAGTCAATGGTCCATTAGTCAAACTAGGTGTACAAAAACCTACTGTGTAGTCAGTTTTCTTCAAAGATCTGTATGCAGGGCAGAATCGAGTTTCCATGGGTTAAATCCCCAATCCCAAAAGAAACATCCTGTTTTGCTTAGTGTGGTGTTCACCACCATTCAATCGAGATTTTGACCACCGTTTTGCGCACAGCCGAAAATTCTCAAACTGGCCATACTTTAGCAGTTTTTTTTAGCTTGTCGTCATGGTGATCTTAGATTTTTAAAGCTACGTCCAGATTTTAAGATATTTCAAATTTAATCCAAACAGCTCATTGGAAACTATATTTCGATCTTGGTGTTGTGCGTCTGATTTTTACCTAATTTATCCAAAATTCGAAACCTAGCATTTTGAGATGATTTTAAACCCCATGAAGAGCTTTGACCATGTTTTGAACCCCCATCCAGGTCTTTGAATTTTAAAATCCACCTCTTATACAGAAAAGCCCAAAATCCCATCCCAACTTAACCTTCCCAAAGTAGTACATACTTGTGGTTTCTCATATAAAATTCTAAGTAGCAACCCTAATTTTTCATCCCATCACATGTCCAAGCTCTAGCTTTCACCGTTTCACACATCCCAACATCCATAGTCATTCCTTATCAAGAGGAGAGAGAGAAAGGGAGATCCAAGGTGTCACGCCCTGAAATTCGAGACTTGAGTACAACGACCCAAGGCCCGAGTTCCAGAGTGCGAACTTAATTCAAGCAAATCAACCATGCTCACCTAACCAGTACAGCGAGGCGGCAAATCAACCATGCACGCCAGTGGGCAAATCAACCATGCACCACTGATCCAACCGAGCAAATCAACCATGCTCAATAAGTGAAACAACCAGAACTCGCTGCCACTGAACATTAGTAACCTGTCGCAAATCAACCATGCTCACCTAACCGGTACAGCGAGGCGGCAAATTAACAATGCACGCCAAGAGTCAAATCAACCATGCTCCTGTTTTGTCGCAGTGTATAAATGTATGTATGTCATGAGTTATGGAAGCACTCTTCAAGCATAAAATGCATATCAACTCAATTCCAATCACACCATGTATGTGTTATTTTCATTCAGATAATTAATTTTTTATCTAATTTTAGTTATTGTTGATCGAGGGATTTGAGAAGATCATCGTGTAAGGTTTAGTGTGTTGACGCTTAGCTAAGGTTGTTCCAAGAGCTATCTATTGCATATTATTTAAACTTAAGTTGTTGTCGATCAGTAAATTTAAGAATAATGTCACGTGGAATCTTGAGAATACTACATGTATTTAGGGTTGAATGTTGATGACATCATATGTAAGAAATCCTAAATCGAATTGTCGTAGCATTCTTACACGTGCATTAAAAAGGAAAAACTTGAGAAAATTAATTAAAAAAGAAAAGGATAATTGGCATGATAACTTTCAAGGATACAGAGATAGGAGATGGATGGATCCCTTACCTAGGATTCCATGATACGGAAGAAAGCATAAAAGCGTGCCTAAAATCCTAACTAGAGAATGAGACTTTATAAATTGAACGTAAACAGGGGAGAACACTAAAGAAGATTAACAAAGAAAGTTTCGTGAGATGAATCACTCACTGACTAATCTGAGTTGAATCTGAGTCGACTCAGCGAGTCCACTCGGTTTAGAGGAGAATTCTCTTCTTCTTTCTTCTTTCTTCTTTCTTTCTTCTTTGTTCTTCTTCTTTGCTGGAAGGTTCTCCCATCAACAGTGGGTGGGTCCCCTACTAGTTAGAGACCACACGGCTACTCTCTCCTCTATCTTTCTCTCCAACGGCTCTCTCTCTCTCTCTCTCTCTTCTCCTTCTTCTTTTTCCTTCTTCCTTTCTCTTTCTTCTCCTTCTTCTCCTTCTTCTTCTTCTTCTTCTTCCCTGGATGGTCCTCCCAGTAGCAGTAGTAGCGGCAGCAACAGGAATAGTAAACCGTCACCACCCTCTCTCTCTCTCTACCCACACCCTCTCTCTCTATCCGAACCCACTCCCTCACTTCTCATACTCTCTCTATCTCCCTGTGTTTCTTAGAATATAGGAGTGGCCGGATGAAGACCTTATATAGCTAACTAGGGCAGTAGAGAAGTGGTGAAGGTGCGGACGTATAAGGAAGTCCTAGTTCGAGTTGGAGAAGGAGACCGACAGGTTCTGGAACTCCTTTGCATGTGGGGCTCATTGGGAAGCTAGGTGGGGTCCACATGGTACTCTCTAAGAAGATCCGGCCATCCATGCGAGGTAGGATCGAACATCTTGGCCAATCTTGAATTCTTTAATTGAGTTTGGGAGGTTGAAGTGGGCCATACAATCGACTGATGATGTTGAGACCACCAACCTCTAAGGTCTGGGTGAGGCGCACTCCGGATGGACGGGTTGGATCAACTGATGGGGGCCACTGTAATGGACAGTGTGAACCATTAATGGCGGCAGCGGTAACGCTGCCGCAGTATCAGCATTCGAAGAAGACGGTTTCCGTCTGCTTTGCATGAAACGCGGTCAACACGGCTTAACCGCCTGCCGACCGTGTGCACTGCACACGAGGGTTCCACCTTGATGTATGTAGGATATCCAATCCGACCATCAGTTAGGCCACCTAATGTTAAGGGATGACATAAAAAATGAGGCAGATCCGAGTTTAGATGGCCCACTTATGGCCTGTTTTCTGATTAGGACATTTGTAGAATGATCGGAGGGTTGAAATTCCATGTGTACGGTTAGATCGTGTCCTAGAACTCATATATAGAGTTTTGTATGAGAATGATCGTCAAAAATCATGATACTTGAAAATGGCCATATAACTTAAGTTTAACTAATGGCATTTTCAAATTATTGTAAATTTATGAGTTTTGTGAAATCTGACACTTCTACGCTATTCTAGGGTTCATGTTGAGCAACTTTAATAAAGGGGCCATACTATAATTCCTTACGGATTATTTAATATTAATTTAACATTATTAAAGTTATTTAATTACTTAACTAATCAATTAAACTACTAATTACATTATTCCAGAAATCTAAAGTTAATCAAATTATTATTTAAATTATTGTAAGGATCCGGGTTATTACACAAATGGAGCCTTAAATTGGAGATTGAGGTTTGTGATCAAGTTTGAGGAGGCCCATCCTTGTTATCATCAACCCCAGAACCATCTGAACCGGTGAGGGATTAATTATTCACTCTAACTCAATTCACATTTTTTGCATCTTATTCAATGAACCTGATTCATCTTACACTCATTGAAATCCATGACTAGTTTGATTTATATTTGGGAATCCAATGTGGTAGGTTGCATCATACATGATTCTATATTAACCTACTCATGCTAGAACTATGAATAATTCTTGGTTGATTTTATATTGATGATTCATTACAAATCTGTCAAGTTCACTTATGATTGATTGTATGTCATGTTTTAAGATGATTTTATGTCAATAATTAATAAATATTAAGAGGTCATATTAATTGATAATTTCAATAACTCAAAGACCCTGTCAAACTATAGAGCTCAGAAAATCAAATTTAGCAGTTCATGTCTGATAAAGTTCAGTCGACCGATACGTCTATTAAGTCAACCGATGGCCACTGGAATTTGATATTTTCCTCTTTTCAAGATCATTCTTATTTCATATCGTGCGTTATTCTTCTTTTGATCTTCCTCATACTTCAAATCTATTTTATGCATCTTGAAGTGTGTTGATTATAGAGTGCATGTCGATTAGATGAGATGTCTGTACACGCAATACGCATTCCTTATTGAACCTAAATTGCAGCAACACCGCCTTCAGGAAAGACTAGTCTACTTGTCATACGTCTTCTTGTTGAGTGATGAATTATGTATATCTGAACCCTAATTCATATCACAATTGCATAGTTTAAGTTGTTAAAGTTAAGGACTTATGCTTGTTTTTGTGTTTGTAGGTAAAAGAGAGAGGTGCCATGGATTTAATGTTAATTTGAAGGGTTTAGAATGATTAGGAGACCAAGCTTTGATGAGCCAACGAAGTGGAGAAAAAGCTTTGAAGGAATCATGTTAAAAGACCTGGAAGGGCCAGAAAAACCAAAGTGCAGAGCTATAAGGCTAGAAAAATAAAGTGCAGAAAATGCAGAAAATAGCCCTAGTGTTACACCTCCAGCCGGCCGATCGATCGACAAGTCGGCCCTAAGGCCAAACAGATCAGATTTTCAGGGTTTCTTGTAGCTAAACTCACTGGACTATTTTTACCAGGTGGTCCGGCCAGCCGGCTGACAAGTCAGCAGACAGGTCGTATGGTGTCCAAATTATTTTCATTGTTGCTATGCAAGCTCGACTGGCTGGCTAGGGGGGTCCAGCCAGCTGACCAACTTCCAGAAACAGCAACTTCTCCTTGAAGTTCCCTTTTTTCATGCATAGTGCATAAGTATTGCGCAATTCTGAAAGTTTCTAAGGCGGTGGAGCTTCAATATTATAAAAGGACACCTAGGGGTGGATTTAAACTCATCGTAGAAGGCTTAAAAGTCATAGGAAGTGAAGAGGATCGCTGCGGAGAGTTTGCAACTCCTCCAAACTCAGTTTTTCTATGTTTTACAGTAGTTTTCCTTTGACTTTTAGTTTAACCTATTAATGGTTGGTTAAACCTCTTAGCTAGGGCTAAGAGGTGAAGCTTATAATTATTTGCAATGTTTAATTTGAATTAGTTCAATTATTTTTTGTTTAATGAAGAACACTTGTAGTTCAAGTTTGAAATAAAGTTAGTATTTTTAGTTAATCTTCTATCTCTTGTGATTTCTCTTACATGGAATGTTTTGATTATTGAGATTGCTTAATGGCATGTGATTGATAGGATTTTGGGTTGTAGAGATCTTAGATCCATCATGATATGTTGGATGCTAGGAGCTCTTACAAATTAAGTTTTCTAAGAGCCTATCCAGAACTAAACTAGAATGAGTTTTTATCTTTTGATTTAATCTGAGATAGATGTTTATGTATTAAATTTGGTTCAATTGAAGTTCAATTCATGCTTCTAAATCAAGTCTAGTAACAAGACTTGAGGAAAAATCATGAATGTAATCTTACTTGTTTTGTGAAGGATTGGGCTATGTAATTGAATACGTCCAATACCTTAGTTGATTATGAGATAATCATATTAGTAAATGATCCATCTATGATAGACATATTGTGATGATTTGATTACTTTGTATTCCGATTGGATAGGGTTAGAACTCCGATTCTAATTGAGTTATTGGCTTGAATTGTTTGAATTGGCATTGTGAATGATTATAAGTGAATTGATCTTTGGAGCTCTAGTATTTTATTTCCCTGATTTAGTTCTCAAGTAGATAGTTTTATATTCTTAAATTCCCTTCATCAATATAAATTTGAATTTAGTTCATCATAGTTGTATAGTTTAGAATTGTTATGACAATCCTTGAGGATCGACCTTGGTCTTACTGAAAATTATTATTACATCGCAGCCTTGCACATGAGGCGAGCGATCAAGTTTTTGGCGCCGCTGCTGGGGATTTGGTTAACGGTTATGAATTTTGTAATTATGGTATAGTTAGGTTAAATAGGTTAGGTTAGAATTTATTGTTTTAGTAGGTTTTTCTCAAAAATTTTCACTACTAATAGATTTTGTTTATTTTGTAGGATTTTCTTTACTAACCTAGTTTTTCAAATCCGGTAACACCATTCTAACTTAGACTCCTTTATTTCTTAGTTTTTACTTTTGTTTTCAGTTTTTTAGATTTTAAATTTAGTTTAGCTTTTGTGTAGTTTATGCCCCATTGGGAACGTGATCATACATCGCGACTTCTAAGTAAGAGAGGTTTAGTTGAAAGTTTAATTAATCATAGACAAGTTAGAAAACATCTAAGAAATCATGAACCGTCTAAAATCATGGCTACGAATGAACCACATAATATTGAAAAATATTGAGCATGATGCCCCACCAAATAGGACGGAATGTAATGAGAATGGGGAACGCTATGTTCCTCTAGTTAAAACATTGCGAGATTATCTACAACCGGAGAGAACAACCATGTCTTCCTCCATTATTTTTTCACTTAATGCAGGAAACGTGGATATCAAATCGAGAATTATCAAGTTACTTCCAAAATTTCATGGGCTCAATTCTGAAAGTCCATATATGCACCTAAGTGAATTTGAGGAGATAACTAACACCTTTCAATTTAATGATGTCTCCTAAGATGTAATCAAACTAAAATTGTTCCCTTTCTCTCTAAAAGATAAAGCCAAATCATGGCTTCAATCTCTTAAACCTAGAAGCATCAGGACATGGACTGAGATGACATGGGAATTCCTTAAAAAGTACTTCCCAATTTATAAAACTAATGCACTAAGGCGGACTATCATAAACTTCTTTAAAAAAAGGAGATGAAACATTTTTTCAATGTTGAGAGAGGTTCAAAGATCTCTTATTTGAGTGCCCACATCATGGTTATGAAAAGTGATGCTTGATTGACTTCTTCCATGATGGATTGAGTTCAAACATGCGTCAATTTGTCCAAATGACATGTAATAGTGAATTTTTTAACAAAGCGCTCGATGGTGCTTGAGATTACTTTTACATGGTAGCCGAGAATACTCAATCTTGGAACATCTCCACTCCAACTAGTAATATCAAGTCAACCCCAAGAGAGAAAAGTGTACATGCATTAAATGGGGAGGATGGTTTAAATTCAAAGGTGGCGGGTCTCACAAAGAAGGATGAGGCCATAGAATCAAGGAGTGTTAACATGATAACCATCGGTGAGGCCGTTGAAAGTGTATGTGCTATTTGTGAGAGTGACGTTCACTTAAGAATGGATTGCCTAGCAATCTCTACGTTTCAAGATATTTTACAAACACAATCAAATACTACAAACACTTACCAACGCCACTTTAGTGGACCAAATTCTAACTTGAATAATCATGATTGTCGATGTCAACCAAACCTTCATGGGAGGAATGAACCAATGGCAAATACAAACAATGTTTCCCAAAGGCCTCCTTAAAAGAGCATTATTGAGGATACATTGACTGCATTCATGATTGGACAAACTCAAATAAATCAGTCCAACATACAGGCCATGAATGAACTTAAAATCTCAGTTGAAAGAATTGAGACGTACCTAAGAGTTAGGGAGTGTATGGTTAACTTTCATCAATAAAGAAGTTTGCTTAACAAAAAAAAAAAAAGCAAAAAAAAAAAAAAAAACCCACACATCTACGTTATGATGCAGAGTAGAAATTTGAATTCAAGTCCTATGGCAAAAACTTCTCTTACCACTAATCCACTTAAAATTTTAAAGTAGTTTTCGTATGATAGATTTTCTTATTAAAAATACATATTTTATTTTTGAAATCTTATAAAAACACAACCACAAAGTGTTATGGTTGATCCATAAGCACTTCAAATTTACTTAAGATTTTTTTTTTTTTTTTAAGAAAATTTCACACGTGGCATATAAGCTAAATGAAACTATCCAAATCTTTTTAGTTCCCAGCTTAGATTTATAATCCACCAAAATTTAGGCTTGACCATTTGGTATCAAACCACTGAATATTCATTGGACGGTTAAAAATACAATCATTCAATAATCTCATTTCAACAAATAACTGCCGAAAAATCAATTGTTAGGATCATTCGGACAATCTGATTTTTTGGGACTTGGAGTTGGCTACATTAGGCTCAATAATTTAATAGGTTTATTTTGAGTTAATACATACCACATGTATAATTTCTCAGGTGCCTGTGTGCCAAGCACCTTAGAATCATATGATTAAACGAACTGCATTGTTGAACCCATTGTCCCCAAGTCACAGTCAGTAAAATCACATATCGGTGACCTCTCATCTGTGGAGACATGCTTATTAAAATATGACCACAAGATATTATTCAATTTTAACCGTCCAGTAGGTCATTGTCGACTCGCTTGCGAAGGGGAGTCCTCTCAATTGATCCTAGTGGTACTGGTGGGCCCGTATTAACGCTTTCTCTAGAGACATTGAGGTGCATTTAGTCTATGCTCCTAGAAAAGTGATTGGGTAGCAGACATGCTAGCCAGGATGGGAAGCCTCTCTCAATCCAAGAAGGATTTCTCGGTTTTTTTTTATTTATTTATTATTATTAAAGAAAGGTGAGAACAACCCACCTCATATTTTATAGACAGCGAGAACGATGTATACAAGCCATTCGGGAGGGACCAGAGAAAAAAAAAAAAAAAAAAAAGAAGTGGGCCAACCTAAACAGCCTGCCGGCCCTACCAAAACAGACATCCTAAACAGGTTAAGCCAGGGCGGCAGGCCCAACCGCGTCCTTGGGCTGCACTGAAACCGCCTAACAGTCAGCCCTCCCCACTTCTCTAAGTGAGCCCAAGGCCGAACTTATCCAGACAAAGGGCCTCTCTGCATATCAGCTCCAAGGCTTTCTCGGTTATTTCGGATCTCCTTAGGCCTATCCGTGGAGCCATTTTCCTAGATAGATTAGGCTTTGGGCATCTTCAAGAGAGTTTCATTTAACACTTAGTAGGTAGAGTTATTCGATAGGTGGCCCAAGGCCTTGGATTTGGGGCTGTCGGATTACTCGAATGTGTAGGGATTGGCTTCATTCGATTAATGAAGATACTCTTCCATAAAAAATAAAAATAAAAAAGCCCATCACTCCTATAGCCATTAAATCAATTAAGTGTAATTTCGGTTCATGATATATCTAATTTGTAATACTTAAATTAGACATTTTAATTTAAATAACTTGCACATACGCAATTTGTAATTAATTTCCACGTACCTGCCAATAATACATCACACCAAAGTTTTTCTCGTCATAAATTAATACCACAGCACCCATCAAGACAAACTCTTCACATTGGAAACTCAGCCACCCTACCCAAACCCCCAATATAAGTAGCATGAAGAACATGAGAGGTAATGTGCAAAAACACGTTCTACTCACACACTTGCAAAGGGTGTTGGTCATGGAAAAACCACACGCTCTAGTCATACCATTTCCTGCGCAAGGTCATGTCATACCCTTCATGGAGCTATCTCATTGCTTGATCGACCATGGGCTCAGAATCACGTTCTTGAACACTGAGTTCAATCACGCCCGTGTGGTGGCAGCACTGCCAAAGATGGGTGGTGTGCACGAGCAGATCCATCTGGTCGCGATCCCAGATGGGATGGGACCAGATGAAGACCGGAATGATATGGGCAAGTTCGCTGAATCTATTTTACGTGTTATGCCTGGAGGTTTAGAAGCGTTGATTCGTAAGATGAATGAGTCCGATCATGATAAAATCACATGCATCATTGCGGATGGGACGATGGGATGGGCTTTGGAAGTTGCTGCGAAGATGGGGATCCTAGGAGCTGTGTTTTGGACCGTACCAGTGAGCCTCTGTGTCTTAATGTTTCACGTTCCCAAGCTGATTGAGGACGGAATCCTCGATGCTGATGGTAAGACATTAGAAAGTCGGTGAGTCAAATTTTTTTTTTTTTTTTTCTTCTTTTTCTGCTTCTTCTTCTTCTAAGCAACAGAATTTTACTCAAATGTGAGTATAGACTACTTAGATTTTGGGACAGACTCAGGACCCAAAAAATCTGGGATTATCTATCATATAATCCTAAAGAAAAACCCATAGCTAGGCATTAGATGGCCCCTCCTTTGCCTAGCTTGAGATAACCCAGCCCTACTCTATCAAATAATAATAATAATAATAATAATAATAATAATAATAGTAATAAGGAACTGGCGCAGCGTAGACGGGTGAGGGATCGATCATCGTCTCTCTACGCAGATAACTACTCCGAATCCAAGGAGCTATTGGGAATCATCAACCGATCTTCTTCGATCTCTCGAAGGATTGCTCGAATCCACAAGCAACGGAGATAAATCTCAAAGAAAACTTTTATAAAAATCAATTCATCCCCTTAACAATGAATTAAAACGAGTATTTAAAGCTCTAGTGGCATAATAAAAACCCTAAGTGCGTAAATCAAGAGTCATAACTAAACTAGGAAAGAAAACAAATCAAATTGGGAAGTTCCCACAAAAACTGTTCTACAGAATTGCGCACGGTCGGGCTCCCGATTAGGACTGGTCGGGCGCCCGCTGGAGCAAAAACTCGTCCAGAGGGTCTGAACAGCAATCAGGCTAATTTTGGGTGCCCGGTCAAAGTTGGTTGGGCGCCCAATGACATGGTCGGGCGCTCGATGACTTGATGGTCGGGCGCCTGATTTTCGAGAGTTTAGTCTAGTAGCTCTCTAGACGATTTGGCTCATGGTCGGGCTCCCAGTGATGTGCGGTCGGGCGTCTAGCTGGGTGGATTTTTCTGCAATCTGGCTATCGACTTGTCGCTTCGCTTAGACCCCTTCTGATGGTCCAGATTCTTCATGTAAACTTCAGTGACCCCTTCCACATCAATCCCCTCCACTTGAAAAGAACTCGACCCCGAGTTCTCATTCAGCTCTGGTTCATGGTATTCGAACAAGTCTGCTACATTGAATGTTCGTGAGATTTCATATTCTTCCAGGAGGTCCACCACATAGGCATTATTACCTAATTTCCTGAGAATCGGAACCGGTCCAATCTTCTTCTGTTTGAACTTGTTGTAAGTGCCGGTGGGGAAATGTTCTTTGCGCAAATGGACCATGACTTAGTCGCCGATCTCAAACACCTTGACATGTCGATGTTTGTTAGCATTTCTTGCGTAACGATCATTGGACTCAACGAGCTTGTCTCGAACTTTCGCATGTAACTCGATGATTCGTTCAACCATATGCTCCGCAGCTATGCTCTTGCTAGGAATTTTTGGCAACTGGACTGGGTCGAGGGTGTGTCGGGGAGTTCATCCGAAAACGATATGAAATGATGACTTTCTTGTGGATCGGTTCACCATATTATTGAAGGCGAACTCGGCTTGTGACAGCGCTAAGTCTCATTGCTTTGGCATATTTCCGAAAATGCACCTTATAAGGTTCCCCAATGTACGATTCACTACTTCATTCTGGTCATCTGTTTGTGGGTGATACGCGCTATTGAACTGAAGCTGCGTATTGAACCAACTCCACAAAGTTCGCCAAAAGTAGCTCACGAACTTCGTGTCCCTGTCAGAGGTGATAGTCTCGGGAACGCCATGTAATTGCACAATCTCTAGGAAGAAGAGATTAGCTATGCCCATCGCATCGTACGTCTTCTTGCACGGGATAAAATGAGTCATCTTAGAAAACCTATCTACCACCACGAACACGGAGTCCATACCGTGTTGTGTCCGTGGGAGACCGAGGACAAAGTCTATGGAGTATAGAGGCCTGTGTTTTGCGCATGAACCTTGGAGGATTGACAAATGTAGCATCGCTGAACCATCCGACCAACGTCATGGCCTAGATGAGGCCAACAATATCGCTCCTCGACTAGAGCCTTCGTCTTGTCTCGACCCAAGTAGCCTCCAAGGCCTCTTCCATGCAACTCGAGGATGATCTTCTCTCGGAGGGAGTATTGCGGAATGCATAGTCGATTCTCATAGAAGAGAAAACCGTCTTGCATGAGGAAATCAATCGGCCTACCTTCCTTGGCTGTAAGCCACATGTCCTTGAATTCATCGTCTTCCGTATAGAGTTCTTTGAGCCAATCGAATCCGACAACTTTCGTGCTCATAATGACGAGCAGGTCGGCACGCCGGCTTAAAGCGTCAACAACCTTATTCTGTTGACTAGACTTATGCTTAAAAAAAACATGAATTCCTGTAAAAATGAAATCCACCTAGCATGTACACGACTAACATTAGTCTGGCTATTAATAAACTTCAAGGCTTGATGGTCAGTGAAAAGAACAAACTCCCTCTAAATGAGGTAGTGCCGCCAATGTCGAAGGGCATGTACCACCGCGTACAGCTCTATTTCATATGTGGATCATTTCTTGTGGGCCTCACTGAGCTTCTCACTGTAGAAGGCTACGGGCCTGCCTTCTTAGGATAAAACTGCTCCAATACCCACATAGGACGCATCGCAGTCCACCTCGAAGACCTTGTCGAAACTGGGTAAAACAAGAATCGGGGTGGATGATAATTTGTGCTTGATTTCTGCAAAGCTACGATCAGCTTCTTCCGTCCACTGAAACGGTCCTTTCTTCATATAGTCGGTGATTGGGGCCACGATCGTACTGAAATTCCTAAAAAAATGGCGATAAAACGTGGCCAACCCATGAAAACTGCGAACTTCATGGATGTTGGTGGGGGTAGGCCACTCACGGATGGCCTTCACCTTGTCTTCATCGACCCAGATGCCGGTGGATGATACTACGAACCCCAAGAATAACAGATGGTCTGTCATAAAGCTGCACTTCTTCAAGTTCAAATATAACTTGTTTTCCTGTAGCACTTAAAGGACTTGCCTGAGGTGTTCGACATGCTTTGCCTCTCCCGGATTATATATCAGTATGTCGTCAAAGTACACCATGATGAATTTTCCTATAAATGGTTTTATGACTTGATTCATGAGGCGCATAAAAGTACTTTGGGCGTTCGACATCATAAATGGCATCACCAACCACTCGTACAACCCATCCTTGGTTTTAAAAGCTGCTTTCCATTCATCGCCAGGATGAACATGGATTTGATGATACCCACTACGTAAGTCCAGCTTTGAGAATACCCTGGATCCCTCAAGCATATCCAGCATGTCATCGAGTCGGGGAATAGGTAATCGGTATTTGATGGTGATCTTGTTAATAGCCCTGCTATCAACACTCATACGACAACTTCCATCCTTCTTTAGCGTTAATAAAGCTGGAACTGCACAATGACTCATACTCTCCCTGAGTAAACCCTTGCTCAACAACTCCTCCACCTAACCTTGGAGGATCTCACATTCTTTTGGGCTCATTCAGTAGTGCGGTCGGTTGGGTAAACTATCACCTGGGATAAAATCGATGTGGTGCTGAATATCCCGCATCGGAGGTAGCCCACAAGGCAGGTCATCGGGCCAAATTTCTCAAAATTCATTCAACAATGGTTGTAGGGCTGGTGGAATATTAGATCCTTCTTGAATTTCACCTTTAACTACTACGGCAAAGATTTCACCGGTTTCCTTAGTTTCATTTACGAACTCTCGTAGGGTGAGGAGGGAACTCCCCTCTACTTTAGAAGCTTCGGGTTGGCCCTCCGGCGCTCTAGGAGCTAGGATCCTTTTTCTTCTATCCTTAATGAACATGTAAGTGTTATCACGCCCACGATGGATCGCATCTCGGTCTGATTGCCACGGACAACCCAGAAGTTTCCGGCATGCCTCCATGTCTACGACATCGCATAAGATTTCATCTTTGTAACTTCTACCAATTGAAAAGGAGATGAGGCATTGTTCAGTTACCTTTGTGTCTTCGACCTTCTTGATCCATCCAATGGAGTACGGGGGTGGATGCTTTGTAGTTGGAAGACGGAGCTTGTCCACCATAACCCTGGACACTATGTTTTCGCTACTACCACCGTCGATGATGACGTCACACACCTTCCCATTCATGGTGCAACGGGTGCGAAATATGTTGTGGCGCTGGGGGTATACTTCTTGTCGTGGCCTATAACATAATTGCCTCACAACCAAGGATTCACCTCGGTCCTCTGATAACTATTCCGTATATCCTTCCTCTTCGTCAGCGACTAGGTCGACTTCTTCACCAACGCTTCCTTCTTCTACATAATCCTCTTCCTGACCACCTCCATTAGTGGCCAAGTTGGTGATGGGGCGCTGGAGGCACACATTGGATAAGTAGGGGCGGTTCTTTGTGGTCTATTTGGACCGCTTCCTGCATCGCGGTTCACGGTTGGGAGCAGTTGTGCACGTCCACCCACCGGTCCTCTTCCCTTGGTCAGGGTTGTGTCCTGTGCTGAACCCGTCGAAGGTGCACAGGTCGTTGGATATGTACGGGTAGGAATTCGTGCGAGTTATGTTTCAGCCCGGACAGCTATTCGGGACGCATCCCCAGCGGCCCAGATTGGGAGAAGGTGTATCCGATCCTGGATTGTGGGTCATAAGCCACCAATGAATATGGTGGTCCTTTGAGACTCTGTTTCAGGCAACTCATTTCGAACTGTTAACCAATCAAACTTAGCCTGATATTCGGCAACGTCCTAGACCCTTGTTTGCAATTGCGATATTGCTTGAACAAGATTTGGTCATAGTCGCTAGGTAAAAACCTGGATTTCAATAGCCGTTTCATCCTAGGCCAAGTGCGGATAGACAACTTGTTTTGCCGGATACGGAAAGTTTGTAACTGTTCCCACCATGCTGATGCACCGAATTTTAGCTTGTAGGCCACAATCTTTACTTGTTTATCTTCGGGGATACCGACATAATCGAAAAACCTTTCGACTGCCGCCAGTCAATCAATGAAGGCTTTGATGCTTAATGAGCCATTGAAAGAGGGAAGCTCACCTTTGCCTTGGAAGCCTCTGCCATTGTGATCCGTGCGTGCATCTCCTTGTGCGGCTTGTTGAACAATGATGTCCTCGATGTCTTCATTGCTGTGTTCCTCGTCATCATGTTCGGCCCTTTGAAGTGCCAGTTGTGGTGCTTGACAAAATATTGGATTATTCCGTGCTGCAACCGCTAGTTGAGGTGCATCGACTTGGGTTTGGGGCTGGGGTAGAGCTTCAATACCCTATCTAGGGCAGCGATCATCCTCTCCATGTGCGTCCTATTTGCTTCCTAGAGATTGTCGATCTTCTCTGCAAGTAATTGAAACCATTGATCAACGTCAGAGGGGGGGTTGTTGCGGCCGTCGCTAGAAGCCATCTTCTCGAGGTTGTTCCTCGCTCTGATACCAACTTGGCGCAGCGTAGACGGGTGAGGGATCGATCACCGTCTCTCCACTCGGATAACTACTCCGAATCCACGGAGCTATCGGGAATCCTCAACCGATCTTCTTCGATCTCTCGAAGGATTGCTCGAATCCACAAGCAACGGAGATAAATCTCAAAGAAAACTTTTATAAAAATCAATTCGTCCCCTTACAATGAATTAAAACGAGTATTTAAAGCTCTAGTGGCATAATAGAAACCCTAGGTGCGTAAATCAAGAGTCATAACTAAACTAGGAAAGAAAACGAATCAAATTGGGAAGTTCCTACAAAAAACGCGCAATAGAATCGTGCACGGTAGGGCGCCCGATTAGGACTAGTCGGGCGTCCGCTGGAGCAAAAACTCGTCCAAAGGGTCTAGACAGTAATCAGGCTAATTTCGGGTGCCCGGTTAAAGTTGGTCGGGCGCAAGATGACATGGTCGGGCGCCCGATGACCTGATGGTCGAGCGCCCGATTTTTGAGAGTTCAGTCCAGTAACTCTCTGGACAATTGGGCTCATGGTCGGGCGCCCGATGATGTGCGGTCGGGCTCCCGACTGGGTGATTTTTTCTGCAATTTAGCTAGCGACTTGTCGCTTCCCTTGGATCCCTTCCGATAGTTCAGATTCTTCATGTAGGCTTCAGTGACCCCTTCTACATCAGGAACAGCATACCTCTTAACTCCATATTCACTTTCCTCAAGATTTTCAAGCTTTGTCGAGTAAGATATTACATCTCGATGGAGTCCGAGTTTATTGAAGTAACATGTTTTTATCAATTTATAATTTATGCAATTATTAACAAGGTTTGAATTATGGGCCAGCAGCAGGGTGTCGACCGGGTTTGTTCATAAATGATACAGCTGCATTGTCACGCCCCAAATTCGGTTCTCGACGTCCATTCGCTGTAACCCGAATTCAGAGGTGGCAGCCTCCGTAGTACCCCGATCTCGGATCCTAACCCTACACGTCAGGTTCCGATCCTGGGATACCACAAGGAGGATTTTAGGGTCTGAAAATTTTGTTTTTTGAAAACATGAGCATCACAATATGAGTACCATCAAAGACAAACACAATATGTCCACTAAATCATTTCGTTTATATACAGTACTGGAAAGTAAATATACAATGCGTAAATATAAAAACTGTGCACACTTCGGCACCTCCTGCTACTGCACTACAAACTCCAACTCAACGTTGCTGATATACTCTGGTAGAACCTGCAGCGTAACAAACGCGCATAAGCTTCAAACGAAGCTTCGTGAGTGCGTGTGTGCGTGCACAATGCGTATGACAAGCATGATAATATCAGAGTAAGCAGTAAAGCATGATGAGAACTTTAAACCAAGACTCCGCCTAATTAGGCTACACGATCATGTGATATGAATAACCAGTTTACCACGACTATGCAAGCATGCAATACATATAACTAGCCTACCATGGCTATGCGAGCGTGCAATACAGGTAACCAGCCTACCAAGGCTATAAACTCATACTATGCAATGGCCTACAGGGCCTAATGTCACATACAATGATCCAATGCATGTATGCAAATCACCACCTCTCAGTACAGTGGTCCAGATACGAACAGTAATAACGCAGTCACGTAAGCAATGCAGGACTCGGAACTAGTAGCTCGCCCAGTGTGGTAGCTCGCCCAGGCTTACAGCCTCGCCCACATCACACCCGCCCACATCAGGACCGTCCCACACCATACAGAACATCAGTCACATCACTGATACCAATACCATCTCTGAAACGGAACATCACCGGGGTCTCACAGACCTCACTACTCACCAGTAGAATGCCAAAGCCTATCTGGTGCAATAGCGGACCTACTTACAGCTGATCAAACTCAACCCCCTTTGCCAACACTCTTCCGGCAGGTTAGGTCAGACCTCCTTCCAAACTGACCACGTGCAGTGGAAAACACCGCCGTTTGGTATTCGGCATACTGGTGTATGATTAAACCACCCGGTCCTTGAATGGAGCACCCACCTTGGTACCAACGGGATCAAGGACTTTCACCCAGGGACATCTTTGGCATCCAGTTTAAAGATCACATATTTCCGGTGTTCTGCAAACCACGATGGAGCTGTGGTTGCAACGTAGTAACCATGCTATATGCGGCACAAGCAGACGGTGCGAAATGCAACCATGCATACAAACGTGGGACGACATGCCCGTGCAAGTCTCCAAAGAGCACCATAAAACTATAAGGTCTCAAACACAATGTCACCGTCAGCTGGAAATGAATTGCACGACAATCACGACCGATATGGCCGGTTGATACAAGACAATCAGATGAGCCAAGCATTCATGATGCATGAGTCAAGTATACAATATGAGTGCCAACAAGTAGTTCATCTACCACGATGGCTATAAATCAATCTAGTCCAACCTATTTGAGATATGATTAAGATGAGGGGACACATATGAATGATCGAGTCATAGTGCGGGATGTCGCTAGCCAGGGAATCTCGCACCAAGGGCTACAAGGTATGCTAAGCTATTCCTACCATACAGTGTAAGTCAGGATGATAGATTCCTGTCCTCGAATAGTCCCATACCTATTGGAGAGGTTTGCGATAGAGAGCACGTGAATTTCATTTGCGCGACTACATCTCGAATGCTTTATGAATGCGTTTATGCCCTAGTGGTCCCCAACTAACAATGGTGATTCGGGATGCATACTCATTACACATGCATGGTGGTCGTCGAAGCATATAGTATAAAGATCACATATGAGTATTCCAAATAACACTACGTGTGGCAACAGACATACTAAAAATAGCATAAAAGATAGTTCACTTATAATACAAAGAAACATAAGGAGATAAGACTCTAAATGGATGGTATACAACAACACAGATGGTCCAACAACTGAACGGTGTGGATTAACCTTCAATATTTGGATAACCCAAATGGAAAGAAAATGATTGAATACACTACCGACACATCAAAGGTAGAACCTACTTGAGCGGCAAGAGTGGAATACTCAAAATCACGCCGAGACCCATAATCCTGTAGTACAGTGAAGATGAACACAATAATGGTCCGTAAAAGGAATGTCATAGAAGGGGTTGCAAGATAGACATGTCATGATAGAGGATTATAAATGGTAGTGTAATATGAGATAGATGGTCAACACGATGAAGTCCAAAAAGGGACGACAGGTCTAACCTCATGCTACAAGATAGGCTCCATATAATGGATGGCCTAGATGACATACGAACGTCGAGGATGAGCCCCATACTCGTCCTATAGGTAAATGGACGGTGTGGATGAGATATACACGATATGGTAGTCTTTAATAGTTGGGTATAAGGGTAGAAGGGGTGAGTCATATGAGTATACAAGCTGAGTTACCAAGATCAATCAACATGGTGAGTAAATAAGGTGAGTCAATAAGGCAGGTCAACAAGGCGGGTCAACATGGTGAGTTAACAAGGTGAATTGACAAGACGGTTCCACAGGGTGAGTTTAAGAAGGTAGTCATGTGACTTGGATCAAGCAAACTCTAAGGATGACCTTTCAATAAGGGTTTACACAACTAATCATCAAGGTGGGTCCACGGGATGGACAACGCGGTCATTCGAACAAGCACACTAAGGTGGTCCCAAGGGCCATCCTGTACATAACATGCTAGGGTTCATTCATTTGGATGGTTTGGATTAAGCACAAAATTAAGGCGGTCCTTATGGATGGCCAACATACATATCGCACCATGGAGGCCAATGGCTGACGTGGATAGAACACATGCATAACAAGGTAGACCCGGGGTTGGGTATAACCGCACGAAGGAGTGGGGAAGCCACATACATCAATGAGCCCCAACAGTTTGGGATCAACCCGATATTTGTGCTTTCCCCACGAATCAAGTGAGATGGCAAACAAACACCATGGTGGGGCCCGCACACCACACGTGTGGAACCCCACCCATGGCTGGGTGACTTATTAACAAGAAGAATGGTAAATAAATATAACAGATGGGTCCTGTAAAGTTTCCAATGGTAGGCATTCAATCACCCTTATTTTCTACGTGTGGCCCACCTAAAACTGGGCCCACACCCCTGCCAAGAAGAACGACACGATATACTCAACATTCATCAAGGTGGGACCCAAAGTTGGGCCCCATCACCTTTGATTAGATGGATAAATAAACATTACAATGGCCCTAAGGAAGGTTTCAAAGGTGGGCATCAATGGCCACGGTTTCCCTACAATGTGGTCCACTTGAGGTTTGTATTTACCTCATTATGAGGGCCCCCGGCCCTAAAATAATATGGAAAAACAGATGGGCGGCATACGTAAAACAGATACATCGTGGTGGGACCCACAGAGCGTAGCACCCAAATGGGTCCCAAGAGTTTTGAATCAAACTAATATTTCTATTTTCCATTTACCCATATACATGTGATTTTATGAACAGGTTGAATGACAAATAAACATCACTGCAGGGCTGGGAAGATTTCAACGGTGGAGATCATTATTCCCACTGGTTCCTGTGGCATGGCCCACTTGACATTTGGATGTGCTTAAATTTTGGGCTCAGCTACTAAAATGAGCTGGAAAAACATATGGACGGGATAGATAGAGCGCATACATTCTAGGTGGGCCCAACGAGTGGGGCCCATTGACATTACCCATATAGGCTAAGCTGCTGGGCAGCAGCGTCCCCTGGACGCTGTCTGTCCAGCAGCAGCATTTTATTATTATTATTATTTTTTTATTTATATTTTTATATTTGTTATTTTTTTTATTTTACTCTCAACAAGTGGGGCCCACAGCAGTTTCGATCAAGCTGATATCTTTGTTTTTCCCTCCCTTTCACACGTGTGAACTCATGAATAGGTTGGATCTCAAATAAACATCATGGTGGGCCATAGGTAGGTTTCAACGGTCTGTCACTGTCCTCACTGTTTTCTGTGGTGGGGTCCACTGAAGATTTGGATCTGTCTCATTCTTGAGGTTATGCCCTGAAATGATCTCCCCAACTGGATGGACGGTGTGGATACAACACATGCATGATGGTGGGACCCACGAGTGGGCCACCAGCTGGCAGCAGAGCCAGCGTCTAAGGACACTGGTACGCCCAGCGTGCGGACGTCTCTCCTCTCCTTTTTCTCTTTCTTCTTTTTTTTTTGTTTTTTTTTTGTTTGTTAAACTCATATCATGTGGGGCCCACATGGGACTGATCCACTCCGTTCATCAGGTTCTCCGACTCAAGGGGAACCCATAGAGCCCAATATTGGGTATGTTACGGGGTCTACAAACATCAGTGTGGGCCGAAGCAGTTTCGACAGTGGACATCATTCACCCCACTGTTTCATGTGGTGCGGCCCACTTAAGAATTGAATATGCTTCATATTTGGGCCTTAGCCCTAAAATGACATGGGAAAATAGATAGACGGTGTGGATGGAACACAAACATCAAGGTGGGTCCCACGAGTGGGGACACCATTCCAGCCGTCCTGGCGCTGGACGGTTCCAGCGTCCCAGACGCTGTGAACGTCCAGCGCTGGACGTTCTTATCTTTTCTTTTTTTTTTTTTCCTTTTTTTTCTTTTCTAAGCTTATTTCAGGTGGGGCCCACTTAGGAAAAATCCAATCCATTCAACACGTTTGCCAGCTCGTTAGGGACCAAATGAGCCCAATATTGGGCAGATGATTCCGCCTGCAAACATCACGGTGGGCCACGGAAGTTCAACAGTCCACATCATTATCTCTACTGTTTTCCTATGGTGTGGTCCACCTGCGATCTGGATCTGCTTCATTTTTGGTGTCCAGCCCTAAAATGGGCTGGAGAAACAAATGGACGGCGTGGATCACATACATACATCAAGGTGGGTCCCACGAGTGGGGACCCACGGTCAACGCCCAAGCCCCAGCGCTGCTGGGCAGCAGCGTCCTCTGGACGCTGGCTGTCCAGCGGCCACCTCCTTTACTCTCCTTCCTTCTTTTTTTTTTTACTTACTTATTTATTATTATTATAATCATTACTACTACATGTATGTGGGGCCCATTCATGGACGATCCAGACCATCCCTCTCATTGCCCAACACAAGGTGGGTCCAAGGAAAGAAAAATGAAGGGTAAACGATAAAAAAGGGGGAAGGTTTGCACTCACAATGATGGTTGGACGATTGGATTGCCGATCGGACGGTCCGGATGATGATCGGGGTCCTCCAAGCTAGATCTCCACCTTCAATCTCTCTAACTCTCTCTTTCTCTCTCTTGATCTCCCTCCAAATCTCTCTACTTCTCTCTCTTCTCTCTCTTCTCTCTCTCTCCCTCTCTCTCTCTCTCTCTCTCTCTCTCTCAAATCTTGCAATTGAGAAGCCACCCCCCCCCCACGTATGGCTCTTGTATGGGAAGAGGGGGGTGCATGATGTCATGATGATGATGATAATGATGGGAGAGAGCATGAGAGGTATGGGTTGTGGTTGACTTTTGGTGAGAGAGGATGGGGTGGGTATGGTGATGATGGCTAGATAATGATGGGGGTATGGGTGAGGGTGATAGTGATAGATTTGACATGTTGTTGGGAATTGTGCAAGTGGGGCCCACGCCACACGCGCGTTGCGTGGCCCACCTCGAATTGCACGAACGTATGCATCTAACACACCAGGTATCGCAATGGGGCGTGCCGCGCGGCGTTGGAATCGTGGCGCCCGCGCGGTCGCAAGGGTACAAGTCTTGGGTCGTTGCGGTACTAAATCAGGGTCGCGATCAAGGCTCTCTAATCTGGTCCGTCCGGGACGTACCGGTACCGAAACTAAACGTACGGAGGGCAATTCAGGGTACGGGTCTTACCCACAGTAGCCGAAAATGGTCCAAGGGCAATGAGTAATAGGGCCCTTCTAAATATCTAGGACTCTACTCAGCTCAACTGAGTCAACTCAATTTGATGAGATCTGAAGCTGAGTCATGGAGAAACTGAATGATGACTGGATCAAAGCAAATCGATCGAGTTTGATTATTGACTCAGTTGACTCGATGTGCCTCATGGAAAATGAAAACAAGTCACTTTTGGCACGTAAATGGCTTCATCCGCATAAGATCAAGAGGCTAGTGACTATGATGCCCGTGAAAACAATACATATAATGTAGACAGCTGATTTGGTGCTTTCATTGAGTGTTTTAAATAGCTTACACATTCACAACCATTTCCTTTTTTTTTTTTTTGTTCAATTGTTAGATAATGGATTGGTCAAATGCATACTGGGTTGACTCTTTGAGGTTACACGACGCAGATTGACAAGTTAATATTGGGTTTTTCATAATGGCAGGGACAATGCTACGGTGATGATGATACTAATCTAGTTTTTGACATTTGGCACCGGGTCCAGTTTTTTTACTGGGTCTTGACCATTGCAACTCCGAGACTGAGTTTCTCCACCGTTGGTAGGATTGAAACTGTTCTTGTCGACGGCAATAATGCCCTTGTAATGAGACCAGTTCCTCACGTGCTGAATGGTTACAGATGACGTCCAAGTGGACTCAAATTCGGCCGGACCCATCTAGTTCGGTGCCATAAGTCACCTCTTGACTTCATGCCGGTCGGGCTGATTCAGCCCCCGGCTTGAGTGAGTCCTGACATGACCTAGGAACAGCTCATGAGCCGTTCCAACTTGCCGATTATTTTAACTATGGATACTTTACCACAGTAGTAGTATAGGCTTATTGTACAACGTGTATGGGGCCACTTTTACTAGTACAAGATGTGCAATCCATCAATCATGTGGACCCCCTCATGTTCTCATTAGGGGGCGTTTGGATCATAAGTTACAAGTTACTTTAGATAAGCTACTTATGCCGCAAGTAGCGTATCTTGGTTTCAACTTATTCAAGCAAAAACATACTTACCAGCTGAAAAGTAGAAAAACATGGTTGGTTTCCAACATTATCTGTATTCTACCATCCATCATGTAGGGCCAATCTTTCATGTTGATAGTTCACTATGTGGGCCCCACCTTTGATGTGAGGCATCCATTATGTAAGGCCCACCTTGCCCAAATACTGTATAAAGAGTTCTCTGTCCTGGCTCCGATTTTCTGATCGGTCGGTCGCCATCTACGACCAGTCGATGGCCCCTGTCACAGAAGATTTGAGGCGTTTGATTCCAACAATCTCCGCCAAGACTCCAATCTTCATGCAACACATTTCCACACATTATACTTCACCCCTACTTTGTCATCATCATAGTCTTGTTGCTTCTTGTGCCCCATCGACTTTATCCTTACACTTTCACACGCTTTGTCGCTCTTCTCATGTGGCCCTTTGGCTCTTGTCATAAATGAGCAACCGTGGATTCCGCTGCCGATCCCACAGCTCCATCATAAATATTGCTCCCGATCACCTTGAAAAGATTCTCGCACCTCCATGCATTTATCATCACGAGTGTTCCCTTTGCCACTTTACAATACCGATCACAACCGATGAACCTGCACCATTTTAACTCGAGTGCCCCAAGTGATATCACATTCTTCTTCATCTTAGGGACATGCTTCACACTTTCAAAGATTCATTCGACCCCATCGAACATCCTAATTTGCACTGAACCAATACCCACTACCTTGCAAGCATAGCCATCACCCAAAAACACAGATCTATCATCATACTCCATGTATGTCATGAATGAACTCCGGTCAGGACATACATGGCATGATGCACCTAAATCTAAGAATCACTCTCCACTGAGAGACCCTATATCAGATAGAATCAATATATCACAAATATCACACTCGTCCTCGATGGTCTAGCCCCTTTAGAAGAATCTCCTGACCTCTCTTACTTTACCATGGCATTCAAAAAATCTCTCTTCACGTGTCATTCTTCCCCACAATTCCAGCATCTCATATTACTCTTCCACTTACCCTTGGATTTAGATCTCAATGATGTAGATCCCCACCCCCACTTAGAATTCCTCCCCCTCATAACCAGTGCCTCGTCCGTGGAAAGACTTACACCGCCATTTTTCTTTCTCATCACCTTCGCTTAAAAGGTCTAAGATAACGGTTTCTACGCCAATAATCTCCCTACCTACACATAACGAGTCCTTAAACAACTCATATGATTCTGAAAGAGAATTCAACAGGATAAATGCATGATCCTCGTCCTTTATCGGTTCATCTACATCCATCAATTTGCAAATAAGCCTATTGAAATTGTTGATGTGGCTTTCAACATCGGTCCTCTCCGTCATCCTCAGTTTATACGACTGAAGCTTCAGATATATGCGATTTTCAAGAGATGTCTTCATGTAAATATTCTTCAACTTTTTCATGTTTCAGTCATATTTTTCTCTTTCATGACATTGTACAAGAGCCCATCCGCTAGACACAACTGGATTGATACATTGGCTTTTTCATCGATCATCTTTCACTCTTCTTTCATAACCTCCGATCGCTTTCCAATGAGCACATCTTGTAACCCTTACTAAACTAGAAGGCATTTCATCTTCACCTTCTAAAGTTCAAAATTATATTTTCTCGAATACTTTTTTATGTCAAATCTCATGCTCGATGTCATGCTCTCGTCTCAAATCTGAATTCTACTACACCCCAACGATCTCTCTAATGCCAGTTGTTGAGAAAGACCGACAGTGGAAGCAAAGCCGAACACACAGCAACAAATAGAATCAACCGAGCAACACAATACAATCACACATGCATGCAATCAACCACGTAGAGATAATCCGATTTTAAGTAGAAAAACACCTTATGGGTAAAAAAAAACAATGGCACAAAGTGACACCAATCTACTATGATATCAGAAGTTACAAGAGATGGAACCCCAAACCCCAAATCACAAGCCCACAAGAGAAATGTCAAGGTTTACTAAGAAGGAAAGCATCTTCTCAAGCTCTTTCTCTCACCTAGAACCTCTATCAATCCCTTTTTTCCATCTAGAATACCCTAATCCCGTATTACACTCCTTAAATAGAAGAAAATTGAAATTAGAAACTCCTTGCGCAAAACTGCGCAAGAAACCAACTCAAACAAGGAAACCTGTCGACCAGTTGTCCGACCGGTCGACAATGCCCGAAAACTGTATAGAGAGTTCTTGTCTTGGCTTCGATTTTCTGACTGGTCGGTCGCCATCCACGACCGGTCAATGGCCCTGTCACATAAGATTTGAGGCATCAGATTCCAACACCAATCAAGGACAAAATGATTTAATGTTTACATTGCATTACATGGTAGCCATGATGGAGGGCCCCAATTGCACCGATACCTTGGAAGATAAAGTCTCTATGTAATTTATCCTGACAGTGATTCAATATTTTTGCAGGATTTCCAACGAAACAGCAAATGATCAAGCTGTCCCCGACCATGCCAGCGTTGAACACCTCTGACCTAGTGTGGGTCTGCGTCGGTGACCGTAATACACAACAGATCATCTTCCGATACTTGTGCGAATGCAGCCAAGCTGTCAAATTCGCGGACTGGTTTCTTTGCAACTCATTCTATGAGATTGAGCGATCCGCCTTTGACTTGGTTCCAAACATCCTGCCAATCGGCCCTCTTGTTGCAGGAAGACGGCATGGGCGGCTCGAAGGGAACTTCTGGCCAGAAGATTCCACTTGCTTAAGCTGGCTGGACGAACAGCCTGCCCGCTCAGTAGTCTACATTGCTTTTGGTAGCTTTACTATCTTCGACCAATGTCAATTTCACGAACTGGCACTTGGTCTCGAGCTGTCCAACCGTTCATTCCTATGGGTCGTTCGGCCAGGCCTCACTGATGCAACATCGGACGCCTACCCAGATGGCTTTGAAGCCAGAGTGGCGGGTCGTGGGCGAATTGTTGGATGGTCTCCTCAACAAAAGGTGCTGGCCCACCCTTCAATATCCTGCTTCTTGACCCATTGCGGGTGGAACTCGACCATGGAGGGGATGAGCAATGGAGTTCCTTTCCTGTGCTGGCCTTACTTTGGTGACCAGTTACAAAACCAAATATACATTTCCGATGTTTGGAAGGTTGGATTGCAGCTGAAACACGACTCCAGTGGCATCATATCAAGAGAAGAGATTAAGGGAAAGCTGGATGAATTGCTTGGTGATGAGGGTATCAGAGCGAGATCTTTAGAACTTATGCAGGCTGCCCGAAAGAATGTCGCCGAAGGTGGATCTTCGTTTAAGAATTTCAACAATTTCATTGAAGCAATCAAGTTAGAAGTGTTAGGGTGAAAGAGATGATCAATTCATTAGGTGGGCGCCGTTGTGAACATGCTATGGTCATAAAATCCAGCTGGTTAACTCATAGCTGGGGATACACGTGTACGGGAAGAAAGAAAAAAAGATGAGCAACAGTCTATATTCAATGCGCATGTGTGGCCCACCTGATGTATATTTGGTTTTATTTTTCCATCTATTGGACCATTAGTTGTAATATTTCATGAACCAACCATATTTCTCATTCGCAGATGGACCACCTAATAAATGGAAGCGGATTAGCTGGTGCACCGCGCACCAGCGAGCTCGCTGGTGTATTGACGTCACCAATTTCTGTGTGCCCCACCATGAGGTTCGTAGTATATCCAAACCGTCCTTCCATTTGGCGACACCGTTATAAGGGTTTAACCCAAAAATAGGACAGAGACAATGATCAAGTGGACCACACTCAAGAATGCAGTGGAAGATTGAACGTGTACCATTGAAATCTTCTTGGTGGTCACAGAAGTTTTGGATCAATCTGATATTTGTTTTTACCCTTCATCCAGGTCCATGTGACCTTATGAACGGTTTGGATGGTAAATAAATATCATGGTGGGCCCTAGGAATGTTTTAACAGTGAAAATTATTGTCCCCACTGCCTTTTTTGGTGTGGTCCACTTGAGATTTGGATATATCTCATTTTTTGTATCATGGCCTAAAATGATCATATAAACTGGATGGACGGTGTAGATATTCTAAATACATCATCTTGGGGCCCACATAATCTTGATTTTCTTTCAACCGTTGGTACGAACACTGAAGTCGAGGACTGATGCTTCTATGATTTACACAGGCATCAGGAGAAAAACATTTCAAAACTGATGTAGGCCACCACAAAATTCATAGAAAGTTTATGAATGATTTTACACTATTTCGTATAATATTGTATCTCACTAAAGTACGCTGGCCTAGGTTTTGGATGCAAGCTGAAAATGAGACTGCGCTCTATGGGCTGAGTGGATTTGATGCAAATTTCCTCCACATGGAGCTCCATTAGCACAAGTTACACCCCCGGAAACACACCCTTCCCATGGCTACAACGGGCTTAAGGAGGCTGTTCATATATTTTTGAACTAGAATCACTAGCACCTATTATGGTTAGAGTGTGCCAAAAAGGAAAAGAAAAGACAAGAAAAAAAAAATTTATTTGGGTCATCATGTGTGGTGGTGTGGGTGCACGGTGGAAAGGTAGAGGAGGAGATCACTATCTTCTTAGTAGATGTCAAACCTCAAACTCATGACGAAACTAGAATCTAAATAGTTAAAAGAGATGTAGAAGAAAATTTATTATTAAAAGATACTAATAAAATCCTTTTAGGCTAATTAAGTACATGAACTTGTGGTATAAAGCTCACATTATTACTTCTTATTTTTTACTAGATATTGTCAATTGTCAAATTATTGTAATCATTTCAAATAATCATGCCGTGGCATAGATTGGCATAGTTGTGTCGATATGGTATTGTTTCATGGTCCCTAACTTGATGTATGCGTTATATCCATTGTCCATCTATCTTGCGAAATCATTTCATGCAATGGGACAAAATATGAGGCAAATCCAAAGCTGATATAGACCCCACCATAGCTAGAAGTGGGGATTAAATGCCTACCATTGAAAATTTCTATAGATCTACAACAGTGTTGGGTGTTTCTCACTTTTTTGGACATGCCCTAAAATAATATATTATAAGATAAATGGACGGTGTGGATATAACCCATATATATAAAATTATACTCAATTTTGTGTGACGGACGAAAGAACTTTACATGTAAGAAGTAGAGATGCTGGTTTTTTGTTTTCGTTTTTTTACTTTTTTTCCTCACAAAACTAATTCAATGATAATTAGATTGGACGTCACACACACATCACAATAGGCCTTCTCTAGCCATATAATATTTTGTTATGCAATGCAGCAAATCAGTTATCAGCTTTTCCAAGACTTTTGCCCTCGCCCTCCATCGGTGTTTAGGAGAGTAAAAGTCAAGCACATGTAGCCAAAGTCGAGAAAGGAATTATTGCAGAACTGACCAACTAACCAGTATTCCAAATTTAAAATAAGTCTGCCGCTAGCTTAATGGGTGATTGATTTGATTTTCTCACTTTCTTTCCTGGCGGCTGCAAATATCAAGGACTGGATTGCCCGAGACCCAGGTCACGTAGATATACTTGTGCTTGGGCTGTGTGGGCCACATAGATGTCCCTAATAAATTAATCCATTCCGTCCATCTGTTGTTAATCACCAAAATAAGATAGAATTCTAAAAATTAGGAAGATCCAGGACTCAAATGGACTACTCCAAACGAAACAGTGGGAAAGGAAACGTACACTGTTGAAACCCTTTCTAGAGATGACCATGATATTTATATATCATCCAAACCGTTCATAAGGTTATTAACACTCAGATAAACTGGAGGCACACATATCATCCTGATACAAAACTCATGTTACCCCAGGCGTACAATCCTAATATTATAAGATAAATGGACGGTGTGGATATAACCCATATAAATTAAATTATATTCAAATTTGTGTGACCAACAAAAGAACTTAACGTGTAAGAAGTAGAGATGTTGGGTTTTTGTTATTATTTTTTACTTTTTTTCCTTACATAACTAATTCATTGATAATTAGATTGGACGTCACAGACACACCATAATAGGCCTTCTCTAACCATATAATATTTTGTTGTGCCAGGCATCAAGCCAGTTGTCAGCTTCTCTAAGACTTTTGCCCTCCTTCGGTCTCTAGGAGTCTAAAAGTTAGGCACGCGTAGCCAGAACTAAGTAAGGCGGCCAATGACTTATTGCAGAACATTCCGACTTACAGGTATTCTAAATTTAGGATAAATCCGTCACCAGCTTGATGGGTGATTGATTTGATTTTCCCACTTTCTTCTCTTTTGGGCGGCTGCAAATACCAAGGACCGGATTGCTTGGGACTAAGCATGTAAAATGGGTAGCGCCTGCCCAGGCATGGCCCGGCCCGGCCAGGCACGTTGACCGGCATGGCCTAGCACGGCACATAAAATGAGGTGGGCCATGGTCGGCTGAGGTGTCAGGCCCGTTGGGCCGGCATGGTACAACACGGACCTGGCACGCGGGCCGGCACGGTCCGCCAAGGGGCCCAATAGTTAAAAAACGAAATATAGTCATTTTTTTTACCATTTTGCTCCTCCCAATAGCCATAAAACGGATAGTTTAAGGAGTATTTTGGTCTTTTTTACTATATGGACAATCTTGACCCTCCCAATAGCCATAAAACGACTAGTTTAAGGGGTATTTTGGTTTTTATTTTTACTATATGGACCTTATAAATACCCCATTCTCCTTTCATTTGTAAATTGTAACCAACAACTTTCATAGGCTCTCTTTCTCTCTAAAAGCTCTCTCTAAGTGCTCAAGGCTCAAGTTCAAGTTCAAGCTCTCTCTCCAACATCAAGCATTCCAGTTCAAGTTCAATTCAACAAATCCTTCAAAAAATTTCGAGTATTTAAAGTTTGTTCTTATATAATATTCTTAGTATATATAATTAATTCCCATATTCGCATTATCCCTGTTCTTATATAAATTAGCACAACAAATTTATATCTTACTATTTGATATACATATTATTTTAAAAAATGGTTAGATCTTCTCAGTACAGTCCTGATGATATTGAGGTAAATAGGGAAACTAACATATACACCATGAAAAGTATATCCGTGGGTGCCCCTTCCCAAAAATTAAAAAAAGGGTCAAAACTTCGCCTGTTTGGAGTGGTTTTAAGCTTATTCATATAAAAAAAAATCCAACTGGAGCCATTATATAAAAGGCACGTTATATTTATTGTAAACATCCATATAATGCAAAAAGTTCAAGCAACACTAGGTACCTTGCGAGACACTTAGGGCCTGTTTGATTTTCATATTCACCAATAATTACCCTACAAATGGGTAATAATTACTTCCCCAAGTATTTACCGCACATATACCCATGCTTGATTTGACTGCCTAGTTTTTTGTGTCAAGATCGAGAAGGTTGTAAAATATTTGTGGGGCCCACCGTGATGCATGTTGCTTGTCTACACTGTCCATCCATTATGCGTAAAAGAAGATTTTTGCATTATATGGGCCACCGTCAAAATCGAGATGGTTGTAAATTTATGGCATGAGCCAAAAAATGACGCAAATCTAAAGCTCAAGTGGACCACAAAAAAGGAAAAGGGGAATTAAACACTTACCGTTAAAAACTCCTTTAGTACACTGGTTCCTATGGTGTGGGCCACTTAATGTCAGATCTACATCATTTTTTTGTCTTATGTCTCGAAACATTCCTATAAAATGGATGGACGGAATAGATATATAATGTATATCACAATGGGGCCCACAAATTCAAAACCGCTCTTTTGAATCGGTTTTTAAAGAAATTTCACTCCATTTTCAAACATGGTAAAATAGTAATAATTACCCATTTACAGGATATTTACCTGGTAATTGAAAAAAACAAACAGGCCCTTAGGAAAATGGAAACCCCAACATGGTGGGCCTGCGGTACCCAACGATTACTTTCCCATACCGCTTCTTCATCAGGAGGTAGTTTAGGAATTTTTAATTATAACTAACAAAATAGAAGATATCAATTAGTAAAATTTATAATAATGAATGAGTACCCATTTACTTTTGTTGAAAATGAATCTTTAGAAAATATGGTCCAAAATACCCTAAACCCACAATTTTTAAAAAAAATCTAGAAATACAACTAAAAATGATGCTATAAAAATATGGAAAAAAGAAAATGAGAATTTAAAAAATACTTTGCAAAATCTTCAAGAAAAAATAGCTTTAACTTCAAATACATGGACTTTTAAAAAAAGAGATATATAACCATTACTGCACATTATATTGATGAAAATTGGATAATGCGTAAAAGAATTATTTCATATAATGTGCTTGATTACCCACATAATGGCCGTAGGATCAGGTCTTCTATTGTGGTGAGACTTAGAGAATAGAATATTGTACATAAAATTATTTTTATCACCTTAGATAATGTAAGTGCTAATAATGATGTTATTGATTTAATGAACTATGTACTCCCACTTCCCACTTGGTTGGGTTATTTTTCACAATAGATGTGTATGTCACATCTTAAATCTTATAGTACAAGATGGTTTAAATTTAAAAGATATAAGTTCAATTATGGACAATCTTAAAGATATTTAGCTCATATTTTTACATCGCCTGCCCAAGTACAAGTTTTTAAGCAAATATGTAAAGCACATGGGCTAAAACATAGATCAATACCAGTCGAGTGCCAAACTAAGTAGAATTACACCTATAATATGTTAAGTATAGCTTTACAATATAAAGATGTATTTAATGAGTATTGTGTTTTATATTCTCCACAATATCTTATAGAGGATAAATTATTGACAAATTCTTAATATAATGCAATAATTTTTAGAAGATTTTTATAATGTAACTATATTTTTTCTGGGGGTATATTACCCCACTTCATCCCAAGTAATAAATCACCTTTATGAAATTAGTAAAACTTTTCAAAAATATAGAGATATACCTATTTTTAAACATATTTATAGTTTAATGGAAGCAAAATTTAAAAAGTATTGGAAAAAAGCTCCATTAATAATTTGTTTAGCCGCTGCGTTAGATCCTAAGCTTAAATTACAAACCCTCCAATTATTTCTAAAAGAAATAATGACACAGGGAGGACGTGGTAGGTCGATCACCGTCTCCCTAACCGATTGTTTCTCGAATCCACGAGAAAAAATAAAATGATAAAAAGAGGAAATTACTTCCAAATAGTTGTTTTTGATAGATTGAATGAATAGAAACAGAATTATAATGCATATAAATAGGAAACTAAACCCTAAGTAAAGAACCAGACTCCAACTCAAACTCAAACTCATAGAAAATGTGGCTTACTATTTACTATTTATAAAAGTCGCTCAATCCTACTAGAACTCTTGGTTTTCCACCAAAAATAGAAACTTATTAACCAGGCCCAACCATGTTGTTCTACTAAATATTCTAAGCCCTTTTCATGTTGGGCACTAACTCTCAAACCCTACAGATCTAAAGTTATGATCGAATTAAAACTTACTATAAATAGTAAAACTGAAAATAAACTAGCCTAATAACCGTCGATATGATCGAATCTCGCGATTCCAGCATAGGCAACCCAATGTAGCAGGGTTGGGTGGCTAAAGTAGCTCGAGCTACCCCAAAATGATATATTATATATCCAGAAACTCATTCCGGATTGTAAGATACGACTGGTTTACGGTCCTGACGGTCCGGATCGCTTTCGACCCCGAACGGTCTTCTTTTAGTCCATCTAGGCCGTGAAATAATTAGTGACCCGTTCTACATTAAATAACTAATAACATGAATATACCAAATAATAATGAAATTAATAGCATTAGAATGTCTTTACAAACTCTTTCTACAAAATATTCTTCCTAAATGGGTAGTAGGATAGGGGAACAAGCAGTCCCCCCCACCCCACCCCTCAAAATCATCATGGGGGGCTGGCTGGAATTTTATTGTTCGAGCTCGCAGAAAATCATGTAGTCAAAATATTGCATCCGAATTAGCGGCATATCTTAAAACTAGCCTGTTTGATGTTGATATGGATGAGAACACTAGTTTTTATATTTTGGCCTTGTGGAAAGCAAGTGAACACAGATTTTCCACACTTTCCGCCATGGCCTGTGATTTACTAATGATTCTAGTGTCTACCGTTATATTGGAAGCAGCTTTTAGTGCAGGTGGGTGCATGATTGATGATTATAGGACGAACTTAGCTCCCGACACGGTGGAGACTTACATATGCCTTCGAGACTATTTCTTAGCAGAAAATTCGAAGTAGGAGTTCATGGAACAAAATGACATCGAAGAATAATTTGAAGGAAAAGAAATTTAGTTGTGATTTGCATTTTTGAAATTGTAAATTAGTTATAATTTTAAATATAATTTATAGAGCTTTATTTCAAAATCAATAATAAGATTATTATTCACTTTATTTCAACATTCTATACTCATTTGAATACGAAAAAAAACGAAACAAAAAGATTTAAAAAAAAAGTTAAAAAGGTATAGGAAAACAGGTGGGATGCCTGGTTGGCCAGCACAACATGTCCGAGATCGTGCCATGGGCCATGCTGGGCCAACCCTAATGAAAATCAGGCACGTCATGGCATGGCACGACTGAGGTCATGGGTCGTGCCTGGGCTGGGCCTGACCACTCACAAGTCGTGCTGGCATGGCACAACCCATTTTACAGCCCTACCTGGGACCCAGGTCACATAGATATACTTGTGCTCGAGCCTGTTGTTGAACTCCTGATTTATACATATTCTAACCCATAACATCACATTATATGCTTAAATTGCATGCTAAAAGACTAATTTAATACATGTTTTGTGATTGTAGGAATGAGAGAGAGACTTCATTCAATTGATGTTCAAAAGATCACATTTAGAAGGTCTTTTATAATATCAAAGGTGGGCTAAAGAAGGAAAAAGGAAGAAGAAAGAAGGAGAGGAAGAAGAGAAAGAAAGAAAGAAAATGAGTCTAGAACGGTATTAACTGGTCGACCAAGGAGGCCACAACTGGTCTTGACCAGTCGGCCACCATAGGCAGCCCTTCTCTACACTCTCTGGATAGCCAACTGATGGGTCCGACCGGTCAACACCAGTCGGCCATAAGTCCCCCCTCTCTGTGCACTCGTGGGAGGTGAAGAGGATCGTCGTGGAGTATTTACAACTCTCTCGAATCCGATTTTTCATGTTTTTCATTATTTTTATTTGAAGCATGATAATGCTCAGCTAGAACCTCTTAGCTAAGGCTAAGAGGTGAAGCTTGTAGCTAGTTTTCATGTAGAATTCGTTTAATTCAAGTAATCTACCTAAAGTTTAAATTTTTAAGTTCTAGTTTGAATAAAAGTTGGTATTTTTGGATGTTTTATGAGAGTTCATGTGCTTCGGACATAGGTTCCTTGCAATTCTCTAAGATTATCATGTTTGGATTAATTAGATTTAAACTGTAGTAACTCCAAAGCATACCATAGTCCATTGGCATGGTTGTTACTTCGAAGGCTACGTATTTGAATTTTATGTGCTTCATTAGATCTAGAATCTTATTCTCTGACTTGAGTGGGGATTGTTTGTGTTTGAATGTTAAATGTTCCAACTAGAAAAGAGATAGAACTTCAATTCTAGTTGTGTTTATGCTTTGATGAATGAATTCACATGGGACTACTACAACTGGATCCTTGAGGCCTTAGTTCCGTTAATTACAGATTTTTACAAAGTTACTGTTTTAAGTTAGTTTTCGAATTTGAATTCTAAAATCGCTGATATTAGAGTTGCTAGAATAGTTTGAATTGGTTTACCCTAATTCCCAGTGGATCGACCTCGGTCTTATCGAGATTATTACTGCATTGCAAGCCTTGCACTTGAGGCAAGCGAACAAGTTTTTGGCGTCGTTGCTGAGGAATCTAAGTTAAACGGTTCTAAATTGTTTTAATAGCTATAGAAGTAGTAGTTAGGTTTTACTGTTTTCCTAGGACTAGTTTTTCTGAATTCCAGAACTAACAAGGTTTGTTTTGTTTTGTAGGAAGTTCTTCTAGTTCAAGCAAATCGGGTGCTATCCTTCCAACTTAAACTATTTCAATTTTCAGTTTTTAGAATTTTAGTTTCATTACAAATTTTTTTTTAGGAGTTAGGTTTAGGTTTAGTTTGGAATTTTTTATTGTGTGGTTTATATCCCATTGGAAACGTAATCACACCAATCGTCTCCAAACCGAACGTGGTTTAGTTGGACCACTCTCCATTCATAGACGAGACAGAAAATACGTAAAATATTGTGAAAGTTCGGGGAATATGGATCAAACTCCATTAAGAAATCCTCCCCACCCTACTCCAACTACAAATACAAATCAAGAGGGAGTAGGAAAGAATAAGGTGCACAATGCTCCTCCAATGAGAGCGTTATATAACTACTTACAATCGGCTCGTACGACTACACCCTCTTGGGTGGTTTTACCAACTACCGAGAGGGACATTGATATAAAGTCGGGAGTAATTCAACTTTTACCTAAGTTTCATGGGCTAGATTCTGAGAGCCCATATCTACATTTAAAAGAATTTGATGAAGTTGTTGCTACCTTGAAATACAACAATGTGTCAGAGGATGTCGTCAAACTTAGATTGCTTCCCTTCTCATTGAAAGAAAGAGTCAAAGATTCGCTCCACTCTCTTAGACCACATTCGATTGGGATATGGAGTGAGATGACTCGAAAATTCTTGAAAAAGTTCTTCCCGGCTTATAAAACTAACACCCTTCGAAAATCTATAATGAACTTTATGGGAAAAGAGGGTGAGTCGTTCTTTCAAAGTTGGGAAAAGTTTAAAAGCCTCTTACTCACTTGCCCACATCATGGATACGAAAGTTGACGAATTATAAACTTCCTTTATGATGGATTGAATTCTAACATGCACCAATTTGTAGAGATGATGTGCAATGGCGAGTTCATGAGAAAAAATCCAGATAAGGCATGGAGTTACTTAGACATATTAGCCGAGAATGCCCAATCATGGGATACCTCGGAAAAATCCAGTAACCTCAAGCCTCCTCAACAAAAAGAGAAATGAGGAATTTACATCCTTAAGGAGGAAAATGATGTAAACGCAAGGATAGCCAACCTCACAAGAAAATTCGAGCCCATGGAACTTAGCAAGAGTGGAGTTTCAAAGCCCACTGAAGCCATTGATAACGTGTGCGGAATTTGTGCCGCTAATGTACATGTTCGCTTCCCCAAGTGTAGGGTTGCGATGTAGTAATAATCTCGGTAAGACCGAGGTCGATCCACAGGGAATGAAGTAAACAATTCAAATTATCCTAATAACTAGCATCTAAAGAGGTTTGTGAAATTGGTTTTGAACATAAAATAGAAAATCTGATAATGAAAAGATAACTAGATCATCAAGGATCCACTTATAGCTCTCCTTAGATGCATAATTCACTGTGGTTTCTCACTTTCTCAACTAGAATTGAAATTAAGTCCTATCTAGCCGGATTATAGAGTAGTTAAACCAAATAATCTGACATATGTATGATCCATGTACATGATTCACTCAATGCAAACTAGGACTTAAGCACACTCAATTGCATAGGTTAGTCCCAATTCCAATAGGTTAAGATCACAACCATAATCATCATTAAATCCTGTCACAAGATAAAAATAGATCATGATTTGAACTTGATCCAAATCACATACACAATCTTACATACTTCAGAATTTCCAGAAAAGTAGACTTTTGGTATGAAGCTCCCACATGAAGATCATAGATCTAAAGCGTATTCCAATTCCTCAGATCATACAGGTCTAGACTAACTCACAACAATTAAGAACTCAAGCAATTCTTCCAAACATCCATGAGTCATCATAAGATTAAGAAAAACTACTTAGTACTTGATTTAAACTTCAAACCATTGTTCTTTAATAGAAATCCAACTTGAAACCAATAAAACGAATTAAACAATCTAAGAAAACTATAAGGTTCACCTCTTAGCTCTAGCTAAGAGATTAGCTAATAAAAAGTATATTATAAATAAAACTAGAACTAAGAAAAGGAAGAAAAACTAGCTGGAGGAGGCTAGGAAGCCTCCTATGACTTGAACTCCTTGCCCCCCACGTCCTTGCTTGCCCTAGAATAGAAGAGAGCACCTCCTTTTATAATACAGCAAGAGTACCGCAACATAACAGATTTTATTTCGCTTCGTACGGCTTAACCAATGGTCAGATTGCATTCAAATTTAATTACTAGCTTCCTTGTAATGTGATCTTCCTCATAGATGATTTAGATTTCCAAGATTATCTTCTAAATGGGCCCACCAATCAGATCAGCGACCGCCTCTCAAAACGCGCAATTCGGGTACCTTTAGAACCAGTCATCTTGCTTTCAACGCTCCAAAGTGTACAGAGGTCGGATTGATCTTAAATTTTGAACATTGGTAGAAAACTTCATCCTCTATATGATCGACAGATTAGATTGTCCAAAACAATTTCAGAATGAGGTCCGAAAAATAGAACACTTAGGGCTTTTATAAACTCTGTGCAGTTGAATCTTTCTGGATGGTCCATCTTTCTTCAACCGGTACGATCAAACCACACATCCTTTTTATCTGAAACTTTATGGTTATTCATATATGGATCTGGTCTAGAAGATGGTGAGAGTAAATTCTTCATATCATGAATGATGGGCCACCTGGACCGGCCCAGAGTGGAGTAGGCGGAATCTGAAACTTTCTGGACAGTTCGTATTATTTTGGCCACCACGGTCAATCCGTAGCTCCGATCGACACGAAACCACATGGGTTATTTCGACGTCGAGCTCCTCTTCGACATAGACATGTTGGATTTCCAAATATCATCAAGATGACTCCAGAAAACTGTGCTGAAAATTCAAAAATGGGAATAGCCTGCTGTCTGAAATCTAGAACTCTAAAATTGCATGGCCAACCGGTCAAGACCGGTCGGACAGGGCTGGCCGACCGGTCTTGACCGGTCTAGCCTGTCTGGGTGGCAGTCCAGCAACATGTGAAGAAGGTAGCAAAGTTGGCCGACCGTTCGGGGCCTGTTTGGCTGACCGGTCTTGACCGATCGGACCACCTTGTGGGGTTCCTTTTTCTTTCCTTTATTCTTTCTCTTCTTTCCTTTCTTCTTCCCTCTTTTGTTCTTCCTTTCCTTTGATCTTCAAGGTATGTAAGAAGGGTCTCAAAGCATCCGAATGATAAAGTCTCTCTTTCATTCCTACAACCACAAAACTATGCATTAGATTAGCCTTTAAATCATGAAAACCATGCATAATGAGTGATGAATTGGGGTTAGAATATCCACAATTAAGAGCTCAACACACCTCCCAACCAGCATTTTGCTAGTCCCGTGCAAAACATGCGTGAAACAAGTTCAATTCTCTAAAAACCAACTCTCCTTCAGAAATTATTCTCCTCTACATCCCAAGACACGCAAGTGTAAAAGTCAGAAAAATTAGGTGATAGACGTTGAAACCTTAAACTCTCAAAACATAATAAGTGTTCATATGAAATCCCCGCTGATTGATTGATAAATAGAAGAACTTGAACAAATTCAACCTAGTGTGCATAGTGAATGTTCATCTCATGATTTTTCAGGATTATCTTCTTCATAGATCAACTAAACTATGAATCTTAAGGTGCACAGATCAACAACAAGCCTATGACAGGAATTTGCTTTACCGTCCTTCCGACGGCTTTCACACTATGTCCCATTTCCGGCGTTGGTAATAGGTAGCCTTTTTCGAAATTTTCTACCATGTTTTCCATCATTCCCAATTTTCATCCTTCCTTTTCCTTTTTCTTTTACATTAGATAGGATTTTTAGAAATCCATATCTTTCGTTATTTTCCCATGGACAAGGATGGATAAAGTACCCCAGCTTGGTTCCTCAACACCTTAAATCTAAGTCTAGCCAATCCAGAAATCACATAATCCTTTCAAATCATGAAAATCGTGTAATGTGAACTAAGTGTAAAAGTGTTCAAATTTTCTATCAATCATATAAATAGGGGAATTCACATATAAAACCATTATATTAAGAAAAGTTTAAAGCTTGCAACATCACTCACTTCGTATCTCCTCCTCTTATACTCATATCATCTCGAGTGCATAGAAACAAAGTTTTCCAAATGAGTTTTGAATTTTAGAAAAATCGAAAATTTTCTACATAATTGCTCGAAATGTCACAAAAGCTAGTAGATTCATCTAAGGAATCTCACCCCCCAACCAAAATCTTACATTGTCCTCAATGTAATAAGATATGCAATATGCATGACATGAGAGCAATGACATAAAACAAAGGAGAGTGAGAATGATAGTACCTGAGGTAGCAAGTAAATCAATTCTAGCATCTTCCATTGTCTCGATGAGACTTATTCAATCCTAAATGTAGAAAAGAAATCCTAACCTACCTACTTACTTTTGAATAGTTCGATCGACTACATGATCAAATTTGAGTAGGATCTTCATGAATTTCAATAGGTTTCTCATGAGGACCATCCAAAGTCCTGCTCGAATGTATACGTGGGTGCGTTTCTTCATGAAGGTCCAATAATAGTGTGCACCACACACATGTAAGGAGGAG
The DNA here is from genome assembly GCA_003013855.2 of Liriodendron chinense. Classification (NCBI taxonomy): domain Eukaryota; kingdom Viridiplantae; phylum Streptophyta; class Magnoliopsida; order Magnoliales; family Magnoliaceae; genus Liriodendron; species Liriodendron chinense. Next base: position 4,982,894 of record ML058510.1, on the reverse strand, counting down.
ATAAGAGCAGCAAAAAGATATCTCCTCAAGTTTTGAATTGGGTTGTAATTGATTAAAAACAGGTCCTCCCAATCAGAATTTTCAATGGATTGAAGAACCCATGATGGTGGAGAGACATTCATTAAGTATTTTTCAGTTTGGGTTGTCTCCACAAATTCAGAATTGCTTGGTGCTTCCACAAACAATGGTAAATAGTGTAAATCAGTGGAATGGTGTTCTTCAGGCACCAAAACCATGTATAATAAACTATCCAACTCCTTAATCATCTCATCATCCAGATCATAGGAGTGGGTCATGCATTCTTCTAGGAAATCGAGAGAGTCGGATGAAGGGTCTTCGTTCTCCCTAAGTGAATGAGGAAATTCTGTTTCAAGGGTAAGGAATTCCTCCTCTATAGAGGGGAGGTCTTCCAAATAAAAAAATTTAGATTCAGTGGTAAGCACATCATCTAGCATTGGTTGATCTTTTGAAATTTCAGATTGTGCCACCCCGTCATCCAAAGAAAAAAAAATTTCAACCCAAGGGAGTTCTTCTACAATAGAATCAGGCATGTGTTGTTGGTGGAAGGACTCAAAAATATCGACTTCAACCATCTCTCTAGCAAGAATATCTTCCGGTGATTCAAAAACATTCGGCCCTTTGGAAGAAGAAATCATGGATTCACAATCATCCTTCAAACCCTCATTGTAGGTAATCAAACTATCACTTTCAGATTTTGTAGATTCCTCGGGTTCGTCAACCTTCTTTGAAATCTCTTCATCATTCAAATTGGAATAGCTAAAAGAGATAGTTGATTCACCATAATTGATGGTAATGGAGGGATAACTGAGATCTACATCCCCTAAAAGTTTAGTCATCAAATCGGAAGAGGGTTGGGCTTGGATAGCCACATCCTCCTCTATGTTGGGGATTGATTCAGTGTTCCCAATGTCAGGTTTAGGATTTCGAGATGGCGAGAGGTTTTGTATGCATTGCTCAGTTATTTCCATAAACTCTCGCAGCGTATCCTCAAGAGTTCGTGTCGGTTGTGGATCATAAGAAAGAAACTTTTGAAGATAATTGTTGGCATCCATGGTTGGCTCATCTTCCATTGGACTAGAGGTATAAGGACTCTCTCGATAAAGACCATACGTGTTATATGACAAAGACCGATAAGATGGTTGATAGGCATAACCATACAAGTGATCACGCGATGTCTTTACCGGTTGGTCATTACTCCCCCGGTCCTTTTTCTTATTCCTACCTTCTGTTAAACTAGGTGGAACACTCTTGTTATTTTCAACCCAGTAATCACGTAGCGTCTTACGTTGGGAGGTAGTGGAGGTTGATTGAATCTCAGCAAAATACTTATGCTTATAATGGTTCCAATCATAAAGAGTTTTGATTCCATGGTCTGACATCTCATCTTCCAAAAGGTATGCATAAGCACCACATTTCCAATCAGCCATAATGAGATTTTAAAGAGTTGGAACTACCCTAATCTAGGAAGAAAAAAAAACAAGACGAAAGGGAGACGGGGAGATGTTACCCGTGAAGGTAAGAACTATGACAGCAACTAAGTTCCTACAAAACACAAAAACAGAGAATTGCTAGTAATCTAGAAAAAAATCAGAAAGCTACTTCTAGAAAAACTAAAAATCCTACCTAACTATGACTACTCTATAGCTACTAGAACAATTAGAACCGTTTAACCTCTTCCCCGGCAACGGCGCCAAAAACTTGTTCGCTTCCCCAAGTGTAGGGTTGCGATGTAGTAATAATCTCGGTAAGACCGAGGCCGATCCACAGGGAAGAAAGTAAACAATTCAAATTATCCTAATAATTAGAATCTAAAGAGGTTTGTGAAATTGGTTTTGAACATAAAATAGAAGATCTGATAATGAAAAGATAACTAGAGCATCAAGGATCCACTTATAGCTCTCCTTAGATGCATAATTCACTGTGGTTTCTCACTTTCTCAACTAGAATTGAAATTAAGTCCTATTTAGCCGGATGATAGAGCAATTAAACCAAACAATCTGACATATGTATGATCCATGTACATGATTCACTCAATGCAAGCTAGGACTTGAGTACACTCAATTGCATAGGTCAGTCCCATTTCCAATAGGTTAAGATCACAACCATAATCATCATTAAATCCTGTCACAAGATAAAACTAGATCATGATTTGAACTTATCTAAATCACATACACAATCTTACATACTTCAGAATTTCCAGAAAAGTAGACTTTTGGTATGAAGCTCCCACATGAAGATCATAGATCTAAAGCGTATTCCAATTCCTCAGATCATACAGGTCTAGACTAGCTCACAACAATTAAGAACTCAAGCAATTCTTCCAAACATCCATGAGTCATCATAAGATTAAGAAAAACTACTTAGTACTTGATTTAAACTTCAAACCATTGTTCTTTAATAGAAATCCAACTTGAAACCAATAAAACGAATTAAACAATCTAAGAAAACTATAAGGTTCACCTCTTAGCTCTAGCTAAGAGATTAGCTAATAAAAAGTATATTATAAATAAAACTAGAACTAAGAAAAGGAAGAAAAACTAGCTGGAGGAGGCTAGGAAGCCTCCTATGACTTGAACTCCTTGCCCCCCACGTCCTTGCTTGCCCTAGAATAGAAGAGAGCACCTCCTTTTATAATACAGCAAGAGTACCGCAACATAACAGATTTTATTTCGCTTCGTACGGCTTAACCAATGGTCAGATTGCATTCAAATTTAATTACTAGCTTCCTTGTAATGTGATCTTCCTCATAGATGATTTAGATTTCCAAGATTATCTTCTAAATGGGCCCACCAATCAGATCAGCGACCGCCTCTCAAAACGCGCAATTCGGGTACCTTTAGAACCAGTCATCTTGCTTTCAACGCTCCAAAGTGTACAGAGGTCGGATTGATCTTAAATTTTGAACATTGGTAGAAAACTTCATCCTCTATATGATCGACAGATTAGATTGTCCAAAACAATTCCAGAATGAGGTCCGAAAAATAGAACACTTAGGGCTTTTATAAACGGATGGTCCATCTTTCTTCAGCTGGTACGATCAAACCACACATCCTTTTTATCTGAAACTTTGTGGTTATTCATATATGGATGTAGTCTAGAAGGTGGTGAAAGTAGATTCTTCATATCATCAATGATGGGCCACCTGGACCGGCCCAGAGTGGAGTAGGCGGAATCTGGAACTTTCTGGACAGTTCGTATTGTTTTGGCCACCACGGTCAATCTGTAGCTCTGATCGACACGAAACCACTTGGGTTATTTCGACGTCGAGCTCCTCTTTGACATAGATTGTTGGATTTTCAAATATCATCAATATGGCTCCAGAATACTATGCCGAAATCCAAAAAGGGGAATAGCCTGCTGTCTAAAATCTAGAACTCTAAAATTGTATGGCCGACCGGTCAAGACCAGTCGGACAGGGCTGGCCGACCGATCTTGACCGGTCTAGCCTGTCTGGGTGGAAGTCCAGCAACATGTGAAGAAGGTAGCAGAGTTGGCCGACCGGTCTTTACCGGTCAGACCAACTTGTGGGGCTCCTTTTTCTTTCCTTTCTTCTTTTTCTTCTTTCCTTTCTTCTTCCCTCTTTTGTTCTTCCTTTCCTTTGATCTTCAAGATATGTAAGAAGGGTCTCAAAGCATCCGAATGATGAAGTCTCTCTTTCATTCCTACAACCACAAAACTTTGCATTAGATTAGCCTTTAAATCATGAAAATCGTGCATAATGAGTGATGAATTGGGGTTAGAATATGCACAATTAAGAGCTCAACAGTACACTCTATGTATGATTGTCCTACAATTCCCACGCTTCAAGAGGTGTTACAAGAGCAAGCAAATGCCACATATGGGTATCAAAGGCCTTTTAATGGACCGGTAGGTAACACGTACAACTCTACTTGGAAGAACCATCCCAATTTTAGTTGGAAGAATGGTCCCACGGGAAATCCTACCAACTCTCAAGGAGGGTCACCCTTGCAAAACATGGCCCCACCTCAATTCTCAATGAAGAACACCTTAAGGGCTTTTATGCAAGGATAAACGTAAATTAATCAATCAAATCAGCAAATGTTCCAAGATCTTAAAGTTTCGGTTAATGAAATTAAGGGACGCTTGAATGCTAGAGAAGGGATCTTTCCGGCCCAACCTCAGCCTAATCCTAAACAAGCACATGAAATAAGCATCCCTAATCTTCCCAACCAACATGTGGAGCAAGCAAAATCCGTCACCACTCTCAGAAGTGGTAAACAAGTGGATAAATCTATTCCGGTGAAGGCCGACAAGCCTAATGATTCGGTAATTTCTGAGAATGAGGATGGACCTAGCTTAGCCCCATAAGAAATGGAACATGTTCACAAGCCTATAGCACCATTCCCTTCAAGATTGGTTGCTCCAAAATCTCTCCCAAACTCTCATGATATTTTAGATATTTTCACACAAGTCAAGATAAGCATTTCATTGCTTGATGCCATAAAACAAATTCCCTCCTATGCAAAGTTTTTAAAGGATCTATGCACAACTAAATGCAAATAAAATGTGCAACAAAAGGCTTTTGAATGAGAAAGTGAGTGCCATACTCACCCAAAAGACCACCCCAAAATATAAGGATCCCAGTAGTCCCACAATCTCATGTATCATTGGGGACTATCGAATTGAGTGTGCATTGCTAAACTTAGAGGCAAGCATAAATTTGATCCCTTACTTAGTATACGAGCAATTGGGTCTTGGTGAATTAAAACCCACCAAAACCACGTTACAACTTGCTGATCGATTTATTCATGTGCCGAGAGGGTTAGTTGAGGATGTATTGGTCCAAGTTGACAAATTCTACTATCCGGTGCATTTTATCGTCTTGGACACACAACCAGTTATGGATATCAACACTCAAATACCGGTAATTTTGGGTCATCCATTCCTGGCTACATCAAATGCAATCATCAATTTTCAGAATGGGGTGATGCAAATATCCTTTGGGAACATGACATTTGAGGTGAATGTGTTCCATATGGGCAAAAGGCATAGGGATGATGATGATGTCCATGAGGTAGATTTCATTGAGTCCATTGTGGAAGAGGAGTTTGTTTTAAATCGAAATCTTGATCCTCTAGATGTTGTTTTCTTTGATCCCGTTGAGAATTAGGACGATGATGATGATCCTCATGAGATAAACATGATAAAATCTATGGAAGAAAGGGAGCCTTTCCAACCTAATCTACCTGAAAGCTTGGAGACATGTTTGACACACTCCAAGGATAAATTCAATTTTATTGTTAATGAGGCCTTAGAAGTGCCAATTTCTGAAAATTTACTTGACAAGTCACCAATTTTTTATTTACACAAAATTGTTATTCAAGAATTAAAAGAATTGGTGCTTAACTTGCCTATAAAGAGGCTAATTTCTGAAAGTTTAGGGGTTGAGGACCCACTCCAACCTACACAAAAGTCTGAGAAGAAGGAAGACGTGAAGGGGCCAAATCTAAAAACTTCCTCCACTGAGGTCTCCTACACTCTAGAGGAGTGTTTGACTTATTTTGAAGATTGGGATGATCCCATAATTAAGGACATAGTGCATGCCTTAAAGGAGACCCCTCCGGTGCCTAAAAAGCTTCCTTCCACAGAGTGTCAAACTGAAAAATCGATTGTGGAAGCACCAGTGAAAGTTGATTATGTGGAGTGTTGAGCTTCCATTTTATACATATTCTAACCCATTACATCACATTATATGCATGGTTTGCATACTTAAAAGACTCATCTAATACATGTTTTTGTGATTGTAGGAATGAGATGGAGACTTCACCAATTCATGGTTAAAAGAGTCACTTTGTATGCCTTAAAGATTAAAGAAATAAAGGATAAGAGATGGAAGAAAGATGCAATGCAATGGAGGAAGAAAAGTGTAAAAAGGTCACAATTTACAGCCTGACCGACCGGCTAGCCAAACCCTTTAAAAATACAAATATCTATGGAGTGATTTTGTGAAGGCTGACTTGTGGTCCAGCCGGCTGGATGACAGGTCGGCCATGCACTTTCTAAAGAAAATTTCAAATACAGGAAATCCATTTTTAGTTTTTTGGTCCATTTTTTAGGGCCCATATTGATGATATTTGGAAATCCAATACGTCCATGTCGAAGAGGAGATCGACACCAAAATAACCCAAGTGGTTTCGTGACGATCGGAGCTATGGATTGACCGTGGCGACCAAAACAATACGAACTGTCCAAAAAGTTTTCAGATTTTGCTGCTCAACACTGGAATTGTCTAGATGGCCCATCATTTATGATATGAAAATTTTAATTTAACCATCTTCTAGAACACATCTATGTATTAAGAACAAAAAATTTTAGGTCAAAAGGATGTGTGGTTTAATCATGCCGGTTGAAGAAAGATGGACCATCTAGAAAGATTCAATTGAGCAGATTTTATAAAAGGCCTAAGTGTTCTAATTTTCGCACCCAATTTTGGAATTGATTTGTAAAATCGAATCATTCTATCATCTAAAGGAGGAAGGCTTCTACTAATGTTCCAAATTTGAGATCAATCCGACCTTTATACACTCCGTAGCATTGAAACCAAGATGACTGGTTCTGGAGGTACCCAAATTGCACGAATTTGAGAGGCAGTCGTTGATCTGATTGGTGGGCCCATTTAGAAGATAATCTTGGAAATCTAAACCATCTATGAGGAAGATCAAGTTCCAAGGAAGCTACAAATCAAATTTGAAGGCAATCCGACCATTAGTTAAGCCGTACAAAGAGAAACAAAATCTGTTATCTTGCAGTGCTCTTGTTTTATTATAAAAGGAGGTGCTCTCTTCTATTCCAAGGTAGTCAAGGACGTGGGAAGCAAGGAATTCAAGTCCTAGGATGCTACCTAGCCTCCTACAGCTAGTTTTTCTTCCTTTTATTAGTTCTACTTCTAGTTTTAATATATTTTTCTTATTTAACCTCTTAGCTAGAGCTAGAGGTGAAATTTGTAGTTGGTTTCAATGCTTTAATTATTTTATTTCAAGTACCATTTTCTTAATTTTGGATTTTGAACTTCTAATTTGAATAAAACTTGAATTTTTAAATGAATTATGAGAGCTTGTGTACTCCGGACATGAGTTCCTTGCAATTCTCTGAGATTTCCATGATGAGTTTGTTTATATTTGAATTGTAGTAACCCCAGAGCATGCCATAGTCTCTTGGCATGGCTGTTACTTCGAAGGCTACAAGTTTGAATTCTATGTGCTTCATTAGAACTAGAAATCTGATTTTCAGATTTAAGTGGGACTGTTGGTGCTTGAATATTATATCTTCCAATTAGATGAGAGATAGAACTTTGATTCTAATTGTGTTGTGCTTGGATGAATGGATTAGTATTGAACTACTATAAGTGGATACTTGATGCTCTAGTTCTTTCCAAATCTCAGATTTTCCTATTTTATGTTAAAAATTATTTTCTTAAACTTCTTAGATTCTAGTTATTTGAGTAGTTGGAATTGTTTACCTCTTTCGTTGTGGATCGACCTCGATCTTACTGAGAATTATTACTACATCGCAGCCTTGCACTTGAGGCGAGCGAACATGGAGACCATCCAAATTTGTGTGGATAAAGTGATTGAAGTCTCCACATCTCTTTGGTTTGTTCAAACCAAAGAACACCACTTCTGGGATGACCCATATTTGATAAATTTTTGCCCAGACAAGATGGAAAGGAGGTTCATATTCACTGATTTCCAACCAACGCAATTCTCCTTTCCCAGTACATGTGACAATGTTATTGAGAAACCCACTGAAATTTTTCAATCAGATTTTCAATGGGTTAGAGTGGTTGATGTCACCAATGTACTTTTCAAAGCAGGATGGTGAATAGTTCTACCGAAAAATTTATTACACCACTTGATGATCGTGCTCAACTTTATTCTTTTTATGTTATAATGATGATTGATCTCCTAGTCTGATGGAGTTGCTCTTTCTAAAAGGATAGCTTAGGTTTTGTTTATTGCTTTAAGTAGGATTAGGTTTAGTTTGTTTCTATTTTAGTTTATTGCTTTAGTAGATTTTAATGCCAGAGGTAGACTTAATGATCGACTTTCTCAGGTACTCTCGTTCTCACTCTCTTTTATTTTATCATTGGTCTCATGATTTATGCTCATTGTATACCTTTTTACATTGAGGACAATGCAAGATTTGGTTGGGGGGTGAGATTCCTCGAATCTAGCAATTTGTGGACATTTCAAGAAAATTTTGTAGAAATTTTTTAATTTTTTTGAAACATCAAAACTCTTTTGGAAAACTTTGTTTCTACGCACTTGAGATGTCATGAGTATGAAATGATGAAAGATAAACTGATATGATTTTAAAATCTCTAAATTAACTTAAACATAATAGTTTTATATCTGAATCTCCCTATTTGTATGATCGATAGAACATTTAAACACTTTTGAGTCTAGTTCATATTACACGATTCTCATGGTTTAAAGGGATTAGTAGATTTGTAGATTAGTTAGACTGAAGATTTGAAGTGTTTAAGAACCAAGCAGGGAAACTTTGTTCATCCTTGTTCATGTGAAAAAAAGATAAAAGAATGAAAGATATGGATTTCTAAAAATCCTATCTAAAGTATGAAAAAAGAGAACAGGGATATGGTATTTATTGAATATTTGTCAAAATTTTTGAAAAGGGCTACCTCTTACCAACCAGGGGATGGTCTACCCGTAACCAAAGCTGGAAATGAGAAGTAGTGTGAAAGCCATTGAAGGAACGATAAGGCAAATTCTTGTTTTAGGCAATTGGTTGATTCTATACACTTTTTTATCTTTGGTTTAGCCGATTTATGAAGAAGGTAATCCTGGAAAGTCATGAGATGAATATGCACAATGCACACTAGACCATACATGTTCAGATTCGTCTATTTATCAATAAATCGGTGGGGATTCTATGTGAACATTTTTATGTTTGGAAAGTTTAGAACTTCAATTTCTCATCATTTAGTTTTTCTGAATTTTGCACTTATGTCTTAAAGTTTATAGAAACATGCCTCCAAGAAAGAGTTGAGTTTTCAAAGAGATGGATTATTTCATGCTTGTTTTGCTTGAGACTAGCAAAATGCTGGTTGGGGGGTGTGCTAAACTCCTAATTTGTACATATTCTAACCCATAACATCACATTATATGCTTAAATTGCATGTTAAAAGACTAATTTAATACATGTTTTGTGATTGTAAGAATGAGAGAGAGACTTCACTCAATTGATGTTCAAAAGATCACATTTAGAAGTTCTTTTATGATACCAAAGGCGGGCCAAAGAGGGAAGAAGAAAGAAGGAGAGAAAGAGGAGAAAGAAAGAAGGAAAATGAGGTTAGACCGGTCTTGACCGGTTGGCCACCACAAGCAACCCCTCTCTGCACTCTCTAGACAGCCAACAGATGGGTTCGACCGGTCAAGACCGGTCGGCCAACTCAGCACGACCGGTCAAGACTGGTAGGCCATAGGTCCCCCCTCTCTATGCACTCCCTGGACAAAGGACCAAACAGGTCTGATCGGTCAAGACCGGTCGGCCAGTGTAAATTTTGAAGAACTCCAACAGGCTTATTCTACAAGCTTCGATTTTTATGGGCTGCATAAGTGGCTATGCAAATCTGGAAGTTTCTAAGTCGGTGGGACTCCTCTATTATAAAAGGACACCTAGGTTTCATTCCTAAGGCATCATAAAGGGCTTGGGACTTCGTGGGATGTGAAGAGGATTGTCGTGGAGCGTCTACGACTCTCCCGAATTCGTTTTTTTATGTTTTTCATTAGCTTTTCATTGTTTTTAGTTAAACCATGATAATGCTCAGCTAGAACCTCTTAGTTAAGGCTAAGAGGTAAAGCTTGTAGCTAGTTTTCATGTAGAATTCATTTAATTTAAGTATTCTACCTAAAGTTTAAATTTTTAAATTCTAGATTGAATAAAAGTTGGTATTTTTAGATTTTTATGAGAGTTCATGTGTTTCGGACATGGATTCCTTGCAATTCTTTGAGATTATCATGTTGGATTAATTATATTCGAATTGTAGTAACTTCAAAGCATACCATAGTCCATTGGCATGGTTATTACTTTGAAGGCTACATATTTGAATTATATGTGCTTCATTAGAACTAGAATCTTATTCTCTTACTTGAGTGGGAATTGTTTGTGTTTGAATGATAAGTCTTCCAACTAGAAGAGAGATAGAACTTCGATTCTAGTTGCATTTATGCTTGGATGAATGAATTCACATGGGACTACTACAAGTAGATCCTTGATGCCTTAGTTCTATTAATTACAGATTTTTACAAAGTTAGTTTTCGAATTTGAGTTCTAAAATCGCTGAGATTAGAATTGCTAAAATAGTTTGAATTGGTTTACCCTAATTCCCAGTGGATCGACCTCGGTCTTACTGAGATTATTACTACATCTCAAGCCTTGCACTTGAGGCGAGCAAACCACTGTATGAGGCCACAAACATGTCCCTAACAAATCCACTCCGTCCATCTATTGTTAAACACCACAATAAGACAGAATTCTAAAAATCAGGAAGATCCAAGACTTAGATGGGCTACCCCAAATGAAACAGTGGGAATGGAAACGTTCACTGTTGAAACCCTTTTTAGAGCTGACCATGATATTTATATATCATCCAAACCATTCATAAGGTTATTAACAATCAGATAAATTGTAGGCACACATATCATCCTGATACAAAACTCCAGTTACACTCAGGCGTACAATCCCCACTGTTTCTTGTCTTATGTTCCACATGAGTTTTAGATCTGACTGATTTTTATAATCCTTCCCTGTTGTGGTATTCCAAAATAGATGGACTGAGTGGATTTGTCGTGGAATTCTCCATGGGCCCCATGCTGGCTTGGGCACAGTTATATCTATGTGCCCGGGGTCACATGCAATCTGCTCCCCAAATATCGAAGGGTGAAAAAAAAGGGTGTGGATCGTCTGTGTTGAAGGCACATCCGTCTACTCTCATTGGTGCACGTCACCATCGATGATGCCTGCTCACAAAATAGGTTTATTTCCTCTCTCACCAATGGATTGCGTGCCACACAACCCCTTTTTACCCTGTAAAATTTCTCTAAGCCTCATCATGATTTATCTGTTAGATCCACCCTGTCTATTGATTTTTTCGAATTCTTCTAAAGCATGAGTAAAAAAAATGAGGACCATCTAAAGTTCAAGTGGACTACACAACAGAAAGCATGGGATTGAATGAGTAACGTTGAAACCCTCCTACAATCCATTGTGCGGTTTTTTTTTTTTTTTTTTTTTGTTAACAAAAGGTATTTTCATTAGTTTCACTAGCAAACTGATACAAGGCTTCGGGATGGCCCAGGCAACAAAAACACAAGGCTTCCATTGTGTGGTTTTTTTTTCCATCTAACCTCTTTATAAGGTCATCCAGACCTGGATGAAGGGAAAACACAAACATCAGCTTGATCAGAGCCATTTGTGGCCCTAAGAAGTTTTTAATGATAGGCATCCAATTTTCAGTACTATTTCCTATCATGCAGCTCACTTGAGCCTTGGATCTACTTCTTTTTTCGTTATCGTGACCTAAAAGGTATGAAAAAAATGGATGAATTGTGTGGATCTAATACATATATCATGATGGGCCCACGGAAGTTCGACATTTCAACTGTTTTGGTTTTCTTTTGTCTCCAGCGAGCAACAAAGTTTCTTAACGTGTGAAATTTACGAGGGCCCATGATGATTTATTTCTTAGATCCACATCATCTATATATTTTTTAAGAACTTTCTAGGATATATTTTTTAAGAACTTTCTAGGATATAGGCCTAGAAACAAGACAGATCCAAAGCTCAAGCGCAACATGCCATACGAAACAGTAGGAATTCATACTACGGTTGAAAACTTCTTAGGGCCATAGACGGCTCTGATCAAGCAGATATTTGTGTTTTACCTTCATACAGGTATGGGTGGCCTTATGATCAGGTTAGATGTTAAAAAAGCATCATGCTTGCCCTAGGAAGGTTTCGACGGCAGTTTGTGTAATCCCCATTGCTTTTTTTTTTTTTTTAGTCTGGTCCACTTGAGCTTTAGATGTACCTCATTTTTAGAATCATGCTCTAAACTTATCTAGAAAAATTTATGAATGATGTGGATGTAACACAAAGGTTACGGTGAGGGGTGGACAAGTTCCACCCGTTAAACGTAGTGATATGTAGTGGGCGAATGAGAAGCTTCGGCACAGGAATTTTTTGTGCTTTCAACACAGACGATCTACACTAAAAAAAAAAGGGTGGAAGCGGATTGCTGGTGTGAGTGAGCCCACCATTATGTATGTATTATATCCAAATCGTCCATCCATTTAGCAAGATCATTTTACAGCACAAGCTAAAAAATGAGGTAGATGAAGAGCTCAAGTGGACCACACCACAGAAAGTAGTGGAAATTGAACATCTACCATTAAAAACTTCTTTGGGATCACAGAAGTTTTGGATCAATCTGATATTTGTTTTTTCCCTTCATTAAGGTCAGTATCACCTTATGAATAGGTTGGGTGGAAAATAAGCATTATGGTGGGCCCCATAGAGGCTTCGACAGCTCCCCACTGTTTCGGTAGTGTGGTCTACTTCAGCTTTGCATTTGCCTCATTTTTGAGCTCGTGATGTAAAATGATCTCACCAAATGATGCTATGGTTATAACACATACATCATGGTGGTGGATATATATAACACATACATCATGTTAGTACACTTTATTTTGTCAATTGTCGTGCCATCTGGTCACGTCCTGTTTTGTGAGCCCCAGTTGAAGAATTGAAGCTCAAGACTTGAAGTCTATGCTACTTCCCTTGCTCAAGCTCAAATAGAAATAAGATTTCAGGTAAGTTGCATATAGATTGACCTTATGAATCCTAAAACATAAATGAATGGCGTAATTATCAACACATCTTAACCCATTCATTTCTCAACCCGTTAGCTCAAGTGGATCAGGCTTCATTTTCCATGGCAGGTGCTAATATCATAATTGAAAACATTGTCCAATCCTTGGACTCCATGCACCATCATTTCATGCTGAATATTCAGCTGAGTTGACAAGGTTATAAGGTTGCCGACCGGTCTGGACTAGTCAGACAGACCCTTGAAGTGTATTGCTGCTATCTTATATAAATTCCAAGGCAGCCGACCAGTCTTGACCGGTCAGACTAACCATTTCATTCTGTCCAGCAGCCTTCACTTGATGTACAATACTTGCTGAACAAAGGTGCCGACAAGTCTTTACCGGTCGGACCAGCATTTCAAAAGTGTGCAGCAACTTTACTGCATTGGCCTGGCAAGCCATCCGACCGGTCATGACCAGTCGAACAGGCACTGCGGAAATCACATAGAAGCCTTCTTGCTGAAGTCTGGCAAGCCATCTGACCGGTCTTAACCGGTTGGACAGGCATAGCAAATTGTCCAGATTCAATTTTTCGTGTGCTGGCCAACCATCCGACTGGTCTTGACCGGTCGAACAGACCTAAAACTCTTCCAGCAGCCTTGCTTTTTGGCTTACCTATCCGACCAGTCAAGCTTCTCTGACAGGTTGGATTTGCCTGTTTTAGATCCGTTGGGGCCCTCATTTGAGGCCCTATAAAGCTATATCTCAGGGTCTTTAATGGTATGCATTTAACACCCACCAATAGCTAAGTGAGAGAGCTTTTACTCACTCCTTCCTACCCTCCTTGCTCTTAACTCCCTTTAGTTCATCATTCGAACTTAGCCATTAATGGCTTATCATTGAGTATTCAAAGCTCGGTTTGAAGCATGAACTCAAGATTTGCATTCATGACTGACCTACCTTCAAAATATCATCATGAGGTCTTTTATAGCCATTGAATGTTGAAGTCTGGTAGTCCCTTCATAACCATTGCATTGAATAGGCAAGAGGAACTTGACCATCTCTCTCCCAACTACCCAGCATAATCATACACATATCATTTGCATCGGTAGCTACTCTTGGGAGCACAAAGAGGAGCTGAAGCATGTGGAGCTGAAGCTACTCATCAAAGGCATCGAATCGGGGCTAAATCGTCTAAGTATGTCTAGTATTTAAGAGTCCATTTATTGAGTTATTATTCTCTGGATTGAGAAACTCCGGCGGGAGTGTACGTGGCCATCCTTAGATTAGGATTGGTGAGAGTTTGAGATCCAAACTTGTTGAGTCCCTGGTTTGGGCCATCGGCGGAGAGTAAACGCGGTCCTAGAACATAGGATGTTAATTAAGGTTGATGGTTAACCTGATTTAAAACCACAACTATAGTGAAATCTAGTGTTCTCATAGGTTAAGATATTGAACCAGGAGTGGAGTAGGGAAACCGAACCACTATATATTGTTGTACATTGTGAGATTGAATGATTGCTATGTGTTGAACTTGTGAAATAGCTTAGTCAATCATGAATGCTAACTGTTTGATAAAATGCCAATGATAGTTTTTCTTACAAATTGAACATGTATTTGCCTTAAATGTAATTGTGATAATCGTGATTGGTGTAATCGATTTAAATTATCTTTAAATTGTAATTGGAAATTAAAAAGTCCTATTTACCCCCCTTTAGGACATTAGGCATATCTCTAAGTATCTCTACAAGCGGTAAAACTGCAATTTCAAATCATGGTGGGGCGCTCAACAAAACTTGATGACATCAACGCACCATGTGTGGTATCGATTCTCACAGAGGGGGTGACTAATGTTGCAATGTGACTAACAGGGCGGTGGGTGTACTAACAGTAGGGTGCTCTGGTGTGTGTGTGTGTGTGTGTGTGTGTAATAAAAAAAATAAAAAACCACCATGTGTGTATCCACATGCAGAACCACTACACATCAGGACTTCCTGCACTACAATGCTAGGTAAGGCTAACTGTCAATGTTCCGGGCCTGGGTATGTCTTAGCCTGGATTTTGAACTGTTTCAGGCCGGAACTATTTAAAATTTTGATTTTTTCCAGGCCGGAGCTCAGCCCACTGACACCCCTAATGCTAGGTGGGGCCCTTCATGATGTTTGTAAAAAATCCACCCCATCCATCTATTTTTCCAGCTTATTATAAGACATGAGACAAAAAATGAGACTGATCCAAAACTCAAGTGGACTACAAAAAAGGAAACAGCGGGGACACAACGACCACAGTTAAAACATTTACATGGCCACGGAAGTTTTGTATCATGCTTTTTAATTTGTGTACTTTCAATTCGTACTAGTGGAAATGGCCTTATAAACGGTTTAGATGCCATATAAACATCAACATGGACCTTAGAAAGGTTTTAACGGTTGACATTTCTTTCCCCACTTTTTCCTCCGTGTGTGGCATTGTTGAGCTTAGGATCTGTCCCTTTTTTGTCTCATGTCCTTAAATTAGCTAACAAGAATGGATGGACATGATAGATTTCTCATCAACATCACACTGGCCCCACCTAACTTCCCAAATTGGAACTTCTTTTGTAGGCAATCCGCATCAGGCCCATTATAATGATGTAGGGCCCATGTTATCAAAGACTGGTCCAACCATTACTCTTACACAACATGCTTCAAAAGCCAAAAGGAGTCACTTCTATTCACACCTAGCATGACACCGTCTGAGTTGCCTAATGAGTCGCTACCATGTGTCAGCACTCTCATATAAATGATTAGGGCTACACACAATTCAATTTAGGATCAATTTATCAAATTGAATCAAATCAAACAAATCAAATCAAACTGGATCGTTCCCCGAGATCAATTCAATTCAATTTTTTTTAACTAATTCAACTTCAATTTAATTTCAATTTTCGGTTCTGATCGATCGAATCAAATGGAAAATCGATTCATTCTGTGTTGAATTGAATTGATTGATCGAATCAAATTAAATACACACACACACACATATAGAGAGAGATTTTCACATTTTTTCACTTTGGACCTACATTTGCCTCTGCTATGGCCCACTAAATCTTTATATTAGACCAAGAACTTAAGCCTTAAGGTTTTGAAAAAGGATGGATGGCATAGATATACAACGCATGCATCGAGGTGGGGCCCACGATCAAGGTCCCACCCACATCGTTACTCCTAGCCAAGTTGTACTCGGCCATGCGAAGGAGAGCAAAACTCCTTCATTAAGTCCAAGATTAATCCTGATAATTATGATATTCAATTTACAATATGCGAATAATTGAATCAAATCAAAAAATTCTCCAATTCAATCTTATATCAATCCTAAAAAATCGAGGTCGATTCAATTTCAATTCAAAGTTTCAAAATTGAGATCAATTCAATTTCAATTTCAATTTCAATTTCAATTTCAAAAACTCAAGATCAATTTAATATCAATTTCATCCAAAATTGAATTGATCGAATTGATATGCAGCCCTACAAATGATGAGAGGCAAATCGTACTAATGTCTTGATAAACCTTCAATCCACATCCTTCGACGATACGTAGCATACTAAAAGTAGCACGGCTCGTAGCGTATGTAAGAGAGACTCTGCCGATTGTAAGAAGCTACTTAAAGCTACTTAAAGCTCTGCCGATTGTAAGAGCTTGATAAACCTTCAATCCACATCCTGTATGTACATTTGCGGACGAGAAAAGAGAGACACTATATGAAAGACACATAACCATCACATAAGTGGCACGTGTAACCTGTAGTGTATGTAAGAAGCTACTTAAAGCTCTGCCGATTTTGGATATCTCATAATCCAGGATACACACGACAATGTCCTCTCATGCAATAATGCGAAAAATAAAAAATTTCCAAAACAGATCTATGCTTTCTCGGAGGCTACAGAATATTAGTAGACAAATGCATTCAAAATTATAAGGAGTTCAGATCACAATGGCATAAATAATTATCTGAATCTTACTGGGATAAGGCCAAGTCACATTCAATGACCAACAAGGAAACTTTAGCTTGACCATTACCCTTTCAATAACAAATCTAGCATTGAATAACAAATATGGCATTGAATAAAGCAGAAGTGAGACCTTTTCTTCATCATCAATTTTTACATCGATCATTGCCAATCTGCTAATCAAGGTATTAAACCCATTAAGGTGTTCTTGCAAAGAGGACCCTTCCTTCATCTTCAAGTTGTACAGTTGTCATCAGAGAAATATCTTATTTGACATTAATTTTCATTTATATGGATTTCACAATTTGTCCCCACAGACCTTTTGCAGTGGTTTGATAGGACACGTTGAACAAAATCGAATCATCAATAGCAAGAAGAAGGTCTGCCATGGTTAATTGATGTTTTTCTACTCAAATACCTCGTACTTCATCTTTACAAGTTTCTTTTCTTTTCCTTAAATCGCAATTGCACATTATTTCTTCATTAATACAATGTTCATCTTCAGTTTTCACAATGCATAATTGAATTCGTTGAACTTCGGCACCTCGAATCTAGTAGAACTCAATTCAATCATCTGAAACACAATTCTAGAAAAAATGCCAACACTGATCTTGTGTTAAAAGATTTCTCAACCTTTGGCTCTAATACCATTTGCTGCTAAAAAATGTCGGCACGTGATCAATGTAAGCGAGGGTAAAACATAAAAGAAAATGGTCAAACAAAAATCAAAAGAGTCAAACCAAAATAAGAGACAAGAGGCATAAAGATTTACATGGTTCAATAATATGCCTACTACATGAGGTAATAATAGAGTTTTCTTCTTATTAAAAATAAGAGAAATAAAAATACAAGGCTTACCTCTCTCTCACATTAACGTGGGATGGCTTTCTTCATTTTAGTTTGGGTATATGATAGGTGGGCCTCCTTTTTTATTGAGGGCCTGCCCGAATATTTCTGTATATTTGCCTGCTATCCTTGATGAAATTTCTCCTTTAGAAAAAAAATACAAGGAATCCTATACCAAAGAATACCTCAGAAGATGAATTAATAGAATACCTCTCTCTAACTATAATCCTCACTTTATATAGACCATCATAAGAAAGACCCAGTGGAAAAACCTTCATAAACTAGGCTTTCACCAAATCGTTTGTTAGAACTAGAAAATGCTTAAGGCAGTTTTCTGATATTTTGTTGTTCTGGGGTTCTGAACAATAGAAACATTCATAGACAATCACAAGCATTCACAAAAGTACACAAGAGAAGATATCATAAGGCAAATTTTATTCCAGAGATTCTGAGATCTTGTACATTGCAAGCTGTGATCTAGCATGAGCGCTTAATAACATCGAATGATTGATGACCCTTGATTAAAAGGCAGAAGACTAGTCGGTAGGGACTATGGTCTTAGAGTTCGTGGTCGTAAACACCTATATTTTTATGGTCGAAGAGACCTGTATTTTTTGTGTTTCGTTGTGGACTGATCCATCTTTGTACGAGTCAGATGTTTATGTCCCATGTTTTAACCGGAGATCCGGGCCGAGACTGTCAAGGTTTTTTTAACTAAGGGGTGCGACTCTAGGCCTACACCCATCATTTGTGACAGGTGACCATGGGAAGACCGATCTGCAGTTGTATCTACCTGAGCAGCTCAACCAACGAATGTCGTTTGAATGGGTAGGGGATCGACTATTCTTGAAGTGTCAGTCTTTAACAAATTTCGTGTAATAGTTTAGAACTCTCTTGATATGGTTTATTGTGTTAACCATAGGTCTATTTGCTTAGTCTGGACCTAAATCTGGGTCATATTATAATAGTATAAATAATGATGATACATTGGTATGATTCTGGGCACAGGAGGCCTCTTTTCGAGAAATTACTTCGTTCATCGCATTGGATCGGATCGGGCTCTGAAGGTTTGCATTTTGCTCATTGGGTTGCCCGAATGAGTTATTTGACTGCTCCATCATGTCCGAAATGCTCGAAATATCCAAAATGGGCCCAAACGAGGCTCAAAAACATCACAAAATGAAGATTCAAATGTGCTGAAACTAATATTCAGAGTACTGATTTTTGTGATCCGCTGGCCTTATTTTTCTAATGCGCTGAGGCCAATGCATCGAAAAATAACTTGTTTCAGAAATGGCCGATTTGCATGATGCGCTGGCCTATTTTTCTGATGCGCTGGGACCAGTGCGTCGAATAATGGCTTATTTTATAAACGACTGATTTTCCTAATGCACTAGGGTATTTTTTTTATACGCCAAGAGTCAATGCGTCGATAAAATAAGTTAAATTTGATTCAAAATATTTTTGTGATCCGCCACTGTACTTATACATTTTTAAGTTATTTCGTCTGTCGGACCTGTTGTGGTCAGAAGTGGGATTTTCGGTGAAGGGTTTCATTGGTCGGAAAAGGGATTCCGACAAGGGATTCCGACAGTCTCTCAAATACCCAACAGACAAAACTTTCTCTCTCTCTCTCTCTCTCTCTCTCTCTCTCTCTCTCTCTCTCTCTCTCTGGATCCGTCCAAATGAACAGTAATTAAGGGGTATTTAAACCCGAAAATATCGAAAGTCAACCAATAAGAAGCTTCCACGTGTAGCGCGTCGAGAAAATTCGTCGGCGCATCGAGAAAATCAGTCGGTGCGTTTTAAAATGCCTTAGTTATAAATGCTAATTTTTAGGATGCACTGGCTATCAGTGCGTCCTGAAATTCCTGAAAATGTCTGATTTATTGGACGCGCTGACGATCAGTGCACCCTGAAATTCCTGAATTTTTTGATGCGCTAGACGTCAGTGCGTCCTGAAATTCAGTTTTGAAAACTATCTAAATTTCTTGATGTGCTGGCTGTCAGTGCGTCCTAAAATTCACTTTGGAAAACTATCTGAATTTCCTGATGCGCTGGCTGTCAGTGCGTCCTGAAATTCACTTTGAAAAACTATTTGAATTTCAGGACGCGCTGGATGAATTTATTGATGCGCTGAGGGTCAGTGTGTCCTCAAATTCATTTCTAAAATGACTGAATTTCATGATGCGCTAACCATGAATTTAGTGATGCGCTGACGTACGTACCTGTGATTATCTTGCGAAAATAATGGTTTGTGGGGCCCGCTTTGCAATGAATGTTGATGCACTAGTTATGTTTGTTCATTATTAAACTTAACCTCCCAAATTTAGAGGGTTTTGATCATAATGAATGGTGGGGCCTACCCCTGGGTCAACTTTCTATTTTTAGCAAAGTCTGATGCGTATTGCGATTTCTATCAAAATTCTTGATGTATGGCCTAAAAATCCAGTGATGTCATGGATTGTATTCTTAGAACCCTTGTTTTGAGGATCCTAACTTTTGGGACCCCAACAAATGCCCCTCTGATGTGTTAAGATGGACGTGTGGTCGTCTATTGCAGCGCATCAAATTTTTCGAGTCCCACTATAAATAGAAGAGTCCTGGCCATTTTCATCATTTCACATTTTTCTACGCAAGACAGCTCCCGTCAATGCATCGATTTATTCTCTAGCGCGTCGATTTATTGTCGCCAGCGCGTCAATTAAATAGCATGCGGGTCAAGTAATCCGAGGTCAAGCTTTTTATCGACGCGCTACTATCGGCGCCGCCTTGAATTGGACTTCGAAAAATGTGGATTTATTTTGATGCACTAGCCCCAGCGCGTAAGGATTTTTGAATCAGCGCATACATAAATCCCAGACTTTGTGAATTTTGTTCAATATCTAGACGCGCTGGTGCCAGCGCGCACAGTTTCACAGACTTGGTGAAATAGTCCAATTTTCTTGACGCACTGAGTCCAGCGCGTACTCGCGTGTCCTTAAGAAAACCCATTCTTTGTACGCGCCAGAGGTAGCGCGTATTGACCCAAATTAATGGACATGCTGGTGTCAGCGCGCCATGTTCTGTAGACTTAAGAGAAACGGTCTGATTTTCAGACACACCAAGGCTAGGGCATAGAGTTTGAGGACTTGGAGAAATTGTCTGATTTTCAGATGCGCCAAGGTTAGCACGCACTAATTTGCTTAATTTTTTTACGCGCCAGGCCTGGCGCGTACTATTTTCTCAGGTCATAAATTTGTCTGATTTTGGACGTGCTAAGTCCAGCGCACATAGATTCCCAAGGTCATGAAATTGTTCGATTTTAAACACTCCAATTGAACATGTTTAGTATCCTAGTTCACCTGATCATTACCCCTGATAATATGGGTTGTTATTTCGGGGCAGATGGGGGTCCAACACTCTCCCTTTTAACCTTCACATGTACATGGTTATCTTTTTTTTTATGGAGATGTCGGCCCTCATCTGCCTGAAATTTCTAAGTCAAACCGGATGGTGTTTCTTTTTAACTTATGTAGCGTTTATGCACACATGAATGTACTCTATCTGACGTTTTGACATGTTTATGCAAATACTCATGGCTGGTGGTTCCTCCAACGCTGGCCCTTCGAAGGTTGGTCCCTCCGGCTCCAGGTAACTACACGTAAACGCAAGCGCACCTCGCCCAAGGTGGTGGGGCCATCTGATCAGAACCCATAGTGGTTCCATCCTCCAGAGAAGTTCAACTTGTACGAGTGCATTTTGTCGTTGTCCAAGGAGATTCAATGGAAGATTCTTTGCAACAAGGTTTTGCAGACACCTCCAGATAAGGGTACTCAGGAAGAATGGGACACTTGGTATGCTCCCTTGCAAGGTTTTCAAACCGATGAAGTTGTTGGGTCTGAAGAGGGTGAAGCTAGCTCGGTCGTGCCCATCTAATCTACCAAGCGTGGTCACCCGAAGACAACTGGTAAGAGCGCCAAGCAATTGTACATGGAGAAACAGGCCAAGTTGAAATCTGACAAAATGAAGGTTGTCTGGTCTTCAGTTAAGTTGGCAGTGTCATCACTCATGATCCGCAACCCGTACACGAAGCAGTATATCCGATTTCCCAAAGAGCTTTCAGTGGTATCGCTCTCTTCCAAGCATCGAGCCTTCCGATATGTGTCACGCCAACTCTTTGTACAATGTTGACTCCTAGACGTCCATTCCAGAGACATTCTTCAACTGTGCCGTGTCTAAGAACGGTACGCTTTAGTCTGTCCTTGGGGAAAAGGACATGATATTCTTGGAGCCAAACCACTGATCCACATCAACCATTTTCAACCCACTATTACGAGACCTTATACCAAACGTTTCGTCCTCTGTCCGATGCAGAAATTTGGCCGACAGGAGGGTTCAGGACCCAAGGACATCTGAGTCCTCATCCCGGCTATGAAGCTTAGGCCAATCGAATCATTGAGCAACATGAAGATACCCTGAAGCAGGTGGGTCTTCTAAGGGTCATTCAAGCGACGCCAAGTTATTTTTATCGAGAACCGTGTGTGTATAAGGGATTTTTGAACCATTGGAGTTCTATTGTAAACTCCTTCCACCTGTCGTATGGAGAAATGAGCATATCGCTCTGGGATCTGTATCGGATAGCTGGTCTTCCTATCCACGGAAAAATTTATGATGAATGGACTCCTAGCGACGAGGAGCTTTCCAAGAAGAAGAAGGGTGCAGATGAAGGTTTCTATTCTGAAGCCTACTATGAATTGTTTGCGTAGCTGCCGCAATTTCTGGGTTCTAAGGAGAAGGTGCCCTTTGAAGATTGGTTAGTTTATTTCAGCCACGGTCTGAAGTGAGTTTCTCGACTTGAGTTGTACTTCTGTATTCCATTCCATCTTCTTCCTTTTACTGATGATTTTCCTTTTCTTTCAGTTTGAATTATGCATCACATGAGGCCACAAGGATAAGCTGACTTTGGAGGCTAAGATGAAGACAAAGTTCCCGAAGCCGAACAAGTTATCTCCTACCTGCGAACTTGCTGGGTTTTTAGCATATTGGCTATGTTGCGTAGCCCTTACAAGCTCTAAGTAGGCAGACAGTGTGAGGGTCTCATGTTTCATTGTGGCGAGGAGTTTGGCCAACGGACATCGTAATGCACTGGCTCCGGTAGTGTTGTGCTCCATATATTGGGCCTTCGGCGATGTCATCAGCGATAAGGGTTCTGCCTCTTTTGAACTAAACTCATCTTTCTGCGAGTGGCATTTCTTCTCGGGTTGGCTCGGGGTGTATTTTTCATGGGTTTATGGCATAGAACTCAAAGATTTTATTCGGAGAGGGTCGATCCCGTTGCATGCTTTTCAGAAGTGGAGGATGAACAGCGGAAACTTGGCGACTATCGAGGCAAAGATAGCTCGCCATGATGACGTCGACTTCTTCCTTTTCTTAGGTACCAACAGTGAAGACCCGATTTTGCTTGATGATGATGAGTCTTGGCTCCTACAGGCGTTGTTTTCTGATATCAATCCGCCCAGGCTCACTGCCTTTGAGGGAGGGTGCTGAATTTTGGAGAGAACCGTATTAGCTGAACAGATTTGCCCGTCAATTTGTTTATGACCAAGGGGTGCCGGAAACTCTTGAACCCATGACATGAGAACAGCGAGCTTATGGTACAGAGCCGATACACTGGAAATGGATATGGCGGCAACTCTTGCTCACCAGATTGGTTTGCTCCTTCATCATTCCGGGCACAGAGTATACTCCCGACGTTACGTGTGGATGGATGAGCTGGTGGGCTCACCAATATTCCTTAATCCAAAACAATCGGCACGTAGCTGATCCTGTCTTTGTCTCTCCTCCGATCGTCGATCCTACTACTGCTGAAAGCATGGGCTATGTATCGAAGCAGCTTCATCAACTGGCTACTCCAGGCGTTCAGAAGTTTGTGACCTCACTGAACGTGATAATAGATCATGAGAAGCCCGAGCACACACTTGAAGGGTGGATCACTTATGGGCAGAGGGTTACACTGCAAGGGAATCCGGATTCCCCACTTGTTGGTCCCATGACAAAGGGACAGAGAGAGCGTTATGATATTGGTGATGATGATGAAGGTGATGAGGAGGCTGGTGATGCTGGCAAAGATGAAGATGCTGGTGGGGATGATGGTGGGGACAACAATGAGGATGATGTTGGTGATGGCAACGATGGAGGGGATGATGGTGATGATGAGGTTAT
This sequence comes from Liriodendron chinense, assembly GCA_003013855.2. Classification (NCBI taxonomy): domain Eukaryota; kingdom Viridiplantae; phylum Streptophyta; class Magnoliopsida; order Magnoliales; family Magnoliaceae; genus Liriodendron; species Liriodendron chinense. The sequence continues at coordinate 4,958,983 of ML058510.1, read as the reverse complement.
TAGATAAGGTGGAGAAGGTGATGGTGAGGGTGGAGGAGTTGCAGCAGGGACCCTGTCGACTGGTGGTCAGGGAGGCTATGATCAGAGTCCAGTGAGTCGGACGAGTCTATCCAGACACTCTATTGCCGGAGATAGTGATTCTGAACCGTCTCCCGAGTGGTCTAGGCCTCGAGTGAAAACCGCCCATCGTGTTCCCGTCGTCGATGGAGGAAAGAAGATCGAAGACATGTGGAAGCTGTACAGGGCTGAAAAGCTACGGAGTCGACTCTCCAAAGTTACTGCTAGCGTCCCGACTGATAACGCAAGTGGGCCAAGGGAGGAAGAGAGATTAGCTCACAAACACACTTGAGTGGAAATCGCCTTACAGAGGAGGGTGATGTTAACGAGTTGATGTACGATAGATCTATTCTCGAGGCAGATATAGAACCCATCCCCATGGATCTTGATGCTACAATCCGAAGATTGCACACCCAAGTGCAGGTAGCGAAGTAGTAAAATACTCAATAAGACCGAGGTCGATCCACAGGGATTGGGGTTAAGAACACTTAGAGGAATTAGTTTAGGTGAGAGAGATGAAATCTGGTTTAATCCACAAGAGTGGAGCAAGTTGTGTGTGGTGAAAGACAGAAATAGAAAAGGGGCTAAAGCATCAGGGATCCACCTTTAATTTATCCACAAGGTTTGATTCATCGGTCCAACTATAACTCAACTGGAATCGAATAAAGATTCATTCCAATTGAAAGATGAAACAGTTAAACCATTTGCATATTTCATAAAAGATGGTGATCTGAACCGATTGATTTGACCATGAAGCACTCGTTAGTTGATCACAGGGAATTCCAAGCATCCACTGTGCCCGGAGTCGATAATGAATCAAGGGATTGTATAGATCAACAACTTTGCCAACAAGTCAACCGATAAGATCACAATTCATACGATCAAATGCATACTTACAAGATAGGAGGCTTTGATTGACCGATCCAACCGTTAAGATCTCGTATATCGATCGCAGAGAATCTAAAGCATCCAATGTGCCCGGAGTCTACAATGGATCAAGGGATTTTACAGATCGATGACTTTACCTGCACTAGCTCGATAACCGTAGGGAATTCAAAACATCCAATGTGCCCGGAGTCGACGATGGATCAAAGGACTTTATCGATTATGAACTAGCTAATTGGTGTGTAAGGGATCCCAAGAATCCAACGTGCCCGGAGTCGACGATGGATCAAAGGACTTTATCGATCATGAACTAGCTAATTGGTGTGTAAGGGATCCCAAGCATCCAACGTGTCCGGAGTCGACGATGGATCAAGGGGCTTACACAACAATAGCGTCTGCCGAGGTGGATAACTGAACCAATCAACCAAAAAGAACTCCAACATTCACACACCATTGTTGAACCAGAAGAACCAAAGCTTACAAATTTCTTCGAAGGCTTCACCCCTAGCCTTAGCTAGAGGTTTAGCCAACCATGCTACAATGGAAGACTAAAACTCACTAAGAAAGAAAATTCTACACTACTCTACACTACAAAAGAAAGAAGAGGAGAAAACTCTTGGATGGGATGATGAGAATGAGAAGGGATTGCCTCCTTTTATAGACTCTTGAGAGGCTCCCAAGCCTAGGTGACACTCCAAACCCAAAGCAGATTTTTATTTAGGTTCGGGAATCGAGTTAGGCTTGGAGTGCCCAAAGCAAACTTTTCTTTTAGGTTTGGGCTTGGAGTTAAGCTTGGAATAACATGTGGCAAAAAAGTACTCCAAGCCTAGGTGTCACTCCAAACCCAAAGCAGATTTTTTTTAAGTTTGAAAATGGAGTGAGACTTGGATGATGAGGTGGCACTTCCAAGCCTTACACGTGTTGGGAAGAGAGCTAGAGAGAGAGAGATAAAGAGAGAGAGAGAGAGAGCTCCTTTCTTACACGTTTGGGAGATGGGAGGCTTCTCCATTGTTGGCATTGATGGTGCAGCCCACCTTGCTGGATGATGGTTTGGACGGTGGTGGATCTGCTGGAGCTAATCAAATGGAGAACATCCATCTGTTAAAGGTGGGTCCCCACAATGCTTAGATAGTTGAGATGGATGCCCATCTGGAGCTTATGGCTGACGATGCTGTTTGAGTCCACAACTGTTAGACATTGATCCATATGATGCAGTTGCTGTGGACGGTGGATCTGTTGCTGAAGAAGGTGATGGAAGCTGCTGGACTATGTGCAACTGCCTTGAAGATGGACGGTGGGTGATCTTGGATAGATGAGATCCATCATAGTTGAGCACGTACGTGTGGAGATGGAGATGAGGTTGACGTGGTCCACCGTGCTGGACGGTGATGAAGGCTCCACACGCTGCACACGTGCTGGAGATGCTCCAGTTGCAGAAGACGTCGGTGCTTGGATGAGAGTTGTTGCCGGTGTGAGTTTGCAGATTGGATGGACGGTGCTGGATGCTTGGACGTTGATGGAGCTGCTGGACCGTTGCACGTGTGTAAGGCGTGGCCCCCTTGATGGACCTACTGGCGTTGGACGAAGGAGATGGACGGTCCACTGATGCTGGCCGTCCATTGCTGCACGTGTGAAAGGTGTGGGGTCCACGATCAGCACGTGTCCTGAGCTGTACTGCTGAGATGCTTGGCACGTGTGGCATGGATGGCTGAATGTTGCTGGACAGACGGTGTGATGTCCAGCTCTACACATGCTGGAGATGGGCGGTCCACTTGATGCTGGCCATTCAAAGATGAATGGACGGTGTTGATGGAGATGTTGCTGACATGCAAGGGTAGATGGTGATGGACGGTGTGCTCTGCACGTCAGATGAAGGTGGGCAGCAGTGATGTTGGATGGCTGAGGATGGAGATGTCCATTGCTGGACGGTGATGATGGGGTCCACTGAACTGGATAGATGGAAAGTGATGAAGGTTGTTGTAGCTTGACACGTGTGCAGCTGGAAGGATGGAAACGCTTGACACGTCCAATCCTGCTGGACGATGGAGATTGGATTGCACGCTGATGTAGCTGCAGCTACAGCTAGACTGCCGTGTGGCCCACCTTGTTGATCTGGCACGTATGAGGCTGGTGGACGTCCATCCTTGCTGCACGCTGCACATAGTGGTGTCCACCTTGGCCAGTCCTAGATAGATGATGGATGGTTGGATATGGACGGTGGGATCCACTGGAAGAACTGGACTTGGGACAATTGATGTCCATAGCTGATGGAAGTGCTGGACGGTGGAGATTGCTTCCACACGTGCTGGGGCTTGGAGGAGTGATCCATCTGATGCGTTGATGGGCTGGATATGTGGTCCACCTGCTTGATGAATATGGAAAGATGGATGGATGGACCTGATGCCTGCTGACCGTTGATGAACGAGTCCACCTAGCTAGATGATCGTGTGATGGTGGAAACGTTTCCATTTGCTTGATGCACATACGGTTGGCCCTACATGTGGTCATCCAATCTTGACCGTCCAAACCGTAGAACATGATGGTCCTTCGATCTTTACGGTTCGACTTCCTTCAGGATCACCACCTACTTTATCTTGATCACTTTAGGGCCTTTAATCGCCCTGATTGGCTCGGATCTTGTCCAACCTCTCCTGATTACCTAAAGACAGAAAATTCACCTAATGAGGGATAATTAACCGGAAAAACAATGATAATGCCCTTAACAACCAGGGTTAATTATACAATATTAGGCACTTATCACTTGACAGTGGGGTACAAGTTGAAGATCCTCCCCTTGTCGACCCTGCTAACATTGAGGCTGCAGCCAACCCTAACCCTATTCCTGAGACAAGGCATGCTACTGTCGCAGAAGAGGTACCTCCCTTAACGCTTCCACATAATGAAGATATTAGGTTTGAGGAGGCCGGTCCTTCTTCTAGGGAGGCTACAGTTTCTGATGTTGCTAGTGTGCCCGAGCCTGTCACGGAAGCACCTCCTGCTGTTGAATCAAGTCAAGCCGCCACTGCCCCTGAGATTGTCGTACTTTCTTCTCCTGAATTGCCTGAACTAGCAATTGAAACTGTAACTGAATGTGTCCCGACATCATCAACGCATGTTGCTTCAATCAGTGCATCGGTCGACGACTTTCCTGTAGTTGCTGGTATACCATCTGTCTTTACTATTTTGTCTGCTTTCTTTCTTCTCTAGTTTCTATATGTTAATGTTTATTATTTTTCTTTCCCAGTGGCTGCTCCTTCCAGTGTCCTGGTACCCGTAGTTTTTCCTGAAGTATTCATTTCATCTCTCCGAGGCTTGTCGAGGACTAAAGTGAATCTTCTGAAGAGCCTTCTGTCCGATATCGCAGACTCATTAAAGAATGGGGATGAATGGTCTATCTTGGATGAAGCACTGCAGGCTCTAGAACTCAATGGTGCCTAGCTCGGGATTGACGTCTCTTTGATAATCAGTCACGTGGCTCGGTTCAAGGAAGGGATGGCTCGAGTAGTGAGGCAAGGCACCTTAAGGTTGACCGTTCCGTCGAGGAAAAGCGCGGTCATTTGCGGTCCCTTCTTTCGAAACTCGAATTACACGAGGCAGATGTGGTCTCAGTAAGGAAAGATTGGCAAATTGCTGGCGCTAGATGTCAAGAGGCTACTGAACGTCTTGCAGAGATTGATAATGAGATGGCACGACTACAAACTGAACATGCGGTCGTCCATCTCAAATTTTCAAAATTTAGTAGTCAGAAGGCTCATCTGCAGTCATCTATCGACCAAAACGAAGCAAAGTGCAATGCCATGAGAGCCCAGGTTACAGAGCTGAAGCAGTCTCTCCAGGACATTCCCGACCCTACCCAAGTTTTGGTTGAGGCTGAAACAGTGCAGAAGCTGATTGAAGAATTTGCAGTTAACTTGTTAGAACAATGTTTGAAAACTTTAAATGGTTGAACTGTAACAATCTTCATTTATAATTTGGAACATGTTGTAATGGATATTGTAACAATATGTATACTATTTTAGTTTTGGATCTATGTTGTGTCTTTAGCCTACTTGCCATTTTATTTGAATTTGAATGCAAACAGATTGGGCCATTTGGAAAAGAATGTCCCCTTGTTAGGACTCAAACCTTTGCTCATGTAAACAAAGATGTGACTGAACGCTTCATCATTAACACGAGTTCACCCTTCTTGAATGATCTGCCCCTAACGCGTTTATCGTATGCGGCTGAAATTTGCTTCTAATACATTTCGTGCCTTTGTTGGGCAGCGAGTCTCTTTTCATCCAATACACCAGTGAGTAGGGCGAAGCTCAAGTGGCTGTGCAGTGTGTGGTCCGATATGCCCATAATGCTTCGGGCAATCGTCTGTCCTAGTCCTTCTTATTCTCTGCCACTGTCTTTTTCAGAATCTTCACGATAGTCTTATTGAATACCTCGGCCAATCCATTTGCAGGAGGATAATAAGGCGATGAATAGCCATGCTGATCTTGAACTTCGCGCACAACTTATCAATAGTGGCATTTTTAAAGGGCGTTCTATTGTCTATGGTAATTCTCTCAGGGATACTATGTCGGTACAATATGGTGTGACGAATGAAACCTTCGACATGTCTAGCTTTCACATTTCTCAAGGCAACTGCTTCAGCCCATTTGGAGAAATAATCAGTTGCAACAAGAATGTATTGATGCCCCTAGGAGGATGGCGGACTAATTGGCCCGATCACATCCATGCCCCAGGCTACGAAAGGCCAGGACATTACTGACTTATGCAATTCTTCCGGTGGTGAATGTATGACATCCGCGTGGATTTGGCACTAATGACATTTCTTGACGTAATCTATCGCATCTTTCGTCATTGCAGGCCAGTAGTAACCCATGTGTCGTACACGGTGATGTAAATTCTTCCCTCCCTGGTGAGCACCACATTCTCCTCCGTGAGCTTCCTTCAATGTAGCATGCGCTTCGTCTCGACTTAGACATCGCAGTAATACCCCTTCATATGACCTTTTGTAAAGTACATCATTCTGGAGTATAAATGATCTAGCGCGTCTTCTAACTTGCATGCGCATTTTGGGATCCTCTGGCAAAAATCCGTACTTCTAATAATCAATGAATAACCTTCCCTAATCATCTTCCTCTGTGATCTCGAAGCAATAAATGGGATTGGCAATCAATTCTCCACTACTCAGCGCAATCGTCGGTAGAATTCTTCTTTCTTCAATTGTTACCTGAAGCGGGCTGCCCCCAGGGTTAACCAGAGCAGCGGCTAAACTAGCAAGTGCATCTGCTTGTACATTCTCCTGTCTCGGTATATATGAGATACTATCGTTCCGAAACTAATTAAACATTGACTGCGCTTGATGGAAATAGGGCGATAACCCAAGCTTACGGACCTCGTATTCTATCATCAGTTGTCCGATGACAAGCCTAGAGTCTCCATAGATGCATATTTCTTTGATCTGCATTTCTAAGGCCAACTGTAACCCAATAATAAAAGCCTAGTACTCTGCTTCATTGTTGGTGCATGCTGGGACTATCGTGAACGAGTATGGTAATAAGTCTCCTTATGGACTGATGAATATAACTCATGCCCCTACCGCTATTGCTCCGGCTGCACCATCGAAATACATCTCCCAATGACGTGCTTTGTTAATCGTAATAACATGATCGTCTGGGAGGTCATATTTTACTACTTGTTGAGGCGTGAAAATGGCTGACAACGGCCAAATAAGTTCGAGATGAATCTTCGTAAGTACGCGACCCAGCCTTGGAAGCTTTTCAACTCTTTGAGATTCTTCGGAGGTGGCATCTCCCTCATTGCCTTAATCTTTGTCGAGTCAATTTCTATGCCTCGGTGCCTAATGACAAACCCCAAGAACTTGCCAGAGGAAACCCCGAACACGCATTTCAACGAGTTCATACAAAGGCTTTTCTTTCTCAGTCTTTAAAATACTTGCCACAGATGTTCTCTATGTTGTTCATGCTCGACCGACCTCATTACCAGATCGTCTACATAGCATTTGACGTACTTATGCATCATGTCCTAGAAGATTACTTGCATCGCTCACTGATATGTCACCCCTGCATTCTTCAACCCAAACGGCATTACACGGTAACAGTATATGCCCAATGTAGTACGGAAGGCTGTTGATTCTTCATCTTCTGGGGCCATACGAATCTGATTGTACCCCGAGTAACCATCCATGAAGGACATCACTGCGTATCTTATTGTGCAGTCAATCAGTAGTTCTGGGATAGGCAACGGGAAACATCTTTAGGGCATGCTTCATTAAGGTTCCGAAAGTCTACGCAGACTCCGATCTGACCGCTCTTTTTCTTGACCGGCACAATATTTGAAATCCATCGTAGGTATTTGACTTCTCTGACGAATCCAGCCTGGATTAACTTCTCAACCTCTTCTTCAATCTTGAGCACTATATCTGGATGGAATCGTCACTGAGGTTGCTTGACCGCCTTTTTTCATTTCATGATGCCTAGCTTGTGCATCGCAATTGTTGGGTTGAGCCCTGGCATTTCTAAGTATGTCCAGGCAAATATATCTTTGTTCTCTTTTAAAAGTTGAATACATTTCTCCCATTCTTCTTTTAGGACATTCTTGCTTATGTACATATTTCTAGGCTCTTCTAGGGATTCTAGATTTATTTCTTCAAGCTCATTTATCGTGGGATGTCCTCCATCTTCTATCTGTGCGGGCGCGGCACCGGGTTGGATAATATCAACTACCTCTTGCGGCTGTATTTCTTCTGCGAGACTGATTATTTCCATGTTCACATGTCTAATCTTCATCTTTGCCCCTAGCCCTTCTTGGCCTTAGTAAGCTTCGGTGTTTTCTTCGAATGGGGCTAACATTCTTCTATTCAGGCTGATTCTGTATAATAGAAGCCCATGTTCTTCATGATCTTGCGGCTGACTTCACTATATCTTTCTTCTTCTATCCGTTGAGGTAAACGGGATGATTTCTCGACATCGTCCTTAGACTGCACAGGTTCATTTAGCACTGAATAAAATTTGATTTCTTTCTTCGCATTGGCGCTCAATGGTACCAAAAACTGGCTAGGAGCCCTTAGGAAAGGCTTAATTCTTCCTATTTTCGGCACTGACACGTTGAAGCTAGATTTGAGCACACTCATGTGCTGATTCGATATCATCTCTAGGACGGACTGTCCTGGCTGTCGCAAGTGTTTCGGAACTATATAAAATTTCTTGGTAGTCTCTTGAGGTTCTTCTTCTGAATGACTCGCGGTTTCTTTCTAAGTAATAGACCGAGGCTTGCTTTTATTGACTCGAGGTTTTGCCCCTTGCCCTTTTTGCATTACATTGGGCTTCTTCATGACCTCTATTTCGTCGAACAAGTCATAGTACCGGGCATCAGCCAAGAATGATTCAGCAATCGTATACGGCTTTAGGTCCGCTGCCACTCTGTACTGAATTCCCTCTCTGTTGTATTTGAAACACTGATGATAGGTTGAGGGAATGACGTGGTTCTGATGGAGCCATATCCGCCCTAGCAGAAGATTATACGTTGTTACCACGTCAATTACTTGACACGTTACCTTCGTCTTTAGCTCTTTAACTTCTAACATCACGGTGATCAACCCCAGAGTGCGCTGGCTATCTTGATTAAACCCTTGAATAACCATGGTGCTAGGACGCAGGGCTAACGGTCTGTAACCCAACCTCTGTGGTATTTTCAACAACATGATGTTAACTATGGATCCATCGTCTAGCATACATCACTTAACTTATGTGTCTCTAATCGCCCCTCTAACCATCAATGGATGATTGTGGTCTGTCACTTCAATCATGCGGTCTTCTTTGGAGAATGTGATTACAGAGGGGTGATCTACCTGCATCGTTTGCTGAATCGGTGCATTTCCTTCCCAGAATTTATCGAGGTCATTCATTTCTACTTCGATCTCTGTCATCATCACTTCTCTAACTTCACTATCCAGGAATGCATTGATCAACATCCCCCTATATACCTTTGAGAGACATAAGGCATCGTATATACTCAAGCGGGCCGGGACCTTTCGCAAGTGTGACACCACGTCATATGCTACCGACGTTGTCCCTTGTGTTAGCTTCGGCCAACTAGACGTGGCTTCAACAACTTTTTCCTTCAACTTCTGCCCCTAGGGCCTTATTGATGGTTTATCCGGGTTCCCATCTTCTTGCATCGGGTCGACTGGTTCTGGCAGAACGCGTTCCAGCATTTTCTTTCCAGATCAGAGGGTGACGGCATTGACTTCCTCTTCACCTGCCCGTGATGTCTCTCCTGCTGACTGCTGTTCTGCGAATGATACCATCGCGTAATGTACTTGAGCCTCGATAAGTCGGCTCTTCCCTCGACTGTTCTCTTTTCTCATCCCTTTCTTCTTGCGGTTGAGGAGTCTCCGTCTATTCTCGAGCCTCCTCCTGCTGCTGAACAAAGTCCAGAGTTCTTCGGGTTCATGGAACGGGGTGTGTAAATGAATATTTTCTTCCGAGGGGAGCGCTGAAGTTACCCCAGATGTTTCCTTCCTTGTTGTTTCTGGTGACTTCATACTAAGCATCCCTTGGTTTATCAACCCTTGTATTCTTCCCTTTAGACAATAACAGTCTTCTGTCTTGTGGCTCAGACATCGATGGTATTTACAATACTGGGGATCATTCACCCTCCCAACTTCGTGTGGACGAACTGGTTCTGGTAAGCGGATTCCATTCTCTTTCACTAGTTGTTCCATAATGGGGATCAAATCGGCCATGTCAAATATATATGGGCCATTGGCTCTTTCTCTCTCGGCTATTGTTATTCTGCGAGAAACATAAGGCCTCTTACCTTTGTCTTGGGTAGGCACTACTTTCATGTCCGTCTTGGATTCCACGACCGGCCGCTTCCGATCTCTTACGTCTTTTCCCTTGTTTACATTATGCGTTTTTACATTCCTTCATCCTTCTCTTCTTTGCCTTTCGGGTCTAAAGTTCACCCGTGTTGCGGCTTCTTCCACCAAGTGTGCTTTGGTGGCCAGTTCTCGAAAAGAGTGAAAACTATTCCTGGATAACCCGTACGATATCATTGGATCTAGGGCTTGCATGCACATCTTCATTTGTTCTTTTTCACTGGGTAGCTCTTGGCATTGAGCGGCTATCGTCCCTCATCGGTCCATGAACCTCTCCACAGGTTCACCTTGTCTTTGTCTAATCAAGGCCAGATCTGTTAGTGACGTTTGTCTTTCTGTAGAGAAGAATTTTGAGATAAAACTGTCTCACATCTATTCTCACGATCTCACTGATCCGGCTGGTAACGACATGTACCATTGAAAAGCTTTCCCTGTCAGCGTCGACCCAAATAGCTACATACAGTACTGTGGGACAGCTGACCAATTTCCTAATGCTGTAAGGAAATGAGTAATATGCTCCTCTAGTGATCCTCTACCGTCAAATTTTCCAAAGTTCGAACATCTGAAGTTGACGAAAAACGGTATTTCTTCTATCTCCAGTGGGTACGAAACTTGATATTTATACCCGGTTCCTCTTTCCTTCTCTTTCTCTTGTCGCATGAGACTCGTGATCGTTTGCGACAGTTCCTCTCTTGACATTTGCGCAGTCGGGATTGGCATTCGCTCCGCCGAAACTCTCCTGGCCTGGGTAAGCAGCTCGGCGTCAGCTGGTCCTTCCGCTGCCCCTTGAAACTCTTCAGCTAACTAAAGGGTAGGTGGTACGGGGCTTCTGGTAGCATTCTGAGCTATCAAAGTGGTCAACGCTTCCTGGATTATCCTCATTCATTCATTCATCTCACGATTAGCCTGAACTAATCTATCGATCTTATCTTGGATTGTAGGCAATTCTTTTGCTTTATACAATCCCTCTTCTTCCTCTGCTACTTGAGCCATTGCGATCAGCACCGATCGTGCCTTCTGAATCTGCCCCTGTCTTGATTCGAAAACTGTCAGGGGCTTGGATCTCTTCACATGTGCAGTCTTGGTCGACTTTCGTGTGACGCAGGTAGCCCTGGGCAATGGTGGAAGCTGCTCGATTGTCATTACAGGCACTGAGGTCTCGGTTGATATGACCTGACTGCTGATAGGGATTTTCTACCCCTGTTTTGGCTGCCATTGCCTCCTGATTACAGGGTGAGGTCTTGTAATATTTGCCTTCTTATGCACTGCTGAGATGGCTGCTTTCTTCTGCTCTTTCTTTTGTCAGCATGTTTCAACCAATTGCCATCCTGAGTTGAAAATAGTTATTGTGGTTGGGGTGAAGTGGGGGAAGCTAAAGCCTCCGGAAGCAAGGAAGGTGCACGAACTCGTCATTGAGCATGCCATTTATTCTGTCTGTTTTAGTATCTTGCTAATTCTGTTATGTCATAAAAATTATTAGAACAGTTCATAAATGCGGTCAGGAGTATGAACTCATCGATCGCAGTGTATGAAAATAAGCAAGAAGGAGACAAATACATGTAGTTGTGGGAGTTTGTGGGTTTGAAAACCTTTTAAATGTCTCTTGCCTTAGAGATGAAAGGAAGAACATTCCCGTTGAGTGTCGTCGGTTTGGCGCCCTAGAGGCACCAAAACATTACGCCTCGCAGTAACTTTCTTATGCGTAGATTCGTGTTTGCAAGTAATTGATCTTAAAGTATTTCTATCTTCAGATATAACCAGAGATTCTGGGTTCGATCCCCAGCAGAGTCGCCAGTTTGTTATAACTAGAAAATGCTTAAGGTAGTTTTCTAGTGTTTTGTTGTACTGAGTTCTGAATAATAGAAACATTCATAAACAATTACAAGCATTTACAAAAGTATACAAGAGAAGATATCGTAGGGCAAATTTTATTCCAGAGATTTTAAGATCTTGTACATTCCATGTTGTGATCTGGCACGAGCCCTTAATTACATTGAATGATCGATGACCCTTGATTAAAAGGCAGAAGACTAGTCAGCAGGGACTATGGTCTTAGAGTTCGTGGTCGTAAAGACCTGTATTTTTGTGGTCGAAGAGACTTGTATTTGTTGTGTTTTGTTGTGGACTGATCCATCTTTGTACGAGTTAGATGTCTATGTCTCATGTTTTAACCGGAGATCCGGGCTGAGATTGTCAAGGTTTTTCTAATTGACGGGTGCGACTCTGGGCCTGCACCCGTCATTTGTGACGGGTGACTACGAGAAGACTGATCTATAGTTGTATGCACCAGAGCATCTCAACCAACGGATGTCGTTTAAATGGGTAAGGCATCGACTGTTCTTGAAGTGTCAGTCTTTAACAAATTTCATGTAATAGTTTAGAACTCTCTTGATATGGTTTATTGTGTTAACCATAGTCCCATTTTCTTAGCTCGGACCTGATTCCGGGTTATATTATAATAGTATATGTAATAACGATACATTTGTATGATTCTGGGCACTGGCGGCTTCTTTTCGAGAAATTACTTCGTTCATCACATTCGATCGAATCGGACTCCAAAGGTTTGCATTTTGCTCACTGGGTAGCCCAAATGAGTTATTTAACTGCTCCATAGTGTCCAGAACGCTCAAAATACCAAAAATGGGCCCAAACGGAGCTTAAAAACATCATAAAATGAAGATTCAAAGGTGCTGAAACTAATACTCAGAGTGCTGATTTTTGTGATCCGCTGGCCTGATTTTATGATGCGCTGGGGCCAATGCGTCCAAAAATGACTTTGTTAAGATGTGTATTTTTTTGATCCACTGGTCTTATTTTTCTGATGCATTGAGGCCAGCACATCGAAAAATAACTTGTTTCGAAAATGGTCGCTTTTCATTATGCGCTGGCCTATTTTTCTGATACGCAGGGACTAGTGTGTCGAATAATGGCTTATTTTATAAACAACTGATTTTCCTGATGTGCTGGGGTATTTTCCTGATGCGCCAAGAGTCAGTGCGTTGATAAAATTTGATTCAAAGTATTTTTGTGATCCGCCACTGTACTTATACATTTTTAAGTTATTTCGTCGTCGAACCTGTTGTGGTCGGAAGTGGGATTTTCGGTGAAGGGCTCTATTGGTTGGAAAAGGAATTCCGGCAAGGGATTCCGGCGATCTCTCAAATACCCAACAGACAAAACTCTCTCTCTCTCTCTCTCTCTCTCTCTCTCTCTCTCTCTCTCTCTCTCTATGGATCTGTCCAAATTAACAGTAACAGAGGGGTATTTACACCCAAAAATACTGGAAGTCAGCCAATAGGCGGCTGCCACGTGTAGCGCGTTGAGAAAATCCGTCGATGAGTCAAGAAAATAGTCGGCGCATTTTAAAATGCCTTAATTATAAATGCTAATTTTTAGGATGCACTGGTATCAGTGCGTCCTGAAATTCCTGAAAATGCTTGATTTATTGGATGGGCTGACGGTCAGCGCAACCTGAAATTCTTAAATTTTTTGATGCGTTGGACGTCAGTGCGTCTTGAAATTCAATTTTGAAAACTATCTGAATTTCTCAATGCACTGGCTATTAGTGCGTCTTGAAATTCACTTTAGAAAACTGTTTGAATTTCAGGACGCGCTAGATGAATTTATTGATGCGTTGAGGGTCAGCGCATCCTGAAATTCATTTCTAAAATGACTGAATTTCATTATGCGCTAACCATGAATTTAGTGATGCGCTGACGTACGTACTTGTGATTATCTTGCGAAAATACTGGTTTGTAGGGCTCGCTTTGCAATGAATGTTGATGCACTGGCTGTGTTTGTTCATTATTGAACTTACCCTCCCAAATATGGAGGGTTTTGATCATAATGAATGGTGGGGCCTACCCCTGGGTCAACTTTCTATTTTTAGCAAACTCTGATGTGTATTGCGATATCTGTCAAAATTCTTGATGCACTGGCCCAAAAATCCAGTGATGTCATGGATTGTATGCTTAGAACCCTTGTTTTGAGGATCCTAACTTTTGAGACCCCAACACCGTATATCCATACACACTTGAAAAGGTAGACAGGGAGGAGTAAGAGAAAGAGAGAGAGAGAGAGACTTTGTCTTACTAGGAGAGTACTGATGGGGTTTTCCTCCTCAGGTGTCGAGGAGAGAGTGGTGCAGCTCGGGAGTGGTCGGTCGCCTGGCCGATTTTGGTCGGGCGACCGAAATTCACCTGGAAGGACTGAAAAGTCATTAGACTATTTTTAGAACAGTCAGGTGCCCGATAGTCTAATGACCGAGCGTCCGGTGCCCAAGTCGGGCGATCGAAATTCGACAATTTTCTCACTTAACTCTTTGGATAATTTTTTAGTTAGGTGGGCGCCCGACCATTAGCGGATTGCGAATTTGTAGTTTCCTGTTTTGGCTCTAATTCCTCCGGTGCTCTATTTAAGAGGTTTCAAATCGAAATTAGGTTATCTTAATAGGTGGTTTTCACGTCCAATATGTGTGAGAGAGAGAGAGAGAGGAAGAGAGAAAGAGAAAAGAGAGAGTGGAAGCTTGTAGGAGAGAGATTACTACTTTGTAGAGGTGATCTACTGCGCAGTCGACGTCTCGGTGCTCTTACATTCTCCTGATCGATGAGATCTCTTAGTTTCAAATTCTCTTATTGTTCATCCACTCCAGCGTGAGTGAAGAAGGTTTGATCCAAGCAGGTTGTGCTTGTGATCGGTTGTAACAGATCTCTTTCATGGTGGATTGTTGATTTAGACTAGGTCCCATGATTTTTACCTCTTCGAGGGTTTTCCACATAAAAATTTCTTATGTCTTGTGGTTTGTGTTTTGATTGAGTTCATTACATTATTATATCTCATAATTCAAGAAGTTCGAGGGGCGAGATCCTAAGATTCTGTGCAACACACCCAACAAGTACTTCTCCAAATCTCTGCTACCATAACACATCATTCTAAAGAAATCACTTTTTGATTGGCAATTGTAAAAAGCAATATGAAAATTAAGAACGTAACGCTGAGCCATTGGACCCAATCATACATGGTGAGCTATTTGGTCCCTGGAAGAATATTAACTTGTAGATGTCACTACAAGAAACTGCTCTTTTATTGATGACAATATTCGTCGGCATTTTATGTTTTTCTCGTCGCTAATATTGTTGCAACAAGACCGTGGCTGAAGGCTTTGACCGACGAAATATAACCTCGTCGGCAATGATAACATCAATACCGACGATTAAAATCATCGACAAAACATGTTACTTTTGGTAGGAAAAACCAAGATATTTCATCGGTAAACCCATCTTATACCAATGAAAATTTTCGTTTGTAAAACCGGGAAGAAGCAATATTACCGACGAACGACTTCATCGGTATATCTAATATATAACAACTATGTAGATCATTGGTATAAATTTGTGTACCTAGTATTGCCTACGAAAGATTTCTTTGGTATAAATTTTGTACCTACTATTACTAATGAAATATTTCATCGGTAATAATCTGCTTCTTCCTGGTTTCATTTATTTTCTGTATTCAGGAAATAAATTCCTGATATACACCTGTAAATACACACTTGTTATAGTACATTTTCATCATATTCACATCGACACACAAACACAAACCACATCCATCTATACACAAACCATCCTATCCACATCCACATACAACCCACATTTATCCACGCACAAATACATATAAGTTTAACATGTAAAATATCAATCGTACATAAAATAAATAAAAAATCATGAAGATGAATGCAGAGGTGGTGGGGCATTGGTGCCAAAGCATACAATGAGAGCTTAAAACTTCTCCTGCATCCATCGCTCATACTCCACCCGTATGCATCTTTCAATCCTCCTCTCCTGCTCCTCCTGTCGCCTCTCCTCCTCCTCCCATCGCCTCTCTTCCTCCTCTCTTCACCTTTGCTCCTCCTCCCTCTGCCTCTCCAGCTGCTCTTTTATCTCATCGACGACAACCCGTAACTACTGAACTTCTCTCTTTGCAATATCAACTCGGCGTAGGGTGCTCTCCCAGCGACGAATCGGCTAGAGGCAGCTCTAACGAGTGACATGAGCTTAGCACCATGGCCAAGCCCACGCACATATCCAGAACAGGTGCCAAGCACCTCACTAAAGATATCTGGCTCACTCCGCTAACTACCATTGGAAGTGGGCCGACTGCATATGGTGTCCATCGCTGCCCGTAATAAAAACATGAGAATTTTCATAACAAATGACATTATTATAAATTAATGCAATTAAATTTTACAATGTAAGGATATTCAGCCAATGCTCGTTGGCTCTAGGATGAACCCAAGATCCCGTCACCTGCCGACAGTGAGTCCCTCTATAGAGGTCTACTGGTTCAGGCTCCTGGCCGGTGACGGAATCTCGCTTCGCAATGGAAAGGACAGTAGAGTTAGTATAAATGCATAGAAAGAATATATCAACTTAATAATCACTAGTAACTCCTTACCATGTCGTACAAATGACTTTGAACCAACTACTATGGTTCACTTGTAATTTTTTCTTGTTCACAGAATTTATTCTGCTCCTCTTCTGAACACATTATTCATAATACATTGTTATTAATTGCGAATTTAAATGTTACCTTAAGATATCATAAAAATATAAATATTACCTGAAAAGCCTTAGACAAAAATCACTCGCAGAGTATCCACCAGTCTTCTATAGTCACGTGCGGTGGTGCGGACAGTACAGCCTCATCGTAGGTCCTTCACTGCTTATACCGCGGGTGTAACTCTCCGCGGTACTCCTTGAACCGCTCCGTGACCACGTCGTCGATGGCGTGGGAAATGTAATAAATACTCAAATCTAAGATAAATTTATCCTGCAGTTTTGTAAAGAATAGATTAAGGCAATAAACTTATTAACAAAATAACTTAACCGTAAATGAACTTTCACAAAGAAAATTTAATTTACAAAAATTTACCTAAAGGTGCTGACAGATGAGCTGTCTCACATCATCTGTCACGTCTGTCCAACCGGGGGTGGTGGCGGGGATCAGAGATCGGCATAGGACACTAACCTCTAACATAAACAACCGGGCATTGTCCCCAACAGGTATAAGGGAGTCCTATGGAAACTCTACCGTCACCCTACCCTCATGTGTAAGTCGCTCTAAAACTAACCCACACGTAGGTTCACGTCCTCGTCAGCTGGTCGAAGATGCTGTCACAAAAGAAATATGTAAGTCTAAACATAAACAGAAGTCATCCACAAAAATATATGACTAAACTTACATGTAATGCCCGGTGTATGCTCAACTGAAGGATCAAGCGCCTATGATACAGCATGTGGCGTCCATGTTGTCTGTATCGCAACACGGGTGGAATGGGTAGATCCAGTGCGTTAAAGACCTAATCTCTCGCCTAGTGTCATGACTAAATATGTTCAAAATACGAACTTAGAAATTGAAATAATGTCAATACAAGTGTATGAACATCAATATAATAAATGTTCGCTTCCTCAAGTGTAGGGTTGCGATGTAGTAATAATTCGGTAGAGACTGAGATCGTTCTCAGAGACTTGTTTAGGAATTCACAAAACTACTTCTAATATTCTCTAATTAAGATTAAACTAAAAATATTTTTGAAATTAAATGTAGAGAAGTATTCTGAAACTAAAAGTGATTATAATTAATATAAAAGAGCACTAGGGGTTCAAGGATCCACTTGTAGTAATCCTTGATGCGTAATTCGCTATGGTTCCCCAATTACACAACTAAAATCGAAATCAAATCCTATCTGGCCAGATGATAAAGCAGTTAATTCATCAAAATAGTCCAATTCATGTGTTGTTCATAAACATGATTCCCTCAATTCAAGTTAGGACTTGAGCACACTCAATTGCATAGGTCAATCCTAGTTCCAATAGGTTAAGATTACAATCATAATAATCATCAAACCCTATCACAAAGCTTAACTATATCATGATTTGAACTTCATTCAAATCACGCGCATAAGCAACACATAAATCAGACTTTAGAACAAAAGGTAGAACTTTGGTTTGAAGTTCCCACATGAGGATCCAAATCTAGAGCGTCTTGAATCCAATTTCTCGAAGCATACAGGTCTAGATCCACGCAAAACAACTAAGAACTAAAGCAATTCTTCCAAACATCTATGAGCCATCATAAGATTAAGAAAAACTACTACGAACTTTATTCAAACTTCAATAACCATTATTTTTCAATAAAAATTCGAACTTGGAACCATATAAAATGAATTAAAGTATCTTAGATTCACTACAAGCTTCACCTCTTAGCCCTAGCTAAGAGATTTAGTCAATCATGATCTAAGGAAACATGAAATCAACTAAAAATATGAACTAGATAATAAACTAGAGAAGGGAGTTGTAGAACTCCGAATCCGTCTTTCTCCACCTCCCACCTTCGTAGATCTCTCCTAAGATACCTTAAAAACAAGGTAGAGGAGTCCTTTTATAGATTTTGAGCCTTGGCTACGAAGAAACTTCGAGAAATCCCGAAAAAATAGCGTTTTGCGCAGAGAAATTCAGACTCTAGAAGTTTTTGGACGAACCCCTCCCCGGCCGGCCGGAGAAACTACCTGTAAACAGCAAAAGCTCTTGACTATTTTTTACACATGCCAACCCACCAGCTAGCCGGCCGATCAGTCGAGTGGCCAGCCTTCATAGAAATTGTACAGCAATTTTGCTGTTTCCAATGGACATGTAAAAAGCTGAATTTTCAGCTTCTTCTCCCTCCGCTTCAATGCACCTTCACTCCACCTTTGATTCTTCACTCCTTTGATCTTTAAGGTATGTAAGAAAGGGATTCTAAGCCTCCAATTGATGAAGTCTCTCTCTCATTCCTACAACCACAAAACCATGCATTAGGTAGGTCTTTAAACATGTAATTCAAGCATAGGTAGTGATAAAATAGGGTTAGAATATGCACATTTAAGAGCTCAACACACCCCCCAACTGACATTTTACTAGTCCTGAGCAAAACATGCTTAAAACATGTTCAATTCTCTAAAACCCATCTCTCCTATTTAGAAATTATGCTTCTATTTATTTCAAGATATGCAAGTAAAAAAATCTGAAAAATTGGGTGATAAAAGTTGAAAACCTTAAACTCTCAAAACATAACAAGTGTTCATATGGAATTCCCGCTGATTGATTGATAAACAGAAATATTTAAACAAATTTTAACCTAGTGTGCATAGTGAATGTTCATCTCATGAATTTTCGAGATTAGCTTCTTCATGAATCAGCTAGATTAGGGATCTGAAGGTGTACAGATCAACAACAAGCCTACGATAGGAATTTGCCTTACCGTCCTTCTAACGGTTTTCACATTACTTCCCATTCCCGGCTTTGGTTACGGGTAGACCATCCCCCGGTTGGTAATAGGTAGCCCTTTTCAGAATTTTCCACTATATATTCAATCATTCTCATATCTTCATCTTTCTTTTCCTTTTTATACACATTAGATAGGATTTTTAGAAATCCATATCTATCGTTCTTTTCCCATAGACAAGGATGGACAAAGTACCCCGGCTTAGTTCCTCAACACCTCAAATCTAAGCCTAGCCAATCCACAAGTCTACATACTCCCTTCAAATTATGAGAATCATGTAACGTGAACTAGGTGCAAAAGTGTTTCAATTTTCTACCAATCATATAAATAGGAGAATTCACATAGAAAACCATTATCTCAGAGGTATATCAAGATGCTCAATATCACTCACTTCTTATCTCTTTTTCTTATACTCGTAGCATTCTGAATGCATAGAAATGAAGTTTTCCAAAGGAGTTTTGAATTTTCAAAAAAAAATGAAAATTTTCTACATACTATTGCTTGAAATGTTACAAAACACTAGCTTCATCTAGAAGTCTCACCCCCAACCAAATCTTGCATTGTCCTCAATGTAAATGATATGCAATGAGCAAAATATGAGAGCAATGATAAAAATAAGAGGAGTGAGGACTGAGAGTACCTGAGAGAGTAAGAGTTAGAATCTATTTCCTTTTAACAAACCTATAAAAACAAATAAACAAAACGCAACAAAATCCTAATCCTAAACTACTCTGTACCTCCATCAGACTAGGTGATCAAATATCCTGATACACAGGATCAATCAAAGGTATGGACATACCTTCTGAGGGAAAGTTCTCAAAGAACGACTTTAAACGCTGACCATTTGCTTTAAAGATGTTGCCATTCCTTGGATTCAACAACTCAACAGTCCCATAAGGATAAACAGTTTTCACAATGAAGAGTCCGATCCATCGAGACTTCAATTTCTTCGAAAATAAATGTAGTCGAGAATTATACATAAGGACATTTTGATTAATCGTGAAGGGCTTATGAAGGATGTTCTTATTATGGAACACCTTCATCTTGTCCTTGTAAATTCTCGCATTTTCATATGCCTCGTTCCAGAGTTTCGTAAGCTCATTCAATTGAAGTTTGCGCAATGATCTTACTTTGTCAAAATTAAAATTTATTTTCTTTATCGCCCAATATGCCCTATATTCCAATTCCACAGGAAAGTGACAAGCTTTTCCATAGACAAGTCTATAGGGAGACATTTTAATAGGGGTCTTGAAAGCTGTACGGTAAGCCCAGAGCGCATCTGTAAGTCAAATTGACCAATCCTTGCGATCGGGGTTTACCATTTTCTCTAAGATATGTTTGATTTCCTTGTTAGATATCTCAGCTTGTCCACTTGTTTGTGGGTGATAAGGAGTACTCACTTTATGATTAACACCGTATTTCTTCATTAGAGCTTCAAATGGTCGATTACAAAAGTGAGACCCTCCATCACTAATAATGACTCGAGGAGTTCCAAACCGGGATAGAATGTTTTCTTTTAAGAATCTAATAATTGTTTTATGGTCATTATTCCGGCATGGAATCGCCTCGACCCATTTTGAAACATAATCGACAGAAAGCAAAATATATAAATTTTCAAAAGAAGATGGGAATGGACCCATAAAATCGATGCCCCAACAATCAAAATTTTCGATTGGTAGGATGGGATTGAGTGGCATCATATTTCTACAGGATATTCCTCCCAATTTCTGACAAGGCTCACACATTTTACAAAACACATGGGTATTTTTTAACATTACGGGCCAATAAAAGTCACATTGCAGAATTTTGGTTGTGGTCTTCTTAGCTGAAAAGTGTCCACCACACGCCTGAGAATGACAAAAGGAGATGATACTCTGTTGCTCATCATCCGGTATACGTCTCCTTATAATTTGATCGGGACAGTACTTGAATAAGTACGGGTCATCCCATAGGAATTTTCTCACCTCGTTGAAGAACTTATCCTTATCTTGCTTTTTCCAATATATCGAAATTATATCTGTAGCAAGATAGTTAGCAATGTCCACATTCTATGGTAATTTGGATACTTTGAAAAGTTGTTCATTAGGAACATGTCATTAATCGCAGTCATCTCAGGGGAATCGATGAGGACAAATCGTGAGAGATCGTCAGCCACTACATTTTCTACTCCCTTCTTATCTCATATTTCTATGTCTAATTCTTTGAGTAAGAGGATCCATCTCAACAAGCGCGGTTTAGCATCCTTCTTAAAGAGAAGGTACTTAATACGGCATGATTGGTAAATATGATGATCTTAAATCCAATCAAGTAGGACTGAAACTTGTCCAAAGCAAATATTAAAACTAAGAGTTCATTTTCCGTAGTGGTATAATTTGCTTGAGTCGAGTTTAGAGTTCTACTTGCATAGTATATGACGTATGGCTTCTTCTCTTTTCTTTGGCCTAACACTGCTCCAATAGCGTAGTCGCTCGCATCGCACATAATTTCAAAGGGAAGACTCCAATCAGGTGGTTGCATTATAGGAGCACTTGTCAACATACCTTTAAGTTTTACATGGGCATTTTGACAATCCTCATGTCACTCGAATGAGTTTTCCTTTCAAAGGAGGTTACATAAGGATGAGAGAGTGAACTAAAGTCCTTTATGAACCTTCTATAAAATCCAGCGATGTCCTAAAAAGGACCGCACATCTCGTACGCTCTTGGGTGGTGGAAGGTTAGAGATAAGATCGATTTTAGCCTTGTCCACCTCGATTCTTTTTTCTGAGAGGATGTGACCAAGGACTATTCCTTTTTGAACCATGAAATGACATTTCTCCCAATTCAAAACAAGATTCTTCTCTTCACATCTTTTTAAAACAGTTTTTAAGTGTATAAGGCACTCATCAAAATTACAACCAAATGCCGAGAAATCGTCCATGAAAACTTCGAGAATCAATCCTACCATATCAGAAAAAATGCTCAACATACAACGCTGAAACGTGGCAGGGGCATTGCACAGTCCAAACGGCATTCTTCTATAGGCAAACGTGCCGAATGGGCATGTGAATGTTATCTTCTCTTGGTCCTCTAGTGCGATCTCTATTTGGTTATATCCTGAATATCCATCAAGGAAGCAAAAGTGGGAATGACCCGCCAACCTTTCTAAAATTTGATCAACAAATGGTAAGAGAAAGTGGTCTTTCCTTATAATGTGTTTAGCTTCCGGTAGTTAATGCACATTCTCCAACAGATAGTAACTCTGGTTGGCACGAGTTCATTGTTGGCATTGGTTACGATGGTTATTCCAAATTTCTTAGGCACCACTTGAGTTGGACTCACCCATTGACTATCGGATATTGGATAGATGATACCTACATCCAATAGTTTCAACACCTTGGCCTTAACCACCTCCTTCATGTTTGGATTAAGGAGTCTTTGTGGTTTCCTAGATGTCTTCGCATTCGCCTCAAGGTGTATGCGATGAGTACAAATTAGGGAGTCTATGCCTTTGAGATCCGCAATTGACCACCCAATGGCGCTCTTATGCTCTTTTAGAGTGGCTATCAACCTACTCTCTTGTTCTTCATCCAAGTCGGAAGAAATCACCACCGGATATGTCTCATCTCGACCTAAGTATATATATTTCAAATCAGTAGGCAAGGGTTTTAGGTCGAGCTTCGGAGCCTTAATACTTAATGGAAGAGGCTTATTTTCAGTTAGAGGCAAAGGCTCAAATGGTGTTTTCCATCTTTTATTTTCAAATACTGGCATAGAATCCAAAATGACATCCATCTCTCTTATTATGTCATCATCAATCTCATGAGAGTGTGTAAAACATGCCTCCAAGGGATCGGAATAGAATGTTAAGAGGGATGTGTCTTCCACGAATGATTCGATCAGATTTATTTCGTGGAGCTCGTCATTAACTTCCCGTGGTTGTTTACATAAATCAAAAATATTCAGCTCCAGTGTCATATTTCCGAAGGACATTTGTACCAGCCTGTTTCTACAATTGATAATCGAATTTGAAGTAGCTAAGAAAGGGCGACCAAGAATGACAGGAATTTGAGCACCGGTTCCCATCACTAGATATGTATCCAAGATAATAAAATCCACTGAATAGTAGAATTTATCGACTTCAACAAGGACATCTTCAATCATCCCTCTAGGTATATGAATAGATCTATCAGCAAGTTGAAGTGTGGTTTTGGTGGGTTTTAATTCACCTAACCCAAGTTATTCATAAACCTAGTATGGGATGAGGTTAACACTTGCCCCAAGATCGAGTAAAGCTTGTTTGATATAGTAGTCACCTATAATGCATGAGATGGTAAGACTACCCGGATCCTTATATTTTTAGGGCACTTCTTGTTTGATGATGGCGCTCAAATTCTCAGTCAAAAGTACTTTGTTGAGTACGTTGTGCTTTCTTTTGACTATACATAATTCCTTCAGAAATTTGGCATATGATGGTATTTGTTTTATGGCATCCAACAACGAAATGTTGATCTTCACTTGTTTAAAAACCTCTAAGATTTTTAAATTTTTATCTAAAGGTTTGGGTGAAATCAACCTTTAGGAAAATGGGGCAACCGGCTTTCTCATGTGGAGTGTTGTTTAAGATATCAACCTTATTGGCAATTTTCTGATCATTAGGCTTTGGGGCCTTCATCGGATTGGATTTATCAATTGTTTTGCCACTCCTCAAAGTAGTAATAGCTTAAACGTGATCCATATTTTGGGAGGATGAGCTGAGGTCTTGTATCTCAAATTGGGTTCTTAGGTTAAGGAGAGGTTGGGCAAGAAGTGTGCCTTTCTCCCTAACACCAAGATGAGATTCAGCTCTAGCCATTGAAGTTTTCAAATCATTGATGGCTTGAGATAAATTTTGGTTGAATTTTAATTGTTCTTGCATGAACCCATCAATTTTCTGAGAATTATTCTTGTTATACTCAGCTTGGGCCGAGACGAATGTACCCAATATCTCATCAAGCATAGCTTTTGGGTTATTGTTTGCATTCTCTGATGGCCCATTCCTCCAACTGAAGTTGGAATGGTTCTTCCAACCAGAACTATACGTGTTCGAGTTTAAATTACTAAATGGTCTTTGATAATTATTTATGGCATTTGATTGTTCTTGCAAAACTTCTTGAAACATAGAAATTGTTGGACAATCTTATGTTGCATGTTGGTTACCGGAACAAATTCCACAAACATTCTCAACTTCCTTAGTCTTTTCCCCCTTCCCTAATTTCATGGCCTCAACTTTTCTTGTGAGGCTAGCCACACATGCACTGATGTTATCTTGTTCGAAGAGAACATAGATTCCTCCCTTTTCTCTTTGTTGGCTTATCTTGGGATTTGCTGGTTTAGTTATATCCCAAGATTGTGCATTCTCGGCTAATATATCAAAATAGTCTCATGCTTCCTCGGCTTTCTTATTTATGAATTCTCCATTACACATCATCTCTACGAATTAGCGAATGGGCGAACTTAGTCCTTTATAGAAAAAGCTTATTACCCGCCAAATTTCATAGCCATGATGTGGGCATATGTTAAATAAGTCTTTGAACCTCTCCGAACATTGGAAGAAGGTCTCATCCTCGTTTTAGCAAAATTCATGATTAGGCACCTCAACATGTTTGTTTTATGAATAGAGAAAAACTTTTTAATAAACTCCCTAGTCATCTCAGTCCATGTGCCAACTGATCGTGGCCTTAATGCATGAAGCCAAGCCTTAGCCTTCTCTTTTAGAGAAAAAGGAAATAACCTAAGTCGCACGACATCGTCAGATACATTAACGAAGTGCAATGTGGCTATCACCTCATCGAATTCCTTAAGATGTTGATGTACGCTTTCACTATCTAATCTAAGGAACTTGGGAAGGAGTTGCATTACTCTTGATTTTAGATCAATATTTCCTGCATTGTATGGAAAAATTATGCTTGAGGGAGTACTTGCTCTTGTAGGTTGTAAGTAATCACGTAGAGTTCTATGTCAATGAATATTCTCAACCTCATTCTCTCCCGTTTTAGTTTGGTTTTGGCCCAGATTTTGATTGGGCCTTGGATCGGGTTGATTTTCAGCCATACTTTCATAAAGAATTTGGGAATCTAAACGTTTCTTAGCACGAGGTTCCTTATCAATCCCCTCAACAATTCCTCCTTCACTAATTAGTCGATTATTAGAATCATGAACCCAATGTGGCATGCAAATCTCAGAAAAATTAAAAGAAACAAATTTAGAAAAACTTGATTGAAGTGACCGCTTCGACTTCTAGAATCCCTGTAAAAACAAAATAAAGTAAACAAACTAAGTTAGTAAGGACTCCTAAAAATCTAAAATAGAAACTATTTTCAAAAATTTTATGAGAAACTGTCAAAAATCGCCGGCAACGGCGCCAAAAACTTGTTCGCTTCCCCAAGAATAGGGTTGCAATATAGTAATAATTCGGTAGAGACTGAGATCGTTCTCAGGGACTTGTTTAGAAATTCACAAAACTACTTCTAATATTCTCTAATTGAGATCAAACTAAACAGATTTTTAAAATTGAATGTAGAGAAGTATTCTTAAACTAAAAGTGATTGTAATTAATATAAAAGAGCACTAGGGGTTCAAGGATCCACTTTAGTAATCCTTGTTGCATCATTCGTTGTGGTTCCCCAATTACACAACTAAAATCGAAATCAAATCCTATCTAGCCGGATGATAAAGCGGTTAATTCATCAAAACAGTCCAATTCATGTGTTCTTCATAAACATGATTCCCTCAATTCAAGTTAGGACTTGAGCACACTCAATTGCATAGGTCAATCCTAGTTCCAATAGGTTAAGATTACAACCATAATAATCATCAAACCCTGTCACAAAGCTTAACTATATCATGATTTGAGCTTCATTTAAATCATAAGCAACACATAAATCAGACTTTAGAACAAAAGCTAGAACTTTGGTTTGAAGTTCCCAATGAGAATCCAAATCTAGAGCGTCTTAAATCTGATTCCTCAGACCGTACAGGTCTAGATCTATGCAAAACAACTAAAAACTAAAGCAATTCTTCCAAACATCCATGAGCCATCATAAGATTAAGAAAAACTACTTAGAACTTTATTCAAACCTCAATAACCATTGTTTTTCAATAAAAGTTCAAACCTGGAATCATGTAAAACGAATTAAAGCATCTTAAATTCACTACAAGCTTCACCTCTTAGCCCTAGCTAAGAGATTTAGCCGATCATGATCCAAGGAAACATGAAATCAACTAAAAATATGAACTAGAAAGCAAACTAGAGAAGGGAGTTGTAGAACTCTGAATCCGTCTTTCTCCGCCTCCCACCTTCCTAAATCTCTCCTAGGATACCTTAGGAACAAGGTAGAGGAGTCCTTTTATAGATTTTGAGCCTTAGCTGCGACGAAACTTTGAGAAATCACACAAAAATAGCGTTTTGCGTAGAGAAATTCAAACTCTAAAAGTTTCTGGACATTGGCTGGCCGGCTGGACCCTCTAGCTGGCCGGCCGAAGAAAGTGCCTACAAACAGCAAAAGCTCTAGACTATTTTTTACACATTCCGACCCACTAGCCGATCGGTCAGTCGAGTGGCCGGCCTTCACAAAAATTGTACAGCAATTTTGCTGTTTCCAGAGGGTTTGGCCGACCGGCCGGTGGACATGTAAAAAGCTGAATTTTCAGCTTTTTCTCCCTCCGCTTCAATGCACCTTCGCTACACCTTTGATTCTTCACTCTTTTGATCTTCAAGGTATGTAAGAAAGGGCTTCTAAGCCTCCAATTGATGAAGTCTCTCTCTCATTCCTACAATCACAAAACCATGCATTAGGTAGGTCTTTAAACATGTAATTCAAGCATAGTTAGTGATGAAATGGGGTTAGAATATGCACAGCTCAACAATAAACACATTAAATTTTACAGTGCAAGTTGGATATACTGAAACATTATACAAGTAGTGTTGATAATAGAATGAATTTATGCTTATGCTCAGAGAGATGATTAAAATATTATTAGACCATTCCACTATAATGCAAGCAGAATATAATAAAATCGTAAACATTCTGGTAAAATTTGAAAATTCCATTAAACATTGTCATTCTATATTAAATACATGTATTTCATTATAATACGAAACAACTTCAGATTAACTATCCGAAGTACTCCCTGTGTAAGTTATCGTACGCTGCAGAAGTATATGTCAAGCTGTGTGAAACACTCGACATTGTTACAGCTAACATGCCAGTCACAATAGGAGAAATTTGGTCTCTCGGAACTCCAATCAGATGTACAAGTGACAAAACTATATCTTCCATACAAAGTTTTTCGAGGTTATATTCTTCCATCAGGTCCGAAATTTCTTTCAGATGGTACAATCTTTCATCTATCATTGTTGATATATTCCTCCATACACTCATCGACCAGACTAAATATCTCTTTAGCCCTACCAGAAGAAGATAGGGCCGGAAAGTCAATCCGCAACAGCTGATGAAGTATGGTTTGGGATCAGGTTTAGGTTTAGGTTTTTTAGTTAAGGTTTAGGTTTAGGTTTAGGTTAGGGTTATAGGTTTAGGATTAGGTGTATGTTAAGGTTAAGTGAATTGACTTTAGGTTTAGTTTATAGGTTTATGAATTTAGGTTCGGGTTCGGGATCGGGTTTAGGTTTAGGTTTTCGAGTTTAGATTTAGGTTTAGGTTAGGGTTATAGGTTTAGGATTAGGTGTAGGTTTAAGTTAAGTGAATTGGGTTTAGGTTTAGGTTTAAGTTTAGGTTTAGGAATTTGGGTTTAGGTTCGGCATCGGGTTTAGATTTAGGTTTTCGAGTTTAGGTTTAGGTTTAGGTTAGGGTTATAGGTTTAGGATTAGGAGTAGATTTAGGTTTAGGTTTAGGTTTAGGAATTCGGGTTCTAGTTCGGGTTCGAGATCGGGTTTAGGTTTAGGTTTTCGAGTTTAGGTTTAAGTTTAAGTTAGGGTTATAGGTTTAGGATTAGGTGTAGGTTTAGGATAAGTGAATTGAGTTTAGGTTTAGGAATTCAAGTTCAAGTTCGGGTTCGCGATCGGGTTTAGGTTTACGTTTTCGAGTTTAAATTTAGGTTTAGGTTAGGGTTATAGGTTTAAGATTAGGTGTAGGTTTAGGTTAAGTGAATTGAGTTTAGGTTTAGGTTTAGGAATTCAGGTTCGAGTTTGGATTTGAGATCGGGTTTAGGTTTAGGTTTTTGAGTTTAGGTTTAGGTTTAGGTTTAGGTTGGGGTTATAGGTTTAGGATTAGGTGTAAGTTTGGGTTAAGTAAATTGAGTTTAGGTTTAGGTTATAGGTTTAGGTTTAGGAATTCAGGTTCGAGTTCGGGATCAGGTTCGGGATCGAGTTTAGGTATAGGTTTTCGAGTTTAGGTTTAGGTTAGGATTAGAAGTTTAGGATTAGGTGTAGGTTTAGGTTAAGTGAATTGAGTTCAGGTTTAGGTTTAGGTTTAAAAATTCGGGTTTAGGTTCGGGATTAGGTTTAGGTTTAGGTTTTCAAGTTTAGGTTTTGGTTTAGGTTAAGGTTATACGTTTAGGATTAGGTGTAGGTTTAAGTTAGGTGAATTGAGTTTAGGTTTAGGTTATAGGTTTAAGTTTAAGAATTCGAGTTCGGGTTCGGGTTCAGGATAGGGTTTAGGTTTAGGTTTTCGAGTTTAGGTTTAAGTTTAGGTTAGGATTATAGGTTTAGGATTAGGTGTAGGTTTAGGTTAAGTGAATTGAGTTTAACTTTAGGTATAGGAATTCGAGTTTGAGTTCGGGTTCGAGATCAAGTTTAGGTTTAGGTTTAGGTTTAGGTTTATGATTAGGAATTCGGGTTGGGGTTCGAGATCGGGTTTAGGTTTAGGTTTTCAAGTTTAGGTTTAGGTTTAAGTTAAGGTTTAGGGTTTAGGTCTTGGAGGCTCAACCAACTCACGGATAGCTCCGATGCACATTCAGGTCTACTCCCACATAAACATGGGCCTGTCCAAATGGCCAAGCTACCCATATTGTTGTTCATATGAATTGGATAGCTTCATCATGGTCATAACAGCAGTTCCCACCTTCCAGGGAGCCCTACTCAACATCCGGATAGCTCCGACTCACATTCGAGTCTGCGCCATCAATTCCGAGTAGATACAAAACACAGGCCTATCCAAATGGCCAGGCCACCCATATTGTTGTCCATAGAAAATGGATAGCTTCATCATGGTCATAATAGCAGTTTCCACCTTCCAGTGACCCCCGCTCAACATCCAGATAGCTCCGACACACATCCGGGTCTGCTCAATTAATTCCTAGTTAATACATAAACATGGGCCTATCCAAATAGTCAGGCCACCCATATTGTTGTCCATAGGAAATAGACAGCTTTATCATGGTCATAACAGCAGTTCCCCACCTTCCAGGGATCCCCACTCAACATCCGTTTGAATCAACTACTCTTAATCACAAGTATCATGTTCATCATGGAATTTGTTACTAAATAATAATATAATATAATCAGTCGCTCATCCAAGGATGGATAGATTGAAATGCTTTCATTATTTTCATTTAAATGCCCACGCCTAAATTTCGGCAGCATCTCTCCCTATCTCTCCAGATATATTTATCTTACATTTAATTTCCACGTCAAGTATTCACATATTGTATAGATTATTGACAATGAAAATAAATATAAGAAACATATCTAGAAAGAATAGGTGAGATGCCGTACGAAACTAATGAAAGAGCATGTAAATGACAAACAATGAAAACATTCCAATCTATCCAACCTTGGACTGTCCAACAGGACAATTCGATAGATTTCTATACCTCTAAAACACACTTTATCTATGCTTGGGAATATAGAAATCTCTAAATGGGATAACTGATTGTATTATACTACCATTCGTGGACAAAAATAACTATTAATAATAAGCGACATACATCCACATACATCTACACAAATATAACTATTAATAAAATATAAATGGATATTTATATTTTACCTTCATCAAGACCTTATTGACATTATAAAGAGCTTGGATTTCAAATAAACAATACCAAAACCTTACGATGGGCCCTTTGGAAATTTTAATGGTGGGGCACTCAATCACACTGTTTCCAGTGGTGTGTGTTGAACCTCCAATTTATACATTTGTCGACCCATTACATCACATTATATGCATGGTGTTCATGTTTAAAAAGCACATCTAATGCTTGTTTTATGATTGTAGGAATGAGAGTGACTTCACCCAATTGGAGACCAAAAGGGGCACATTTAGGAGCTTTAGATGAAGGCCAAGGTGGATCAAAGAAAGTAGAAAGCAAGAAGAGGAGAGGGAAGAAGAAAGAAAGAAAAAAATGTCAAAACAAGAAGGCCCGACCGGTCGGCTGCACTCCCTGGACACCTGCCAAACAGGTCTAGACCGGTCTTGACCGGTCGGCCATGAAATTTCAGGGTTTCAGATTGCAGACAGCAGGCCATTCCCGTTTCTGGCTTTTCAGACTAGTTTTTTGGGCCCATATTAATGATATTTGGAAATCCAACACATCCATGTCGAAGAGGAGCTCGACGCCGAACTAACCCAAGTGTTTTCGTGTCGATCGGAGCTACGGATTGATCGTGGTGGCCAAAACAATACGAACTGTCCAGAAAGTTCCAGATTCTGCCTACTCCACTCTGGGCCGGTCCAGGTGGCCCATCATTGATGATATGAAGAATCTACTTTGTCCATCTTCTATACCACATCCATATATGAATAACCACAAAGTTTCAGATCAAAAAGATGTGTGGTTTGATCGTACCGGTTGAAGAAAGATGGACCATCCAGAAAGATCCAACTGCGCAGAGTTTATAAAAGCCCTAAGGGTTCTAATTTTCGGACCATATTCTGAGATTTTTTTTGGACAATCTAATCCATCAATCATGTAGAGGATGAATTTTTCTACCAATGTTCAAAATTTGGGATCAATCCGACATCTGTACACTCCGGAGCGTTGAAAGCAAGATGACTGGTTCTGAAGGTACCCGAAGTGCACGATTTTGAGAGGCGGTCGGTGATATGATTGGTGGGCCCATTTAGAGGATAATCTTGAAAATCTAAATCATCTATGAGTAATATCACATTACAAGGAAGCAACAAATCAAATTTGAAGGCAATCCGACCATTGGTTAAGCCGTACCAAGCGAAACAAATTCTGCTATGTTGTTGTACTATTGCTGCACTATAAAAGGAGGTGCTCTCTTCTATTCCAGGGCAACCAAGGACGTGGGAAGCAAGGAGTTCAAGTCCTAGGAGGCTACCTAGCCTCCTACAGCTAATTTTTCTTCCTTTTCTTAGTTCTAGTTCTAGTTTTAATATGTTTTTTCTTAGCTAACCTCTTAGCTAGAGCTAGAGGTGAAATTTGTAGTTGGTTTCAATGTTTTAATTCTTTTATTTCAAGTACCATTTTCTTAATTTTGGATTTTGAACTTTTAGTTTGAATAAAGTTTGGATTTTTAGAAGAATTGTGAGAGTTTGTGTACTCCGGACATGAGTTCCTTGCAATCCTCTGAGATTACCATGATTGGGTTGTTTGAATTCGAATTGTAGTAACCCTTGAGCATGTCATAGTCCATAGGCATGGCTGTTACTCCGAAGGCTACAAGTTCAAGTTTAATGTGCTTCATTAGAACTAGAAATCTGATTTCCAGATTTAAGTGGGACTGTTTGTGCTTGAATGTTATATCTTCCAATTAGATAGAGATAGGACTTTGATTCTAATTGTGTTGTACTTGGATGAATGGATTGGCATTAGACTACTACAAGTGAATCCTTGATGCTCTAGTTCTTCTTATTTTCAGATTTTCCTATTTCATGTGAAAAACTACTTTCTTAAACTTCTTAGATTCTAGTTATTAGAATACTTGGAATTGTTTACTTCTTTCCCTGTGGATCGACCTCGGTCTTACCGAGATTTATTACTACATCGCAGCCTTGCACTTGAGGCGAGCGAACAATGTGGTCCACTTGAGATTTGGATATCCATAATTTTATGTTTTTTTAAGTGATTTAATTAAGAAATCCCTAATTAGGAATTTATTTTGGAAATCCCTAATTAGGAATTTACTAAAACAGTGGGCCCCACAAAATAGTGAACATCAATGGTGGGCCCCACAAGCAGTGGACATTGACGGTGGGCCCCACACGCAGTGGACAGCGACGTGGGCCCCACAAGCAATAGACACTATTTCTAATGGTATGGTCCCCTTCATATTTGAAAATCCATAATTTGTGGTACCTCCAAAACACACTTTATCTATGCTCGGCAATATAGAAATCTCTAAATGGGATAACTGATGGTATTATACTACCATTCATTGACAAAAATAACTATTAATAATAAGCGACATACATCCACATACATTTACACAAATATATTAATAAAATATAAATGGATATTTCTATTTTACCTTCATCAAGACCTTATTAACATTATAAAGAGCTTGGATTTCACATAAACAATACCAAAACCTTACGATGGGCCCTTTGGAAATTTTAATGGTGGGGCACTCAATCACACTGTTTCTAGTGGTATGGTCCACTTGAGATTTAGATATCCATAATTTTATGATTTTTTTTAATTGATTTAATTAAGAAATCCCTAATGAGGAATTTATTTTGGAAATCCCTAATTAGGAATTTATTTTGGAAATCCTTAATTAGGGATTTACTAAAACAGTAGGCCCCACAAAATAGTGAACATCAATGGTGGGCCCCACACGCAGTGGACAGCAACAGTGGGCCCCACAAGCAATAGACATTGTTTCTAATGGTGTGGTCCACTTCAGATTTGGAAATCCATAATTTGTGGATTTTTATTTTGGAATTGAAAATTCCAAATTAAGGATTTTAATTAAGAAATATTTTGGAATTGAAAATCCCAAATTAGAGATTTTAATTAAGAAATCCCTAATTACGAATTTATTTTGAAAATCTCTAATTAGGGATTTACTAAAATAGTAGGCCCCACAAGCTATGGACAACGAGGTGGGACCCACAAGAAATGGACAGCAATGGTGGGCCCCACAAATAGTGGACGGCGAATTGGGTAGGCCCCACAAAACTAGACATCGAGAATTGGGTGGGCTGCACAAGCAATGGAGCATGGTAGGCCCCACAAATTGATGGACAACATGCGATGGGTGGGCCCCAAAGGCAATGGAGCATGGTGGGCACCACGAAGCATGATGAGAAGAGAGAGAGAGAGAGAGAGAGAGAGAGAGAGAGAGAGTTACCAGTCTTTATGGCAGCATACGGAGGCCGATGACAGAAGAACGCTTATTGCCGGAGGCAGGGTGCCGCACGAGGTTACCGGAGGCCAATTGCCGGAGTTAAGTAGCGGAGAGAGAGAGAGAGAGAGAGAGAGAGAGAGAGAGAGAGAGAAATGAAGCCGCTGTTGGGTCGATTGTGACTTAAGATATAACACTTTTACTGACGAAAAATTTCGTCGGTAATAGTGTTTCACCGACTAAATATTTCGTCGATAAAAGAAATTTTTGGGAATGGCGGGATAATTGCCGGATTTTACCAACGAAATCACTTCGTCGGGAATAATATATTATTCCCAATGAACATGGATAATTATCATCGGTGAAATACCTTTACTGACAAATACATTAATCGGTAATTATTATTTCAAAATTATTTTTTGTTGATAAGAAAATTCATCGGTGAAATTAATTTTTTACCAACGATAAGTAATATCGTCGGTAAAGTCTATTCTTTGTCATGATAAATGGTGGCGGGAACGTATATGGTGGTGGTGGGAATGACTTATAACTTTTACCGACAAAATAGTGATTTCGTTGGTAAAAATACTATTTACCTGCAAAACTTATTTCGTCGGAAATAAGTTCATCGGCAAAAATGTAATTTCTTGTAGTGTGTCTATAGATGCATGGCATGTACATGTGCATATGCAGCTCAAAAAAATTTAAATACCTTAATCGATACAGCAATCAAGTGTACTTTGGGTCATGAGGATCCAAAGGTTCATTTCAGGCCTCTACTTGAGCTTGTAGGTGAGTGGTCTTGATCCATCTATGAGTCCAACTTGCAAATGGTCTTGGCTTATCTTCTTTCATTTTTTTCATCTTATGTGGGTGCCCCTAGGTAGACTCAGCTATAAGGTGCCCTCAAGTAAATGCATGTAAATAGAGGTAAGTATAAGTAATTATTACCATTTACCTCGGTTTGACATGAACAAGTATTACGTCCTTGTACAGAACGTTGGAAAAGGATTGATGTGAAAATGTGGTATAAGTTTGATTACCGCTTTTGTAGAAGTAAGAAACAAGTTACCTTGTCCTAGAGGGGGGTGAATAGGACACTTTTTAAATTTCCCAATTACACACTTGTAATCATGCACAGTATTCTTAGAGAACTTTCTTCAAGCACAAGATATGCAGAATATAAATCAATGAAAGCACATGTGAAACAAGTAAATCAGTTCATCCATTCATCACACAACAAGAGATTTTTATAGTGGTTCGGTTATGTACCTATTCCACTCCCGGCTGATCCACTCACTCCTTAAGTGGTCGGATTTCACTATCACTATGGTTTTAAATGAGGTTAACCATAAACCTTAACAGCCTACAAAAGGACTTAAGACTCAACACATGGATTCATCCTTCCATAGGACTAATCCATTACCACTTTGTCCTACACAAGGGCTTGTCCTACTCAAGGACTTGTCCTACGCAAGGACTCTTACGAGTTTGGGTCTTCAAACTCTGAAACCCAAATCTCAACTTGAGAAGGTTTCTTGGACTCGAAAGACTAAATATACTTAGCTGATTGAGCCCCTTGATGATGCCTTTGTTGAAAAAGCTTCGGCTTGCACGGAAGATACCTTCTTCAGCTCCCTTGATCAGCAACCTTGCTACGGATGACTTCTTGTAGATTCCAAGGTGAGGGATTAGGGTTAGGTTAAGGCTATACGGGGATATGGCTTTTATATGAGGAGAGCTTCTACCTAATCCACCATTAATGGCATTGATGACAAGAGAATGTCTATGAGAGGTAGGTCAAGATGCCATTAAAGAGGGGTTGAGTTCATGATTCAATCCAAGCTTTGAATGCTTCTTCAATGTTGGTCAGATCAACATGGATTGAAGTATGAAATCAACAAATCTTAGGGTATGAGAGAAGGGGATCTAAAGGATAAGGCACAAACAAACCCTAAATGATGCTCAAGGTGACTTGCACAAGATCCAACCGAGTTCCATATATAGAGATGACATTCAACGGTCAGAAAACGGTCACCTCAATAGGATCCGATCGATCGGACATAAGTTTTAGCTAGATTTGAATTTTGCTGAAAAACAGGTTCTCCGATTGATCGGACTTAGTTCCGATTGATCGGAAGACCCTGTCCGATTGATCGGACAGCTGGTCCGATTGATCGGAATTCCTTCCAGAGAGTTTATGTAATTTTTCTGGATTTTCCTCTGATGGATCGGATGTATGTCCGATGGATCGAAGCACCATGTCCGATTGATCGGACAGACCTCCGAGTGATCGAAAAAGTGTCCAGAGAGATTTTCAATATTTGCTGGACAATTCTCCGATTGATTGGACATATCTTCCGATTGATCGGAGCACCCTGTCCGATTGATCGGACAGTCCTCCGAGTGATCGGAAAAGTGTCTAGAGAAGTTTTCAATGTTGCTGGACAATCCTCCGATTGATCGGACATATCGTCCGATTGATCGGACACCTATCGGACTCATCTCCGATGGATCGGACACCTATCGGAGACAGCAGACATACTGATTTTCAACTTTTAAGCAACATCTGCTATAATGAACCCTTCCATAGCTGATCTTTATGGAAGGTGGACTATAGATGGTGCTAAGGATGTACTTAGGAAGGATTTGGGCCATCTATAGAAGGGTTTTGGGATCAAAGGTTTGGATGAAGAGGCTTGAAGCTGACTGGATGAGTGATCTTCTTTGAGTAGCTTCTGTCTTCGACCGCAAGGAGACTGTCTTCAGCCGCAAGGAGACTCGACGACACACTAACCATGGTAATTGACAAATCTTTGCATTAACATGATGTACATTCGTGGGCCCACTATGATGTCTATGATATATTCACGCCATCCATCCATTTTACTGGAACAATTGAAGGTGTGAGCCCAAAAAATGAGACAGATCTGAAGCACAAGTGGCCCACACCGTAGGAAATCGTAGTCATAAAATGTTTTTAACAGGAGGCCTTCAACCCACTGTTTCGGGTGGCGTGGTCTACTGGAGCTTTGGATTTGCCTCAATTTTAGGTTCATGCCCATTGTTCCTATCTGTCTATAAAAATCTTACCACACTTTCTTTCCGCTCATCGACCACTACTCTTATGCTCAGTACGTTAATTGGGTATAATTTTATTTCATGATACATTTAATCTATAACTGATAATTTGAATATTCTAGACAAACTAACTTGCAAGCCGCGTACGCAATATCCAAGTAATTTCCAAGAACCCGCCAATCATACACCACATCAAACTTTTTATCGTCAAACACACCACATCACTCATCAATCCATACTCTTCACATCCGCTACTATGCCAACTACCCCAAAACCCCAATATAGGTTGGATGAAGACCATGGGAGGGATTGCACAAACCCACCTTCTACAACACACACGTGCAAAGGGGTATTGGCCATGGAAAACCCACATGCTCTAGTCATTCCTTACCCAGCAAAAGGCCATGTCATACCCTTCATGGAGCTCTCTCATTGCTTGATCGATCGTGGGTTCAGGATCACGTTCATGAACACTGAGTTCAATAATGCCCGGGTCATGGCTGCGCTGCCGAAGATGGGCGGCGTGCACGAGCAGATCCGTCTTGTTGCAATCCCAGATGGGATGGCACCGGGTGAAGACCGGAATGAGTCTGGCAAGCTATGTGACAGTATTTTACGTGTCATGCCCGGTGGTTTAGAAGTGCCAATTCGTGAGATCAATGAATCCGATCATGATAAGATCACATGCATAATTGCGGACGGGGCCATGGGATGGGCTGTGGAAGTTGCTGCCTAGATGGGGATCCGAGGAGCTTTAGTTTGGACGGTACCAGTGGGCCTTTGTGCCTTATTGTCTCACATACCTAAGCTGATCGAGGACGGAATCATCGACGCCGATGGTAAGACCATAGTTTAGAAAGTCAGTGAATCAATTAGAAGTTCAATTTCTTCAAGATTTTCAAGTTTGGTCGAGTTAAGGACCCGTTTGGATTCTAGCAAATAAGTAACTGACCTTAAGACATTAAGTTACTTTTGGCACTTAAGCTCGCTTGGTAAGCATAGTTGAAAAGTAACTTATCTCTTCCAATTTGGCTATTCTACTTATCTCTCTCAGGTCACGCCACATATCAAAGTTATCTCTCATGGTTCACTCAATTACTGCTCTCTCATACTGTTCATATCAAAGGAGGCCCCACATGATGGACTGTCCCATCAAAGGTGGGGCTCACACAGTGGACGGCCACATCAAAGATGGGCCCTACATTAATTGTTGCAAGATCCAATCCACCAATTAGGTTGATCTGACCTTCTACATCTTTACCAAACACGGTTCTAGTCTACTCACCATGTGGACCGACTATTGGAAACAAGTGAATGGGTTAGAAAACTTCAGCCAAGTCTTCCAGAATTGTACATTTGTTTTGCAGACTGTGGCCCACCTGACCAGTGGATCAACCTGATTCTTGTGTCAGGGCATCCATATAGTGGCCCTGTTCTGATGGATGGAATGTATCTCGGACCAATCGGGATATGCTAGCACATGCATGGCATGTACATGAGGATTAGAAAAGCGTATCCTGTTAGGAAAACTGCCTCAATGCTTAGCTTTTTCTTTTCATGTCAATATGTTGCTTATTATATGTAGATTTGAAATTTTCTTTCGAAAGTTTACTTATCAATGTGTTATTACCAAACATACTTATTTTCTTATTGGCGGATAAGTATATTGCTTACCAAACATACTTATCTACTTAATAAGTAAAAACCAAGATAAGTAACTTATATGATAAGTAGCTTATCTTAAGTAACTTACAATCCAAACGGGCGCTAAATGTGTTTTATATGTGTTTTATCAATTTATGCAATTAATAACAAGTTTTAAATCACAGCCACGCAGTGTAGACCTGGGTTTGTCCATAAATGATACAGCTGTATCAGCCTATTGTGGCCCAAAACCATCAACAGAATTCAAAGGTGGCTGAGCAGGTTGAGCCACTCCCTATCTCCGTTCAGAGACAGACTCTGCTAGCAGGTGGGAGTCTCTTGGTCTTGCCCCTCTTTCACAGCCCCACCCCTGCACGAAAGCCTCCCTTTTGAAGTGGAACATACCCAATTCTAGATGGATCAAAATTAATGTAGATGGGTCATCTCAAGGTAATCTGGGCCCATCTTTTTTTTGGGGGGGGGGGGGGGGGGGGGGGGGGGGTGGGTTTGTAGAGGGAGCCTCCAAAATCTTCCATGCTAAGTCAGACCTGCCTAGATCCGTTCGAGGAGAATCGTTCCTGGACCGAGTAGGTCTTGGGAAGATCAAAGAGGCCCACTCTGTTTTTTTTCTGTATAGGTCATTTCGTGTGAGCTGTACATATCATATGATAGGTGAGGCACTTTTTTTTTTTTTTTTTTTTTTTTTTTTTTTTTTTTTTTTTTTTTTTTGGAGCCCACCTGAAGTTCTCGTACCCTGCTTTGTACTTTTCAGTTATATACAGTTGCATGGTGTGCTCCCACCTTCTTAAAAAAAGAAAAAAAAAAAAAAAAAAAACTGAGCTCCTGTTGCCGGTATTTGTGCATCCACGATTGGCTGGGTAGACTTCATCACTCGTCTGAGACCTTGCTTGAATATGCTCCAGACCATCACATCAGGTCTATTGGGTACCTGTGGCTCACTTAAATCTCTGTGTGTGCATGTGACACACTTTAATGAGTTTACTACCCTAATTTCTAATATGTCATGCTTATAGCGTATACCACCTGATGTGTGCTCCAGAACCCACACATGCATGACATCCAACTATGGGAACTATGCCAACATGGTAGCTATGATAGAGGGCCCAATTGCATCAAAACCCTTGAAAATAAAGTCTCATGTGATAGAATAGGTTAGAATAGGTAGCGAGACTCAGATGTTGAAGGTTTTTCACTTAAAGTCGAACCTCCCCCGTCAGGTTCGCGGGGCGCTATGCCTGGATAGAGGAGGCTTAGGCCAGCTGAGAGAGGTTAGTTGGGTGCGTTTCACAAAACCTTAAGATCTCGCCCCTAAACTACTTGAATTATGGGATATGATAAAGCAATAAACTAAATCAAATCATAAACCACACGACACGAGATTTTTACATGAAAAACCCTCGAAGAGGTAAAAACCACGGGACCTAGTACAGACCAACAATCCACTATGAAAGAGAATTGTTGCAACTACGATCACAAGCATAACCCGCTTTGATCAAACTTTCTTCACTCACGCAGGAGTAGATAAACAATAAATGGACTAAAAACTGAGAGATCTCACTGAGCACGAGGACGTTGAAGAGCCCAAACGTCAATTGCACCGTGAATCACCTTCACAAGCAAACCCTCATCTTCCAACAAGCTTCATCTCTCTCTTTCTCTTCCTCTCTTTCTCTTTTCTTTTCTCTCTCCTTGGACGTGTTAACCACTTATATGGATAACCTAATCTCGTTTTGGAACCTCTTAAATAGAGCACTGAAAGAATTAGAGTCAAAATAGGAAACTGCAGATTCGCAGTTCTGACATGGTCAGGCCCCCGACCCTAAGCCGTCGGGCGCCCACCCAACCAAAAAACTGTCTAGAGAGTTTAGAGTAAATTTTGCTGGATTTGGCACCGGGCCCCCAGTCAACAGACCATCGCGTGCCTAACTGTTCCAAAAATAATTCAATGACTTTTTGTCCTTCCAAGTGAATATCGGTCGCCCGGCCAAAACTGGCCAAGCACCCGACCACACCCGGGCTGCACCACTCTCTCCTCTACACCTGAGGAGGAAAACCCCATCAAGGTTAGGGGTTAGTGGTACAGTATAGGATAGGCTTCCCGGCCTGAGTTTTTGAGCTTCCTGATGGTCCGAATGTATTTCACGTCTGTAGCCCCTTTTTTCGTGAATAAAATTCAGTTTAAAAAAAAGGGCTCCTGTAATAGATCTTAACAGTGATCACATATTTTTGCGGGATTTCCAACGAAACAGCAAATGATCAAGCTTTCCCCGACCATGCCAGCGATCAACACCTCTCACCTAGTGTGGCTCACTGTCAGTGACCGCCTCTCACAACAGTCTTATCTGCCGATACTCAAAAGAATGCACCCGAGCTGCCAAATTTGCCAACTGGGTTCTTTGCAACTCATTCTACCAGATCGAACCGTCGGCCTTCGACTTGGTTCCAAACATTCTACCCATCGGCCCCTTTCTGGCAGGAAGACGGCTCG
Source organism: Liriodendron chinense (assembly GCA_003013855.2). Lineage (NCBI taxonomy): Eukaryota > Viridiplantae > Streptophyta > Magnoliopsida > Magnoliales > Magnoliaceae > Liriodendron > Liriodendron chinense. The sequence continues at coordinate 4,918,358 of ML058510.1, read as the reverse complement.
GACGGCTTGAAGGGAACTTCTGGCCGGAAGACTCTACTTGCCTAAGCTGGCTCAACGAAAAGCCTACCTGCTCGGTGGTCTACATTGCCTTTGGCAGCTTTACTATCTTCGATCATTGTCAATTCCACGAACTGGCACTTGGACTGGAACTTTCCAACCGTTCTTTCCTATGAGTGGTGCGGCCAAACCTCACCGATGGATCATCAGATGCCTACCCAGATGGCTTTGAAGACAGAGTGGCCTATCATGGGCGAATTATAGGATGGTCACCTCAACAAAAGGTGCTGGCCCACCCTTCAATCGCATGCTTCTTGACCCATTGCGGGTGGAACTCGACCATGGAGGGACTGAGCAATGGAGTTCCTTTCCTATGCTGGCCTTACTTTGCTGACCAGTTCCAAAATCAAACATACATTTCCGATGTTTGGAAGGTTCGGTTGCAACTGAAACCTGATTCCAGTGGGATCATATCAAGAGAAGAGATTAAGACGAAGCTCGATGAATTGCTTAGTGATGAGGGTATAAGAGCCAGATCTTTAGAGCTCAAGCGGACTGCCCGAGAGAATGTCGCCGAAGGAGGATCTCCATTTAAGAATTTCAATGATTTCATTGAAGCAATCAAATTAGAGAAGTGTTAAAAGTGATTAGCATGAATCAGACACATGCAAAAGGGATTGGCCATTCATTAGGTGGGCCCCACTGTGAACAGGCTATGGCCGTAAAATCAAGTTGGTTAACTCATCGATGGGGCTAGAAATGTTTGGGAAGAATGAAAATAAGTCGTTTTTAGTGTTTATCCATGGCATATTTAAAGACTTTTCATCTGTTGGTCTCAATGTGGATGCTGAACATTGACCATTTGTAATATTTTATGAACAATCCATCTTTCTGATCATGCCCAAGTGGGCCACTTGTTAAATGCGCCATGGTAAAGGCAGCTTTAATAGGCCACTATGATGAACAGACTTAATCTTGCACACGTAGGATCCAGACACAAAAGGCTAGCCTGTTACATAGAGTGACCTCAGGATATATAAAGCTCCTTTCATTGTCCAACCTGGCCAATGTGAGACAAACCCAACAAAGTATTCATTGTCTAAAAAATCACGTGACCATGCCTTTCCACCCGGGGGTTTGGATTGTCATCGTTAAGGTGTGGATTTGGTAAATCCTCAAACAAAAACTTAATGGGAGAAATTTGAAATCCATGAATTTAACCAATCCCTACCCCAAATGCCTCACTCCATGAAGGAACTCACTATACACAGGTGTTGCAAAAGACATATACCAGATCAGATGATACTACTAGTTCGATTGGTGCCTAGCAAATTAACGGTTAGAAGATAACACCAAAAACCATAATATAAAGGGTGCTGATTGCCTGCGAAAAGCCTTCGCAGGCATCTCCTGCGCAAGGAATCTGGGTGGGGCCCACCGTGAGGTTTGTGAGAAAGCTACGCCGTCCAACCGTTTTTTGAGATCATTTTAGGCGTTGCGACCAAAAATGAATGGGATCCAAAACTCAAGTGGCCGCACTAAAGCAAAAGGTGTGTAGGGAAATTCTTACCGTTGAAACCTCTTTGGGGTCCACAGTGATGTTTATATGCTATCCATACGGTTCATAATGTCATTCCTAATGAGATGAACTGAAAACACAAATATTATCCTGATTCGAAACTTCTGTGGCCCCACGAATATTTCAACTGTGGAAGTTCAATCGTCGTGTTTTCGGCCCACTTAAGTCTTGGATCCAGTTCAATTTTGGTCGCAACGCCTAAAATGATCTCACAAAATGGTTAGACGGCGTATATTTCTCACAAACCTTACGGTGGGCCCCACCCAGATTCCTTGTGCAGGAGATGCCTGGGAAAGGCTTTCGCAGGCAATCCGCGCCCTAATATAAATAGATTTATCCAATGTGGAACTTAAAGCAATACCATCTCATTCATCATCTATGAATCTTTAGCTCTAATGGCACTATGTTGGATGCAAAGAGGCTTTCTACAGTCCCACACTTCTATACAAACAGGAAGTGGAACAAGAGGAAGAGGGACTTGAATAATGAAAATAGTAGAAAAATCTCACTTATATAATATATTTCTTACTTGATGTATTGCAATATGAAGGTCCCATATATTGGCACAGCCCGACCTTTCTGCACACTTCCTTTCTCAATTATTTACTTTTTATCTACGTCAACTACCCATAAATATTTCTATCCGAATTTACTCCATGAATTTTGAAGTGTACTCTCTTGAAATTTTCACCCTTAATTTTTCATAATAATTAATTTCTTTATAATATTAATAGTTTTCATACTTTTAATACAAATAAAAATTATATTTATTTCTCAGCATACCAAAATACAAAAATAAAACTGATCAAATAATAATAAACATCTTATTTCACCCGTTGATATTGACCAGTCACTGTTTTACTTCCAACCATCCATTTGATAGACAATAATTAGTACAATAATTCAGTAGATGAATGAATATTTGACCCCTGATAAATGTCTATGTTCTTTACTCTTATTCGGACAGTTTGATAGTCATTCTCATGTATCATATGTATGGATTATGGATCACCACGGTTGTTAACATGGCGGTGATCTTGAGGATGAACGTTCTTCATTGTGGCGATGAAAAGGAACGGAGACATATGGCAGCGTGATCTTCAGATCCTGCTTTGAGTTTGATAGGTGTTTGGACAATTTATCCTTACACATCAAACTTTGAATGTTTATAGAAATTGAAGTAGCATCATCCAAAATTGTGCATGTGGGGGTTGGTGGAAATCTAAACATCACCAAATGACTAAGTGGTGGAAATCTAAGTAACATGACCAAATGACTAAGTGGTGCATATGGGCTAGAGTTGGTGGAAATCAGTAACATCATGACCAAATTACTAAGCGGTAAATACAGGAGTTGGTGAGTCCCTGCTACAATCTGAAGATTGCACACCCAAGTGCAGGTAACGAAGTAGTAAAATACTTGGTAAGACCGAGGTCGATCCACAGGGATTGGGGTTAAGAACACTTAGAGGAATTAGTTTAGGTGAGTGAGATGAAATCTGGTTTAATCCACAAGAGTGGAGCAAGTTGTGTGTGGTGAAAGACAAAAATAGAAAAGGGGCTAAAGCATCAAGGATCCACCTTTGATTCATTCACAAGATTTGATTTATTGGTCTAACTATAACTCAACTGGAATTGAATAAAGATTCATTTCAATCGGAAGATGAAACAGTTAAACCATTTGCATATTTCATAAAAGATGGTGATCTGAACCGATTGATTTGACCATGAAGCACTCGTTAGTTGATCGTAGGGATTCCAAGCATCCACTGTGCCCGGAGTCGACAATGAATCAAGGAATTGTACAAATCAATAACTTTACCAACAAGTCAACCGATAAGATCACAATTCATACGATCAAATGCATACTTACAAGATAGGAGGCTTTGATTGACTGATCCAACCGTTAAGATCTCGTCTATCGATCGCAGGGAATCCAAAGCATCCAATGTGCCCGGAGTCTACAATGGATCAAGGGATTTTACAGATCGAAGACTTTACCTGCACTAGCTCGATGACCGTAGGGAATCCAAAGCATCCAACGTGCCCAGAGTCGACGATGGATCAAGGGACTTTATCGATCATGAACTAGCTAATTGGTGTGCAAGGGATCCCAAGCATCCAACGTGCCCGGAGTCGACGATGGATCAAGGGGCTTGCACAACAATAGCGTCTGCCAAGGCGGATAACCAAACCAATCAACCAAAGAAAACTCCAACATTCACACACTATTGTTAAACCAAAAGAACCAAAGCTTGCAAATTTCTTCAAAGGCTTCACCCCTAGCCTTAGCTAGAGGTTTAGCCAACCATGCTACAATGGAAGACTAAATTCTCTACAAAAGAAAATTCTACACTACTCTACACTAAGAAAGAAAGAAAGAAAACTAAAGAAGAGAATAAAGGAGTTGTAGAGAATGAGATTGGATTTAAGGGATGGGATGATTGAAATGAAGAGGAGAGGCCTCCTTTTATAGACTTTTGAGAGGCTCCCAAGCCTAGGTGGCACTCCAAACCCAAAGCAGATTTTTTTTAGGTTCGGGAATGGAGTTAGGCTTGGAGTGCCCAAAGCAAACTTTTCCTTTAGGTTTGGGCTTGGAGTTAAGCTTGGAATGACATGTGGCAAAAAAAAGGTACTCCAAGCCTAAGTGGCACTCCAAACCCAAAGCAGATTTTTTTTTTGGTTTGGGAATGGAGTGAGGCTTGGATGATGAGTTGGCATTCCAAGCCTTACTCATGTGTTGGTAAGAGAGCTAGAGAGAGAGAGAGAGAGAGAGAGAGAGAGAGCTCCTCTCTTGCTTGTTTGGGAGATGGGAGGCTTCTCCATTGTTGGCATGTGAGGGATTGGACGGCTGATGCAACATGAAAGCTCCTTGGGCTGTTGAAGGCTATGATGCTCCACATGCATGGCTGCTGGACAGCCATTGGATGGTTGAAATGGAAGGAGAACGTCCGGCCCTTGTGATCGGCTCATGTGAAGGCTTGGAGCTGGACTTCTTAGTGGCACATGTGGCTGCTGGGAGAGATGAGAACTACTCTTGTTTGCCGGGTGGAGAAGCTTCTCCATTTGCTGAAGACGTTGGATTGCGTCATGGAGGTCCAAGCTTGATGGATGAACGGTGGAGCATGGACATTGATGGACGGCTGCTAGACTAGGAAGATGAAAGAGTGGTCCACACCAGAACTGGTCGTGGGATGTGCCTTGCTGAGATGGTTAGGGAGTCCACAACGCTGACCACTGTGATGGACGGTGGAGAAAAGTGGGGTCCACAGTGCTGGACAGACATTCACTGCTGGACGTTGAAGGTGGCCTTGGACGTTGAAGCTGCACGTGTGAAGCTTGGACGGCTGAGAACTCCTTCATCTTGTACGTGTGGAGGAGTGGGGTCCACGATCAGCACGTGTGCTGAGCTGCACTGCTAAGATGCTTGGCACGTGTGGCATGGATGGCTGAATGTTGCTGGACGGACGATGTGCTCTACACATCAGATGAAGGTGGGCAGCAGTGATGTTGGATGGCTGAGGATGGAGACGTCCAACAAAGTGACGTTGGATGGCTGAGGATGGAGATGTCCATTGCTGGACGGTGATGATGGGGTCCACTGAACAGGACAGATGGATGGTGATGAAGGTTGCTGTAGCTTGACACGTGTGCAGCTGGAAGGATAGACGCTGATGGACGTTGATTGGATAGTGGAGATTGGAGCCCATCTAGATGGACGGCCGGGCTTTGCTGATTAGCTGGACGGACATCCACTGCTGGACGTTGGATGATGCTCAACCACTGATCTGCTGCACTGATGGACGGTAGAGATGAATCCCTCGCTGGATGGTGTAGAGATTAGATCTCTATGCTGCAACGTCAGCTGCTAGACGGTTGGATTGAGGCCCATCTTGATGGACGGCTCAGATGTTGCTGGACGTTGGAAATCAGGTGGGCCCACGTTGGAGGACGCTGGACATCAGATGGACGGTTGCCACCTTAGACTGATGGTGGTGGAATCATGCTAAGATCTGTGTGGTCCACTGCTGATGAACGACTTCTTCCATCTCAAGTATACAGTATGACCTAGCCTTCAATCTTTACGGCTTGATTTCCTTCTGGGCCACGATCACGCTTGAGTTTGACTACTTTTGGGTCCTAAAGTGCCCTGATTGGCTTGGATCTTGCGCAACCTCTCCTGATCACCTAAAGACAGAAAATTCACCTAATGAAGGATAATTAACCAGAAAAACAATGATAATGCCATATTAAAACCAGGGTTAATTATACAATATTAGGTGCTCATCAGTCCCACATGCAGGATGGTATGAGAAACCAGATGGAGGGTCCCGCATGCAGGATGGTCTGAGAAAACGAAGTTGGCCAACATCTTGTCACCGCCATCTCTTGGTCCAATAATCAATGCTGAAAAGATCGTCCTAGCCATGCATGGAACATTAGTCATTGATCGAAATTTTGTTTTCTAATAGTCTACATTCAACCGCACACATCGATGGCCATAGCCATCCAATCAATGTGAGCTTTGAACCATGGCCCGCCTGTGGCCATTCCAAGAAGATGGAAAGTTTCAATCATCATATTGTATCTGTATTTCGGCCCCAATTAGTAATGCAAAGGAAAAAACAGAGCAACCACTAGAACTCTTTTTGGAAGAAAAGAAAATGTACATGTGTACGAATAAAATATTGAATTCAAGGTTCGTTAAAGGGAGGAGATTTTTCCCCTCAGTTTTGATTTAAGTTAAACCTCTGTCACGAGATAGAGATATAAGCCGTATGATTAGACTGGTCAGCTCATCATGTCCAACACACATTTCATGGGCTATGCAAACACACTATAAGAAAAAAGGCTTTTAGCCTCATTTCAAAACAGTGGCTAAAAAGTTTTTAAAAAATGAGGCTAAAACCTTTAGCCTCAGTTTTGCTTGAATCAGCATTCATTACTATAACCAGGGCTGCAAGTCCCGTGGTTAAAGGCTTTAGCCTCAGTTTTGACAACCGAGGCAAAAACATCTTTTTATAGCCTCAATTCTTCAACCAAGGCTAAAAGAAACTTTTTACTACCATTGCCTCAAACTGAGGCTAATCAAGTTGTCAGCCTCCATTGTTTCCAACTGAGACTAAATCCAAATTTTAGTCTCGGTTGCCTCCAACTGAGGCTAAATCTATTTTTTGATTCAGTTCTTAATAACTAAGGCTAAAGCCTTTAGCCACAGGAGTTGTAACCTCAGTTTGGGTAACTGAGGCAAAACCGAGGCTAAAGATGGATTTACCCTCCGTTGGCATCAACAGAGGCTAAATTCATTTTTTAACATCGTTTCTCAACAATTGAGGCTAAAAATAGTTTAGGAAAGATGATTTAACACTCCAATAAAGTGTAAACAAGAAACTATAATAAGAGAAGGTGAAGGTAATATAAGCAGAGAAATGTTTCAATTGACAACAAATGAATCACCATTACATGTCAAGGAAAGCGATTAAATCCCATATAAAAAAAAGAGACCACATCAATTACCTAATAGCTACCAAAAACATCCCAAATCAGCCAATAAACAATGAATGCGAGGAAGTAGACATCATATCATTACGTAAAAGATCAATGATTTTTCCATCACTTTCACAGGACTGTTGACCCATTGGACCGTGGTTGGGGATATGAACTGTCTTTGTGGCTATAAATGTCAGCTTTAACAAAAATGGATTTCCAGTTTTAAGCCAATGAGCAAACCCATTCTTCTGGTTCCCTGTTTCAACCAAACCAGGTAATTTCTTGGAATGAAGAACTGATATCTTAGCACGGTCACCATCAGTTGGAACAATTAGGGGAGCACCATCACCAAGGCCTGCCAAACTAATTATTTGGACCGTGTCCGACATTTTATACCAAATTTCCTTCTCCAAAACCATCTTATGCGCCTGCAACTAAGGATATAGATTTCAAATCATGTCCAATTATGCTTTTGTCTATGATACATAGGCACTAAAAATATAAATTTTGTTATGACAATCATCATCATCATCATTATGTAAGACTTATCCCCATTAATTGGGGTCAGCTACATGAATCCTGTTCCTGTGAAACACTGGAGATATCTAGAAAACTTAAAACATCACTGAAATCTATTATTTTGTGGAATCTTTATGCCTGAAACCCCGATTCCTGTAGCTAAGTGCAGAATATTGCATTTGGATTTAACCATTACACTATGCCCCATGTGTAGAAGCTACTAGAAAGTTTCCTAAAAGCAGTTAGATAAAATACAAAGTTATTAGTAGCAATGTGATCAAATGGATGCAGGGAAATCATATAGGCAATGTAGTCAAATGGATGCAGAGAAATAACATACAATAATGCAGTCAAATAGCTGCAAAGAATTCATATAGAACAAGATAGTCAAATGGATGCAGAGAAATCATACACAGCAGTTTTCAATCCAAGAAATATGAACTTCTGTAAACATAGTAAAGAGGCAACAAGCACAAATTGCACAACAGCTTTCTACTACTTTAAACAAACAGAAGTAACAAATGCCAAATCATTCTGAACAATGAAGTTGAAACATGAAAATGTAAATATAGGTTCTAATTTGGCATACATAAACATTTTGTCAATGAAAAGCTGAAAAGTAATTCTCACAAACAATCTTCAATCTATGCCTGAACTCAACAGCTTCCATACCAGAAAAGGCTTCGCCAGCCAAGATTAATATATTTATATCTTCATAATTTCTTAGGAATTGATGTTACAGAGAAGCACCTAATTAGATGGCATGCAGAACAAAAGAACAGAACAAGACCTATCTAATTTCTGCATTTTCTTTCTCTGACTTCAGCTCTAACTCGACGTTCAAGAGAAGAATCTTTGGACTCAGAAACTTCTTTGGTTGCTGCTCAAAACCAGCATAGGAAAATGTCTTCTTAAAAGCAACACCAGTAATGAGGAAAGAATCGTGCATGGTACCTCCTGGAACCTACAGAAAGAATCCAAAATATGAGCTTATTTACCTTCCGCGCTAATGAAAGAATGTCAAGAGTTTCATCAAGTCTCACTGTCTAATTGACTTCCAAGAGGTTTCTAACCCAGCATGAGCATAGAAGTTGGCTCATTTACATGACATCACATGCAGATAAATGGCTTGCAAGTGCCATGTTCAAGCCATCCATCAGGTGAGTCCCAACATGCAGATGCCCTTGCCCTATCAGGCCAGTCCACTGATCAGATGGGCTACAATTTATGAGACACAGATGACAGAGAACTATTTCTGTTGGAGGGAAACAGTACATCAGGGGCCTGTGGGAACTTGAGACAGCTGAGAAAAATTTTAAGAGTTTTCTAAGCCATCCATTTGTTTCTAACAATGCGGCCCCTGTGATGAGTGAACTAGCCTGATTTCCAGCCAGAGCAGCAACATGGTGAGACCCAAATAACGGGTGGCTCAAATGTCACACCCATGTGCCACATTGGCACATGTGGTGATGTGTATATATGAGCTTCCTACTTAACATGTATTTCTGAATTAGAAAATTTTGATTCCACTAAGTTGCTTAAGTGCACAAAGTATGCAAAAGCATTCAAGGAAACAATGCAGCATCAGAAATCGAAACACTTCCTCGAATACGTGTACAAAAAGGCACTTTCGAAAATCCAGAATTAGGGGAAAAAAAACTCAGGCTAAAACCTTAAGAAAGAAAAAGAAGGGTATACTTCTAATATGAACAGAAGAAGGCCTGAAACATTCCTGGGAAGTGCTGGTGCACTTGTGTAGGGTCAACCATAACCCAGGTTGGCCCAACCTGGACTTTAGGTCAGGTTGGGTTTAGATTAAGCCAGGCTTAGGCTGAAAATCGTTAACACGACTCCAACCTGACCCATATTGGGTTGGGGCTGTTGGGTTGTTGGACTTAGGCTGAAAATCGTTAACATGAGCCCTTTCTGAACAGACAGAGGTGCTGCCTTGCATCTGTTTTGTGCTAGAAATATGGGATTCTGAGTCCTGAAACAAGGATGTGAAAATCCCAAGACATGTAGGTAACAGAACAAAAGAAACATGATTACTAGCTAGTATCAAGAAATGAAATACACAACAACAGTACTTCATCCGCATAGTATTTTAAGGCAGGGAGACCAACTTTTCTGCCCTTCAAATGGATACAACTGACAGCAGCTCTCAAATCCATTTCTTACATTTCAAAACCCATGCTCTTGCTCTCCTCCTTTGACTCTCCTACCAGAGGTTACAATATAAGAAAAACACAAATTAGATTATCAAATAAAAGACTAAAAATAAGAACACCCAGATCAGATTTGTACTAAAGAATTGACAGCGTGCGATTCAATTGTGTACCTGGCCAGCTGCATTGAGTGCTTTCGTACCATCCTGAAGGCTGGAATACTTCTTAGTAGCAACAGCACCAAGAATGGCAACGCCCAAGAGAACAGACAGAGCATAGATCACCTGCGAGTAGTACCATACAAAGGCACTCGTGCGGTTCCCAAGAAAGTACATTTCTTTTTCCTTTTTTTTGTTACCTAGTTCTCATCAATATGGAACCATGCAAATGCGTCAACACGAGCTAAATGAAATCTTATTATCCATGCAAAAATAAGAAAATAATGAATCCTATCATGCATGCCATTCTGTGTGCATCACCGAATCAATTGAACACAGGCACAAGAAAAGGGGAAAATGATTAAAAAAAAAAAATGGAATGCACCATGACACTTCGACCAGCACTAACATGAAGTATACCCACAAACTAAGCAGTGTTTCAATAGCAAAGATAGGGAAAGGCTACAAATGCTGACCATCAAATCAATTTCAATTGTAGGCCTCTTGACAAAGAAGTTTGACAGGGTAAAAAAACTGGCAAGAGTCTGAAAGGCCTAAAGTAATCTCACAAGAGAGTTTAACAAGACATTAACATGCATGTGAAAAGAAGCCAGAAAATATACAAATCCTACAGCCAGTGAAATGAAAAAAAACATTAATATGCATGTGAGAGATCACACACAGATGAATCCCAGCAAAAAATTTCCAAAGAAAAAAAAAAAAGAGGCTTAAGATTCGTGCTAATGCTTCAATAAGCAGGTGAACTACATATTTCATATTTGCTGCCTCAAAAAACCTGTTTGAAAAAAAAAAAAAAAACCTTTTTTTGGGCCTCCGGGTTGCCCGAATGTTTATTATGGCTGTGCCTCCCCCACCTTTTGTGAATAATACTCATTTCTATTAAAAAAAAAAAAGTCAGGTAGCCTTGGCCCATTGCCACCCCCACATAGATCTATAACCTTCTAGCTGCTTAAATCAATGTACATGTGTAATTTTCCACTTAAATCAGTAGAAATTCGAAATATGTATTTCAAATGCCTGACATTACATAAATCAATGATAAATATCTAAATTCTAAATATATAAACCTAAATTACAACTTAAATCAGTAGGAATCAGCTCAAAATCCAACGAAATCTCTTAAGAATTGAGAGACATAAGTTGAATTGTGGAAATCTCGAAGAAATGAAGAAAACCCTAGAAACCGGATTGATGAGGATTGGAACAGAAATTCAGCAGAGACACCCTAGATTGATGATCAATCTATTTACAGAAGGAAAAAAAAAAAAAAAAGAGGAAGATTTCGATTGCGATGTGAATCTCGATTGGTTTAGATCGAAGATTTGCAGGATTTCTGAAAAAACGGAAGCTAGTTTTAGAGATTTGAAAGGAAATCTGTCCGGAAACTTACTTTTTTTTTTTTTAGAATCGACGAGGAAAAGGAGGAGATGTTAACCAAACCCTAGAATCCAGTATTATATCCTCTGATAATCTCCGGATTTGCAGATCTAGAAATAAAAACCCTAAATCTCCATTTGAGAGAAATGAGTACCTGGCCGGCGGCTGCTGGCCGCACCAGATTTGGAGAAGATGCACCGAGAGAGAGAGAGAGAGAGAGAGAGAGAGTTGCTTTGTGCAGGAAGAGCGAGAGGAAGCAGGAAGGGAGCGAATTAGCTAGGTGTTACCCGGGGAACAACTTAGTGGGTGTTACCCCTGCCGTGTGGCCCACATGGGTGATATTTTGAATATCCACGCCGTCCATCTGTTTCTACTGCCCATTTTAGGGTGACGGTCCAAATTTTATGTAGATAAAAATCTCAGGTGGACCGTACCACTAGAAACACTGCTTCTTGAGTGATCCACCGTTAAAACTCCAAAGAGCCCATTTTAAGGTTTTGTTAATCTTTACTTGAAATCCAACCTGTTGATAATTTCCATAAGATATGGATGAAGGGAAAATATAAATATTGGCTTGATCCATAACTTTTGTGGCCCACAAAAATCTTTTAATGGTCAAATTCCAGATCGGAACCGTGGCAATCAAAACTTAGTGTACTTCCAACTTATTGCGGAAGTACACGTGGCAGTCAAATCCCAGATCGGAACCATCCATACGGCGGACCTTGATGTGTGTCGGCATAGATCAAAAAATCTGGCTATTCCCGCCTCAGGTGGGCCATAGCGTACAGAATAAATGGACTGCTGGGAAACTTTTGTTTCTGACCGTTAGTTTACATTGTACATTGCAGCCCACCTGATGAGTTGAACTGACTGATTTTCGAGAGAGAAGATCCAAACATCATTTCCAACCAGATGGGAGGCTCTGATCTCTCGCACATGTACCATATTGGCACGTCTAGTCCCACGTGTGAAATTAGCAAGCCGATCTAATGATAAATAATAAGGCTTTTCAGAATTTTCAATTTCAACTTACTTTCATTATTTATAACCTTAATTAATGTATGATTTTTTTAAGTCATGGTCTATGATTTTTTAATTGGGTTTTTAAAATTCTAATTTTTTTCAAATTCTCAATTTTTTTAAATTCACAATTTTTTTTCTAATTTCTCAATTTTTTTTCAAAATTACATCAAGTCTTTACATATTCTCATTTTTTATAAAACTATCAATTTTTTTTTCAAATTTTGATGTATTTTTTCAAAATTCTCACTTTTTGAAATTTATCAATTTTTTTAGAATTATTAATTATTTTCAAAATTATAATTTTATGAAAGTTCTCAATTTTTCCAAAATCTCATTTTTTCTAAATTCTATTTTTAAATATTCTCAATTTATTAGAATTTATCAATTTTTTTGAAGCAAAGTGACAAACTTTTGGCCCCAATGTCTAATCGACTGAGACAAAATGTTAGACTTTTAGCCTCATTTTCTCATAACTAAGGTAAAATAGTAGCCTTTTAGCCTCCATTTCTGACCAATCGAAGCAAAATGATAGATTTTTAGCCTCAATTTTTTATCAAATAAGACAAAATGGTAGACTTTTAGCCTCATTTTCTCACAACTGAGGCAAATGGGTAGCCTTTTAGTCTCAGTTTTTTACCAACTGAGGCAAAAATGTTAGACTTTTAGCCTCATTTTCTCACGACTAAGGCAAAATGTTAGACTTTTAGCCCCATTTTCTCACAGCTGAAGCAAAATGGTAGCCTCTTAGCCTCAATTTTTAACCAACCGAGGTAAAATGGTAGACTTTTAACCCCAATTTTTTACCAACTAGGGCAAAATCGTAGACTTTTATACTCATTTTTCACAATTGAGGTAAAATGTTAGACTTTTAGCCTCGTTTTCTCACAACCGAGGCAAAATGGTAGCCTTTTAGCCTCAGTTTTTTGACCAATTGAGGCAAAAGTAGACTTTTAGCCTCAATTTATTAATAACTGAGGAAAAATGGTAGACTTTTAGCCTCGGTTTCTTACCAACGTAGGCGAAATGTTAGACTTTTAGCCTCATTTTCTCACAACTGAGGCAAAATGGCGGACTTTTAGCCTCCATTCCATTACAACCAAGGCAAAAAATGAACTTTTAGCCTCAATTCCTTGGCAACTGAGGCTAAAAAGCACATTTAGACTCTATTTTTTGAATTGAGGCTAAAAAAAGTGTGGCTAAAGGCCTATTTTCTTGTAGTGACATCACGTTGATTTTATTAATATTAACTAGCTAATCAGCAGCCTAAGGTCATGATCAATATACAAAAATGGGTACAACCAACAATACAATCCATTTATTTGTTGGGACCATCATTCTAGACTCAATGGACAGTTCCGATCAGTTGATTGGACTGTCCAAGTGAACAGATACAATTAGGAGCACTATAATTTATGATGCTAGAAGAGCGAGGGAGAATTTCTCATTTTTACAACTTGAACTTTTTAAGATAGAAAATCAGATGTTATGCCATGGATCCTGCCCTTACTGGAGCCTACATGCTGAGCAATACATGATGGGAGCTAGCTGTCCATTTATTGGACTCCAAATCATATCGGCGACCATAATAAAATTACAATGAACAGATGATTTCAAACATCGCCATACATAAAAGAGAATTTTAAATGGCTTGCAATCAATTATAAAAATCAGAGGCTATGAATTCTACAAAGCTTGATTATGAGAAGATAGGTTGCTTATGACAATAACAAGAATGTGCATAGATCATGTCATCAAACCATCTCACATGTGGGTCCTATTAGATAGAGACACAAGTTGGAATTATCATCTTGAGTCGCCATGGTTATGGAGGCATTGTCAAATTGGACACGACTAGCCTAGAACCTAGCAGACATTATTGGGCATTTTTTCACTTATGAAAAAAAGTACATTTAATTTAATAGAATTTAGAGAAAATTAACAAAAGGTATTATTATGATAATTAACTTGATTAATGTGGTAGCTTAAAGAAAGTTAATTTAAATAGGTACCTAGATGTAAATACCATATTAATGAGGTAGCATTATGTAAATATCCCAAACAAATTCTTTTTTGTTGCTCTGTCAATCAAGCTTAGCAACGGGTCGTGTTGAACCATGTTCATGTCATGTCATGTCAAAAATTTGCTCACCCAAACCCAGCTCATTAACTAACGGGTCGAAATCTAGAAACTCAAACCCATTCGTTAATTTAACAAGTTACTCGCAAACCGACCTGTTTAACCCATTAAATAAATAAGTCATGCTTTCATGGGCAGAGAGATGGAGAAGGGGCTCAATTCGACAGAGATTTTAGAATGTGGCCGTGTGGGGCCATGAGCAGAAAGATGGAGAAAACGAGAGAGAGAGAGAGAGAGAGAGAGAGAGAGAGAGAGAGAGAATTTGTGTGTTTTATTGGCTGTCTTAGTTTCTTAGGGATTTCTCACCACATTAAGGATAATTACCAAAATACCCTCACTAACGGGTTAACAGGTTTCACTTGTGAAACACTGACATGACCCGTTATGTTAACAGGTCTTAACGGATCAACCCGTTAGTGACCCAACACGATAAGGCTAGAACCGAACACTACTTTTTTTCATTCAGGTTTCATGCGGGTTGGCAGGTTTTGTGGAATTTTGCCAAGCCTACTGATAATGAATTAGAGTGCATATTTCCTCTTGGCAAGGACTAAAAATAATTTTGATAACTACAAGCCATGATCTCTAATCTAGTGACCAAGACGGTTCATTAGGTCCAACACACATTTCAAAGGCTACCATTCAAACATCAAACCATTTTAATAAATATAAACCATTTGATAAACGACCTTTTAATGTAGACAGTCGAGATCATTTACACAATAATAAGTCCAATCAGCAATTGATCCATCCATGTGTTAAGGCCCATCATGGATTGCCTATGATTCTAAGAATCACTTTTGTTAGGCAATCATTGCCATCCATCCAAAACTAAGAAATAGAAAATAGGTCCAAATCAAATATGGATTGGATATTCCAAATCATAAAAATAAATAAATAAAATTCATGGTAGCATATGAAATTTGTTTTTTGTACTTAATATACAATTTAGATCGAACAATTGCACCGTCCATGTGAAATTATGCTCCTAAAAAACACTGGATGGCTCTACTTATTATTAAATAAAATGAGATGGATGAAGATGAACGTGGATGGCTCCTTGTGTGGTTATCCAGGGTCCTCGGGAGGAGGAGTACTGTGTGGAGGGAGTAAAGGGGAATTTGTTTTCCCGTCTTCTTTTGGCTACGGGGAGGGTTCGATCACTTGTGCGGAAGCAAGGGTGGTGGTTGACGGCCTTTCCCTTTGTTTAGCCCGTGGCTTTTTTCCAAAATCATTGTGGAGAGTGATTCTCTATCTGTGGTGGAGATGCTCAATAAGGATAGTCCTTCTATGTGGGCTGGGTGGTACTCGTGGGCCCGGGTTGCAAAGCTCAAAAGGGGTTTTGAAGCGAAAAGTGTTTTCTCTCCGAGAGACGCGAATGTGGTGGCGGATAGTTTGGCTCGAATGGGCAGCGCCTCACAATCCAGTATTTCCTTCGAGCACTCGAGGGACCTTCCACTGGCAATCCCTGGGGCTCTAGTTTTAGACCGTGTGGGCCTGGGTTCGCTTAGGGAGTCCTAAAGGGGGTCTCATTTTGTCTCTCTCCCTACGTTCCTAGGGTTTTGTTCTCTCGCCCCTTAGGCTAGGCGGCCTCTGGTGGTTTTGATTGGGTCGAGGGCTGGGGTATATGATAGGTGGGCCTTGGTAGCTTTTTGTATCGAGGGCCTGCCCAAAGGTTTTGCCTCTTTGTATAGCTCCCTGGTTTCTTTTCAATAATGCCTTTTCTTAAAAAAAAATTTAAAAAAAAAGTAAAATGAGATGAAAACCTAGTTTAAAACCTTGGAAACTTGACTTGATGTCTAGTTAGCTAAGATTGACTCAAAGACCTGGTTCAACTCAACTCGATATTTAATAATTAAATTATACATAAGATTTTACTAACAACAGATCATTATATAATATGAGTATAAAACTAGGCAAGTATAATCAGCAAAGCAGTGCTTGGCTCACTAGTAAACAACCTTGTCTTGCTGCATGGTGTCATGTGTTTGAATCTCAGCGATCATATTTCTTACCTAAAGATGTATCAACTTGGCAAGTACCTCAGCCTCCACCGAGTCTCGTGTTTAGTTTGAATGGAGTTCCAAAGTGCCTTGGCTTGATTTCGGGCCTAGTAAAGTTGACTCAATGTGGGCTAAGTTTTGAGTCTGAGTTAACAAGCTTTGGAACTATGAATTGTGCACACATCCACAAAAAGGTCTACCCAATGACTCAAAGAACATACATCGTATGAAGTGTCTTTTCCCATTTTTGGATGCACCAAAATTTGAATTGAGTAGGATGGGCCTGTTGGGCCATGGGCCGTCGATATCAGGGCACGCTGGATGAGTGTTCCCAAAGGAAGATCCTGGGCCCACGTACAGATGATAGCAGGGCCCTCTGGATGAGTGTTACCAAAGGAAGATCATGGCCCATGTACGGTGGAGGAACTATGGATACAGTTTCGAGTAATCTTGTGGTTTGCTAGGTCTGTCCTCAGTGATTGGAATCGAAAAGGACTTAACAACTAAGAATGTTGATGACACTGAGATTAGGATATGCCATTGAACCCAATCATACATTGCGGAGCGGATTAGGTGAGACCCTGGGCTCATCCAAGATGGTGTGGGCCTCACCATGGAGCCCACCTTGATGTATGTATTCTATATCCACACCATCCATCCGTTGTTCCATATCACTTTAGGCCATTATCCCAAAAATGAAGCAGATCCAATTATCAGGTTGACCATACGTACCATAGAAAACAGTGGTGATTGAATGCACTAAAATGATCTGAAAAAAATGGGACAGTGTGGATATAGAATACATACATCAAGGAGGGCCTCACCATCTTCCTAATCCACTCCCTCATACATGGGGAGTTATTTGGTCTCTGGCAGACTATTTAAACACTTAGGGGGTGTTTGGATCGCAAGTTACTTTGGATAAGCTACTAACACAGGGGAGGGCGTGATGAGGATGATCACCATTTTCCTCAAAGGAATAACTACCTTGAATTCACAAGGCACTCTTGAATTCATAAGAGTTTTCTTGAATATATGAGAAGAAAAACAACAAAAGCCAAAAAAATTTAATGATAATATCAAAGTTGAATCATTAACAACGAGTTTAAGAGAACTTATATAGCCTAAAACAAACCCTAAAAACGCATTAAAAGAGTCCTAATCTAATAAGGAAACTAAATCACGCAAGTTCGGCAATTTTCGTAATCTTTCGACCTGTCGAAGCTTAATTTCGACTTGTCTAAACAGGCAGAAACTGTCCAGCAACCAAACTGAAATTTCTACAAGAATTTCAATCAGTTGATTCGACTGGTCGATCGGTCGAACTTTGCTAAGTTTTGACGACTTTTCTTTGAACTTTTTTTCGATCCATGTGTGATAGAAAGGTGCTCGATCCTCGTCCTACATCAGATCTCTCCACTTGAAAAAAACTTGTCCTCGAGTTTCTCTTCGGAAGTGGGCCACGAATCGCGTTCAACTTCCAATGGACTTGGTTTGCAATACGCGTTTGCATTCTTCAACGGGCTTAGTTCACAATACACGTGCTTACCCTCTTTCTAGTACAAAACGGTAGAATCCTTTGATTTCTTCTCCAATTGGAACAAGTTAGTAGATGGATTATTCGTGTTGTTGAAGACAGACTCAACCTAAGAAAGACCAATCTCCTACATAGGGGAAAAAGTGGTCGAGAATTTTGGCTAGCACAATCGCCTCAAATTCCTGCAATGTTGCTTAACATCTTCTAGGATGTTCACTGATTCTTGCAACTGGCTTCACAACTCTTGGGATGTTTACAAACTCTTCCTCCTTGACTTTTACAACTAAGGTATTGATCACCTCCACCACCTCAGAATTTTATACAATCTTTAAGATGTTAGTGGGTCACACTTTCCTTTTTTTAAGTCATTGATTTCTCCCAACCCATCAGATGCTTCGACCAAACCTTAACTGGATAGTTACGAAAGACTCCCCACCCCCCCCCCCCCCCCCGAGTTGGTTCTCCACTTTCACATGAACCACACTTACGCCACTGTTGAATCCGGCTACTTATCGCAACTCCGTCTCAACCAGATCATTCCTCACCGAAAAATAATAGAATTTCTCAACATAATCCCTCACTGATCGGCTATTTTGCAGCAAATTTTGGCTTTGCTGGAATAGTACTTGATCATCGTCGTCGTATAGAAAATGTGCCTGAAGTGGTCACTTCATTTGTTGCCACGGGCGGATTGGCGCCTTCATCTATCGCGTCTACTCACGCTGAAGTTGTTCCCACCAAGCTGACACAGCGCCCTTCAAATTCTAAGTCACGAACTTAACATTCTTCTCCTCAGGGATCTGCATGTAATCGAAGAAGAGTTCAATTTCAAAAAGCCAAAACTCGATGTGAAGCTAGTTATTAAAGCTAGGAAGATCAACCGTCCTCCTGAAGGCTCAATTCGTCCGATCCACCCAATCTTGATTTCCAGCGCCCATCGGAAGGGGATTGTCGCCACAAACACGGAGTTGCCCTACGGCCTCTGCTATACAGTTGAAAGCAGCCTGCGGCCCTTGCATGGCTTGCCGATTCTCCTGCTGGAAAGTCTCAAATATCACCTCGAAAGAAGCCGATGTGAGAGGATAGTTTCCTAAAGCACTGTCCATTAGATTGTTGCCCAAACCTTTGTGAAAAGACACCATCCTGAGGGAAAACCTCGCTCTGATACCAATGACGTAGGGCAGGACATGATGAGGATGATCACCATCTTCCTCAAAAGAATAACTACCTTGAATCCACAAGGCACTTTGAAATCACGAGAAGAAAAACGACAAAAGTCGAAATTTGTATTGATAATATGAAAGTTAAATCCTTAACAATGAGTTTAAGAGAGCTTATATAGTCTAAAACAAACCCTAAAATGAAACGTATTAAAAGAGTCCTAATCAAAAAAGGAAACTAAATGACACAAGTTCAGTAATTTTCGCAATCTTTCAACCTGTTAAAATGGATTTCAACCTGTCGAA
Source organism: Liriodendron chinense (assembly GCA_003013855.2). Lineage (NCBI taxonomy): Eukaryota > Viridiplantae > Streptophyta > Magnoliopsida > Magnoliales > Magnoliaceae > Liriodendron > Liriodendron chinense. The sequence continues at coordinate 4,898,884 of ML058510.1, read as the reverse complement.
TCTTAATTTCAACCTATCTAAACGGGCAGAAGTTAGCAACTAAACTAGAATTTCTGCAAGAATTTCGATCGGTCGATTCGACTGGTCAACCGATCAAACTTTGTTGAGTTTTGTCGACTTTTTTTTTGAGCTTTTTTTCTAAGTCCATGTGTGATAGAAAGGTGCTTAATTCTCGTCCTACATCAACTACTTATGCCATAACTAGCTTATCTTGGTTTCTACTTATTCAGTCCATAAGTATGTTTGGTAACAAACAACTTATCAACCAAAAAGTAGAAAATCATATTTGGTTTCCAACATCGTAAGCAATTATCCCTCAAGTTTATTTGGTCCCCCTCACATCCACCATCCATCATATGGGGCTAACCTTTGATGTGGACCATTCATTGTATGGGCCCCACCTTTGATGTGAGCCATCCTTCATATGGGGCCCACCTTGGATGTGGGCCATTCATTATTAATTAATGTACACCATTCATTATGTAGGGCCCACCTTTGATGTTGGTCATCCATCAACTAGGCCCACCATCAATGTTATTGTCCATAATGTGGGACCCAACTTCAATATCCACTGCCCATCATGTGGAGCCCACCTTTAATGTGGACCATCCATCATGTGGGCCCCACCTCTTGTTATGCCCTCAAAATTCAACACTCGAGTTTATAACTCAAATCTCGAAATCAAGGGTGTTATGTAAATAATGAATGAACTCATCACATTCTCAACTAATACTTTTCTCTTTTCCATTCACATGGTACCAAAAATATAGAATAAAAATAAACCAAACTGGAAATATTAAATCATAATTCCATGAGTTCACTACATTATCCCAAACTATCTAAACTAATGGCCATCTAACGGGCCTTATTACATCAATACTTTCAAACTAAAATTAAAATAAATCCATTCTCAAAATCTTCTAGAGTATTTCTTCATCTGAATTCACTTCCTCGAAGTCTTCTAAATCATCACCTGTCACTACGGATAATCGCACAACACTGCATCAGCTATAAAAGCCGGTGAGAAATCTCGTACAGTTTAGCACATGTAATCCAATATAGAAAATCACATAACCACTAAAATAAAAATCATTACAAATCCAATGATAATTTCACCAAACCAAAATCTCTTAAACATACACGTGATGCATGACATGCAAGTATGTCTCAACGATCTCAATACTGTTATTAGTGGAACATCCAGTTGGTTAACACTATCATCCTGGAACATCGGTCCCTAGAGGCATAGACAACTCGGATCACGAACTGTTCCACACCTCCGCCTGGCCTGCGTAGCTGGTCTGTTGCACACACTTGGGTGCTCGCCCAACCGGCCTCGATCAACGGAGCCTCCACCTGGCCTGCATAGCTGGTCTGTTACACACACTTGGGTGCTCACCCAACCGGCCTCGATCAATGGAGCAACGGTTTATTGCAACACTCACGTGTACTTAACCCAAATCAATTCAAGTGATCAACCACATACTGGAATTCTCAATCATATAGAATGATGCATCATTCACATCATTCCTTTTACCAAATAATTCAAACAAAGCATAAGCTTTCTAGCCTTTCCCAAGGCACAAAAAAAAAAAAAAAAACACAATCAAACACACCATTCATCACATTATTTCCAAAGTATGCAACGTTACTTAGCAAAATCCCCACGATTTATCTAAATCATCGCAAAACTCCATGTTTGGAAAACTATATCCAAATCTGAGTACTACAAGTAAAATTCAACAATTATCACTTTTACAATCTAGAAGCACACACTTATGGATTTCCAAAACACAATCTCAGATTCCAAACACAAACTCTGATTGAAACAAAAAGAACGTGACGTTAACAATTTACAATCGAATTTTGAAAGACAACTTAAACTACAAGTGAGAAAAGGAACGAGATCAACTCACCTTCCTTTTCTTCTTTTTCTTTTTCTTTCTTCTTTCTTTCTTTCTTTCTTTTTCTTCTTCTTTCTTTCTTTCCTTCTTCTTACTTTTCTGGAATGTTGCCCCAGCAACAGGAGCAACAAACAGCAACAGGAACCCCCCTATGTTAACTGTCTCTCTCCTCTCTCTCTCTAACGGCTCTCTCTCTCCTCTCTCTCTCTCTATCTGCTCTCTCTCTCTCTCTCCTCTCTCTCTCTCACCTTCTCTCTCTTTCTCTAACCAGTACACGGCCCTGCCTAAGGGAGAGTTTTTATAGAAAATGGTCGAAATTCCATTTGGAAGGGAATGGACAGTCTGGATTGAATTCGGATGGCGTTCACGACGGATTTCATGGATTCGTATCCGAGCTGAAGAAGGAACCTTCTTTCCGTGAATCTCCGGACAATACAAACCGTATGATACCTAGGTGGGGTTCACACGACTCTAACGGAGTAGCTCCCAGGCTACCATGCAAAGTAACAGTCTGGATCTTGGCCTCTTTTGATTCGAACGGTAATTTGGAAAAGATCGGATACGCAACTGTTGACCGAGAAACTTAAGGGGATTGTGGGCGTCGAGGAGACAAATCGAATGGACGGTTTAGATGTGTCAAACATGGCCCACTGACGGACGGCATGGATGGCTCGGACGGACAGCGCTGCTCGCTGTCGTAGCGGACGGGGAAGAAGACGCCGTCTTCATAACACGCGGTCAACGCGCGTTGACCGGGTGCGTGTTCGTGCACGTAGTGCACGTGGGTCCCACCGTGATGTATGTAAGAAATCTACTCCGATCATCAGGTAGGCCACGGTGTTTTAGGGCATGACACCAAAAATGAGGCCGATCCGGGGTCAGATGGCCCACTTATGGACCGATTTCTGATTAGGGTACTCGTAAGATGATCGGAGGGCTGAAATTTAACGTGTACGGTTAAAATATGAAGTTTTGTATGAAACTAGCATACTTAAAATCGTCAGTTTAACTTAAGTTTAACTAATGACATTTTTGTAATTATTGTAAATTTGTATTTTTGTGAAATTCGACGCTTATACGCTGTTCTAGGGTTTATTTTGAGCAACTTTAATAAAGGGATCCTACATGAATTCCTTACAGTTGATTTATTATTAATTTATCAATATAATAATTCACGTAAATTACTAAATAATTAATTAAATTGTTATTTTAATTATTTTGAAAACTTGGGTCATTACACCTCTGATGTAGGTCGTCCATCATGCAGGGCCTGCCTTGGATATGGGTGACTCATCATTAGGGTCGACCTTTTATGTGGATCGTCCATCATGTGGGGCCCACCATTATTAATTGCCTATCATGTAGAGCCCACCTTTGATGTGGACTATCCATCATGTAGGCCCCTGTTCGCTCGCCTCAAGTGTAAGGCTACGACGTAGTAATAAATCTCGGTAAGACCGAGGTCGATCCACAGGGAAAGAGGTAAACAATTCCAAGTACTCTAATAACTAGAATCTAAGAAGTTTAAGAAAGTAGTTTTTCACATGAAATAGGAAAATCTGAAAATAAGAAGAACTATAGCATCAAGGATCCACTTGTAGTAGTCTAATGCCAATCCATTCATCCAAGTACAACACAATTAGAATCAAAGTCCTATCTCTCATCTAATTGGAAGATATAACATTCAAGCATAAATAATCCCACTTAAATCTGGATATCAGATTTCTAGTTCTAATGGAGCACATAGAACTTGAACTTGTAGCCTTCGGAGTAACAGCCATGCCTATGGACTATGGCATGCTCAAGGGTTACTACAATTCGAATTCAAACAACCCAATCATGGTAATCTCAGAGAATTGCAAGGAACTCATGTCCGGAGCACACAAACTCTCACAAAACTTCTAAAAAACCAAACTTTATTCAAACTAGAACTTCAAAATCCAAAATTAAGAAAATGGTACTTGAAATAAAAGAATTAAAGCATTGGAACCAAGTACAAATTTCACCTCTAGCTTTAGCTAAGAGGTTAGCTAAGGAAAAGCATATTAAAACTAGAACTAGAACTAAGAAAAGGAAGAAAAACTAGTTGGAGGAGGCTAGGAAGCCTCCTATGACTTGAACTCCTTGCTTCCCACGTCCTTGCTTGATTTGGAATAGAAGAGAGCACCTCCTTTTATAGTGCAGCAATAGTACAGCAACATAGCAGAATTTGTTTCGCTTGGTACGGCTTAACCAATGGTCGGATTTCCTTCAAAATTGATTTGTAGCTTCCTTGTAATGTGATCTTCCTTATAGATGATTTAGATTTCCAAGATTATCTTCTGAATGGGCCCACCAATCAGATCACCGACCGCCTCTCAAAATCGCGCACTTCGGATACCTTCAGAACTAGTCATCTTGCTTTCAACGCTCTGGAGTGTACAGATGTCGGATTGATCCCAAATTTTGAACATTGGTAGAACACTTCCTCCTCTACATGATAGATGGATTAGATTGTCCAAAATAATCCCAGAATGTGGTCCAAAAATTAGAACACTTAGGGCTTTTATAAACTCTGCGCAGTTGGATCTTTCTGGATGGTCCATCTTTCTTCAACCAGTACGATCAAACCATACATCCTTTTGATCTGAAACTTTTGTGGTTATTCATATATGGATGTGGTCTAAAAGATGGTCAAAGTAGATTCTTCATATCATCAATGATGGGTCACCTGGACCGGCCCAGAGTGGAACAGCGAAATCTGGAACTTTCTGGACAGTTCGTATTGTTTTGGCCACCACGGTCAATCCGTAGCTCTGATCGACACGAAACCACTTGGGTTATTTCGGGGTCGAGCTCCTCTTCGATATGGATGTGTTGGATTTTCAAATATCATCAATATGGCTTCAGAAAATTGTTCCAAAAATCCCAAAACGGGAATAGCTTGCTGCCTGAAATCTGGAAGTGTAAAATTGCATGGCCGATCGGTCTTGACCGGTCGAACAGGCTGGCCGACTGGTCTTGACCGGTCTAGACCTGTCTGGAAGGTGTCCAGGGAGTGCAGCCGACCGGTCTTGACCGGTCGGACGCAGTTTTTGCAGTTTTTGCTCTTTCTTTTCTTCTCTCCTTCCTCTCTCTTTGCTTTCTTCTTTCTTTGGTCCACCTTGGACCTTCATCAAAGGCTCCTAAACATGGTCTTTTGTTCTCCAATTGGGTGAAGTTCACTCTCATTCCTACAATCACAAAACATGCATTAGATGGGCCTTTTAAACATGAAAACCATGCATATAATGTGATGTAATGGGTTGGCAAATGTATAAATTGGAGGTTCAACACACTACAAGAAAACGGATTTTTACCGACGAAAGTATTCCCGACGAAATAATTTTCGTTGGGAAAAACCATTTTTACCGACGAAATGGAAAAATCGTCGGTAAAATCTCCCTCCACCACCAAATTCATTGCCGCCATACACTTTTACCGACGAAATTATAATTTCGTCGGTAAAACGTTTATTGCCGACGAAATAACCTATCGCTAAAAAAGAAAACAGCAAATTTTACTTTTACCGACGAAAAGTTTCGTCGGTAAAAGTGAAACTTTTACCGACGAAACTTTTCGTCGGTAAAAGTGTGCAATATGTGATTCCCGCCAAGAAAAGAGGTGACTTTTACCGACCAAAAGTTTTGTCGGTAAAAGTTTTTGAAAAGGAGTTTTACCGACGAAATAAAACTTTTACCGACGAAAATTTTCGTCGGTAAAAGTGGTCTTTTTAACTTACCCGTTCGCCCTCTTTTCTCATTCGGTCTCTCTCTCTCTCTCTCTCTCTCTCTCTCTCTCTCTCTCGCGGCCGGCCATCTCTCTCTCTCTCTCTCGCGGCCATCCCTTACTGCCGACCACCGGCCGTCCTTCGCCGGTCGCCACCCGACCACCGACCCCCAGCCACGCCGCCGTACGCCGTCAGCCACGCCGCCCGCGTGAGCACGCTCCTCCACCAGCCACCGTACGCCGCCGTCTCCGCCGGTAAGCGTCTCCCCCCCTTCCTCCTTCCTCCATTTCCTCTCTCTCTCTCTCTCTCCTCGTTGTTCATTGTGAGGCCCATGTGGGTCCCACTGTTGCTGTGGGTCCCACCGTTGTGGGGCCCATGTGGGTCCCACCGTTCTAGTGCATGTGGGTCCCACCGTTGCTGTCCATTGCATGTGGATCCCACCGTTGCTGTCCATTGCATGTGGGTCCCACTGTCGCTATCGCTGTCCATTGCATGTGCGTGGGGTCCGCCTTAGCTGTCCACGATTTGGTGGGGCCCACTGATTTAGTAAATCCCTAATTAGGGATTTTGAAATTAAAATCCCCTAATTAGGGATTTCAAAATTAAAATCCCCTAATTCCTTCCTTAATTAGGGATTTTAATTTGTGATTTACAAATTAATAAAAATCATGATATACAATAAATGTGGGGCCCACCGTCGTTGTCCACTGCTCGTGGGGCCCACAGTGATTTACGTATTTTATCCACTCCGTCCATCCATCTTAGCAGAAAATTTTAGGTATGGTGCCCAAAAATGAAGCATATCAAAATCTAAAGTGGACCACACCACAAATGTGAACTGAATGTGTATCATTGAAAAATTCTTGGAGGACACAGAAGTTTTGGATGAAGCTGATATTTGTGTTTTCCCTCATCCATATCCATGTGATCTTATGAACAGGTTGGATGACAAATAAAGATCACTGTAGGGCCTGGGAATGGTGGAAATCATTATTCCCACTGTTTCCCATGGCATGGTCCACTTGAGAGTTGGATATGCTTAAATTTTGGGCTCAACCACTAAAATGAGGTGGAAAAACATAAGGATGGAATAGATAAATCACATACATTCTAGGTGGGCCCAACTGAGTTTACTCTACACTCCGCACGCAATCCGATTCCCATGGTGGGCTGCCCATACTTATTTGTTCACAAAATAGTCATTAGGTATTTGATTAAACTTGATTCATGGTGTTGATGATTCTGCCATTTTCATGTGCTTGTGTATCTAGAATTGATGGAGCAAACCCGGATGTGCGTCGGAGCTATCCGTGGTTGATTTATGTAGATATGTATGTTGTGGATGTATTTGGCTTATTATTAATAAATATTTTTTGTCCACAAATGGTAGTATAATAGAATCAGTTAGCCCATTTGAAGATTTCTATATTGTCGAGTATAGATAAAGTGTGTTTTGGAGGTATAGAAATCTGTCAAATTGTCCTGTTGGACAGTCCAAGGTTGGATAGATTGGAATATTATCGTTGTTTGTCATTTACATGCGTAGGGTCATTAGTTTCGTGCAGTAACTCTCCTATTCTCTCTGGATATGTTTCTTATGTTTAATTCCATTGTCAATTTAATCCACACAATGTGTGGATAGTTGACGTGGAAATGAAATGTAAGATAAATATATCTGGAGAGATAGGGGGAGATGCTGTCGAAATTTAGGCTTGGGCATGTAAATGGAAATAATGATAGCATTTCAATCTATCCATCCTTGGATGGGCGACTGATTTTATTATATTATCATTTAGTGGCAAATTAGATGACGAACATGATACTTGTGATTAAGAGTAGTTGATTGATGTTGATGTTGAGCGGGGGTCCCTGGAAGGTGGGAACCGCTGTTGTAACCATGCTGAAGCTGTCCTGTTCCTATGGACAACAATATGGGTGGCCTGGCCATTTGGACAGGCCCGTGTTTATGTATTAGCTCGAAATTAATGGAGCAGACCCGGATGTGCGTCGGAGCTATCCGGGTGTTGAGCGGGGGTCCCTGGAAGGTGGGAACCGCTGTTGTGACCATGATGAAGTTGTCCATTTCCTATGGACAGCAATATGGGTGGCCTGGCCATTTGGACAGGCCCGTGTTTATGTATTAGCTCGAAATTAATGGAGCAGACCCGGATGTGCGTCGGAGCTATCCGGGTGTTGAACGGGGGTCCCTGGAAGGTGGGAACCGCTGTTGTGACCATGATGAAGCTGTCCATTTCCTATGGACAGCAATATGGGTGGCCTGGCCATTTGGACAGGCCCGTGTTTATGTATTAGCTCGAAATTAATGGAGCAGACCCGGATGTGCGTCGGAGCTATCCGGGTGTTGAGCGGGGGTCCCTGGAAGGTGGGAACCGCTGTTATGACCATGAGGAAGCTGTCCATTTCCTATGGACAGCAATATGGGTGGCCTGGCCATTTGGACAGGCCCGCTTTGTGTGGAGCAAACCCGGATGTGCGTCGGAGCTATCCTTGAGTTGCTCGAGTCTCCAAGACCTACACCCTAAACCCGAAACCATAAACCTAAAACTAAAACCTATAAGCTACGGCTAAACCGAAACCTAAACTCAATTCATCTAATGGCCCGTTTGGCACCATGGATTTGAGGAGAAGTGGATTCCATGATATGAATTCTCATCAATTTCAGTTCTTACCAATTCCAGATTTTCTGTTTGGCAGTCAAGATTTGGAGAGAAATCAAACATGAAGGAATGGACGGTGTAAATTTTAATCCTCTCAAATCCACTTCTCATCAAATCCATGGTGCCAAACAGAATAAAGCAACCAGTTTCTCCTCCTTTCTCCTCCTTTCTCCTAGAATCCATGGTGCCAAACACGAAAACCAAACCCGAAACCCGATCCCGAACCCAAAAATCTCAACTTATGCCCTAAACCTAATCCTAAACTCATGTCACCTAAACTAAACCTACACCTATTCCTAAATCCATTCACCTAGCCAAAACCTAGACTCAAACACGAAAACCAAACCCGAAACCAGATCCCGAACCCAAAAATCTAAACCTATCCCCGAAACCTAATCATAAACTCAAATCACCTAAACTAAACCTACACCTATTCCTAAATCCATTCACCTAGCCTAAACCTAGACCCAAACACGAAAACCAAACCCAAAAACCGATCCCGAACCCAAAAATCTAAACCTATCCCCGAAACCTAATCCTAAACTCAAATCACCTAAACTAAACCTACACCTATTCCTAAATCCATTCACCTAGCCTAAACCTAGAACCAAACACGAAAACCAAACCCGAAAACCGATCCCGAACCCAAAAATCTAAACCTATCCCCGAAACCTAATCCTAAACTCAAATCACCTAAACTAAACCTACACCTATTCCTAAATCCATTCACCTAGCTTAAACCTAGACCCAAACACGAAAACCAAACCCGAAACCCGATCCCGAACCCAAAAATCTAAACCTATCCCCGAAACCTAATCCTAAACTCAAATCACCTAAACTAAACCTACACCTATTCCTAAATTCATTCACCTAGCCTAAACCTAGACCCAAACACGAAAACCAAACCCGAAAACCGATCCCGAACCCAAAAATCTCAACTTATGCCCTAAACCTAATCATAAACTCATGTCACCTAAACTAAACTTGACTCTAATCTTTGCATTGTAGATATGGATAAGAGTTGGATGCAAGCTAAGAATCGGTTTGGCCCAGAGTATAAAGAAGGTGTTAAAGAGTTCATGGAATTTGCGAGAGATCGGGCAGATTCAGGTAATAGAATTAGGTGTCCATGCCGAAAATGCAAGAACATGATTCACAAGACATTAGACAAAGTGGAAGATGATTTGTTCATAGTTGGGATTGACCAGGGTTATACTTGGTGGATTCATCATGGTGAAGACTTCCACCAAAGAGTTGAGGCCACTGAAGTCCTTGCTGACCCAATTGTCCGTAATGACGAGGATGAAGATGTTGACGATATGCAAGATATCATTGGAGATGTGTTAAGGGGAACCATTGCGGATACTGATTTTGCAGCGACAAGTACTAGCCAGGATATTCCTCCTATGGGTGATGCCGAATCAGAAAAGTTTAGTAGGTTGTTGAGGGATGCGCAACGTCCACTCTATCCGGGGTGTCGGAACTTCTCCAAGTTGAATTTCCTTACAAGGTTACTTCATTTAAAGACAATAAATCGTTGGAGTAACAAATCGTTCGACATGTTACTTGGCTTGTTGAAAGAAGTATTACCTGAAGGTGAGACATTGCCTAAATCTCATTACGAGGCAAAATCATTAATGCGAGACTTGGGCCTTGGTTACATCCTCATACATGCATGTATAAATGATTGTGTATTGTATTGGAAAGAACATGAAAATGTTGAGGAGTGTTCACAATGTGGAGAGTCTAGGTGGAAATATGACGAAGCTAAGCGTAAGAAAATTCCACAAAAGGTGTTAAGGTACTTTCCATTGAAACCCAGATTACAAAGATTGTTTACGTCGAGCAAGACGGCTGAAGATATGAGGTGGCATAAAGAGAAACGCCTTCATGATGATAATACATTGAGGCATCCCGCTGACTCTGAAGCCTGGCAACATTTTGATAAGCAATATGACTGGTTTGCAGAGGATTCTCGCAATGTTCGGCTAGGTCTTGCAAGTGATGGTTTTAATCCATTTGGTAATATGAGTAGCTCGTACAGTATGTGGCCAGTGATACTTATGCCCTACAATTTACCTCCTTGGTTGTGTATGAAGGAATCATTTTTTATGATGTCGTTGCTTATTCCTGGACCCAAGTCACCGGGGAATGACATTGATGTGTATCTCCGACCGTTAGTAGATGAGTTAAACGAGTTGTGGAGTCAAGGTGTCCAAACGTATGACACTTTTACAGAACAGATGTTTCGATTGCATGCAGCGGTCTTGTGGACAATAAATGACTTCACTGCATATGGAAATTTGTCTGGGTGGAGCACGAAGGGAAAGTTGGCTTGTCCTACATGTAGTACTGAAACTTGTTCATTGTCATTGAAGCATGGTAAGAAAACGTGTTATATGGGCCATCGTCGCTTCCTTCCGAGGGATCATAGTTGGCGCAGGAAGACGGTAATCTTTGATGGCAAACAAGATTATAGGCCACCACCGAAAGAACTATCTGCAGAAGATGTGTTACAACAGCTGAGAAACATTGAAGAAGTTAGATTTGGTAAGGCACCGCACTTGAAGAAGAGAAAACGTACAGTATTGGAGTACAACTGGAGGAAGAAGAGCATTTTTTTTGAGTTGCCTTATTGGAGTCAGCTGAAATTACGACACAACTTGGATGTCATGCATATTGAGAAGAATATATGTGACAATGTCTTTGGAACATTGATGAACATAGAGAAGAAAACAAAAGACAGTTTTAAGGCTCGATTGGATTTACAAGCAATGGGTTTAAGGAAAGAGTTGCACTTGCAACCACATGGAAATTCATATACTATAGCAGCAGCCTGCTATACATTGACAAAAGTAGAGAAAAAACGTGTATGTGAATGGTTGAACAAGGTGAAATTTCCCAACGGGTATGCATCGAATATCTCTCGGCGCGTAAACATTACGGACTGTAAGGTAACAGGAATGAAAAGTCATGACTGTCACGTCCTTCTGCAACGCCTACTACCGGTTGCGATTCGTGGATTCCTTAACAAGGATGTCAGTGCTACGCTGATTGAGTTGGGGATATTCTTTAAGGATTTGTGTTCGAAATCTTTGAATGTAGAGGTTATTAAACGACTAGAGAAGGATATTATCGTAATCCTTTGCAAACTTGAAAGAATTTTTCCACCTGCGTTTTTCGATGTCATGGTACACCTAGCGATTCACTTACCGCAAGAAGCGAAGCTTGCAGGCCCAGTACAATATCGTTGGATGTATCCGATCGAAAGGTGATAGAACAATGATCAAAATTTTTTTTTCATTCCATAAACTACGTATATCCATGTTTTCATGTCCTAAACATATTGATTTTGTGTACAGATACCTTCACACATTAAAACAATATGTGAGGAATAAGGCACGTCCAGAGGGATCCATTGCTGAGGCGTACATTGATAATGAGTGCCTGATATTTTGCTCCATGTATCTTCGTGGCATAGAGACTAGATTCAACCGAGAAGATCGTAATGCCGATGCAGGGCAGGAGCATGAACAAGGACTCATATCTGTATTCGCACATAACGTCCGTCCTTTAGTATCGCCGACGTTTCAGGATATGGACCCTTGGGATCTTGCGAAGGCGTGGTGGTATGTGTTGCATAACTGTGAAGAAATAGAGTCGTACTTGGAGTAAGTCTTCGCACATAATTATTGTATATCTACAGACAGTTTTAATCTCAAAATTTCTTGCTTACAACGTACCAATTGTGTATTTCGAACACATCGAGGAGATGAAGTCCCAATACCCTACAAATTATGATCGAATGCATCAGGATTTGTTTCCAGAATGGTTTGCAAAATGTGTAAGCTTAATTTACCTTCTATCTCACCACACTTACAATATTGTTGTATTGCACAATATTTACATGTAATTTTAAATGCCTAAACGTACATTTATATTCTATACGTGATGATAGATGAAGATGTTGCGCGCTAGCAACTCTGCGGATGCATCTGATGCGCTCTACTCACTGGCGTGTGGCCCTGATAGACGTGTATCTAGATATACAGGTTGTATTGTAAACGGGATTCGGTTCCACACTGAGGAGCGTGAGAAATATAGGACCACACAAAATAGTGGTGTGGTTGTGAAGGGAACACATGAGGAGGTCGAAATTGATTTTTATGGCGTTTTGACGGATATTATTGAGCTGAGTTATTGTATGAGAAAGCGGGTGTACTTATTTAAATGCGATTGGTGGGACATTGGAAATAAAAAGTTGGAAATACAGACTGATAATTACTTCATGAGCGTAAATTTATCTCGGAAGTGGTTTAAAGATGACCCATATATCATAGCCGGCCAAGCCGAACAAGTATTCTACCTCGCTGACACCAAGTTGGGCGGCTCTTGGCACGTGGTGCAGAAAATAAAGCCCAGGAACATATTTGACGTTCCCGAAGTAGTCGTTGAAGATAACGATGAAGGGAGTAATAGAACATCGTCAGTTGAACAAGCATACCAAGAAGACATGCCATCTTAGGATAGAGGGAATGATCCAAATGTTGATATTGATGTGGTGCAATTGAATAGAGATGATGTGCCACCTGATCATGTTGATGCCTCAATCATAAATGACATTGTTAGAGATGATAGTGCTTTCATCGATGACAACGTTGCAGACGATGAAGAGGAAATTCTGATCAGCGATAGTGATGGTGAAGAAGAAAGAGTCCTAAGCGATAATGATTCAAACGACGATTATTAAATGTATACAAGATTTACATATAATTTTTCAATTCGATTAATTTGATTATTACATGTATATATGTTTTACAAGTCATGATTTTTTTCCTGAATTGACTTGTTGATAATCTACATTTACAGTTAAGTCACTTTCTGATCATGTCCTCCACAAACTGGAGCGTAGCGGAAGCACGCAGCATACTTCATCAGCTGTTGCGGATGGACTTTCCGGCCCTATATTCTTCTGGTAGGGCCAGAGAGATACCCGGTCTGGTCGAGAAATATAGGGAGGAAGACGATGACTCAGATGAAAGATTATACAATCTCGAAGAAATTCCGGACCTGATTGAGGAATATAATCGTGGAAAACTTCGTATGGAAGATGCGACATTATCACTTGCACATCTGAATGGAGTCCCGAGAGATGAGATTTCTCCTGTTGTGACTAGCATGTTGGCTGTAACAATGTCGAGTGCTTCATACAGCATCGAATATACATCTGCAGCGTACGATAACTTACGCAAGGAGTATTTCGGATCGTTGATCCGAAGTTGATTTGTATTACAATGAGATATATGTATTTAATATAGAATGACAATGTGTAATGGATTTTTCAACTTTTATATTCTGTTTACGGTTTTATTATATTCTGTTTACGGTTTTATTATATTCTGCTTGCATTATAGTGTAATGGTCTAATCATATTTTTATCATTTCTCTAAGCATAAGCACAAATTAACTCTGCAATGATGTTCATAAACTTGCATTGACATTGTTTAAATTTATAAGTTTGTATTTCAGATATATTCAGTCATGGCACCAGGTGGGAGATCAGGTCGTTCGCGCACTGGATCTACCCCTTCCACCTGTGATGCGACACAGACAGCATCGACGTCGCACGGTGCATCACAGTCATCTGATCCTTCGGTTCAGCATACACCGGGCACTGCATGTAAGTCTAGACATTTATTTAGTGATTTCTGTTTATATTGTTACTTACATATATCTTTTCGCAGCAGCATCTTCTACCAGCCGACGAGGACGTGGACCCACGCGTGGGTTAGTTTTAGAGCGACTTACGCGTGAGGGTAGGGTGGCAGTAGAGTTCCCACAGGACTGCCTTAGACCTGTTGGGGACAGTGCCAGATTGTTTACGTCTGAGGTCGGTGTCCTATGCCGATCTCTGATCCCCGCCACCACCCCCCGTTGGACTGACGTGACAGATGATGTGCGACAGCTCATCCGTCAGCGCCTTCAGGTAAAGTTTAGTAAATTGAAATTTTCTTTTGTGAAAGTTTATTTACGGTTAAGTCCTATTGTTAATAAGTTTATTCCCTTAATTTATTATTTACGAAACTGCAGGATAAATTTGAATTCGATTTGATTGTTCCCTACATTTCTCATGCCGTCGACGACATGATTAGGGAGCGGTTCAAGGAGTATCGCGGAGAGTTGCACCAGCGGTACAAGCGGTGCAGGACACACGATGAGGCCGTACTGTCCGCACCGCCACACGTTAGTACAGACGACTGGCGGATACTCTGCGAGAGATTTTCGTCGGAGGCTTTTCAGGTAATATTTACATGTACGATATCTTACGGTAACAATTAAATTCGCAATTAATTTCGCAATTAATAGAAATGTATTTTGTATAATGTGTTCAGAAGAGGAGCAAAATAAATTCTGCGAACAGGGAAAAGTTACAAGTGAACCACGTAGCTGGTTCAAAGTCATTTGTACGACATCGTTACGACATGGTAAGAAATTATTGATGATTATTAAGTTAATATATTATTTTGATTGGCATTTATTATAAGTCTTTTTTCCTTTCGATTGCGCAGCGGGATTCCGTCACCGGCCAGGAGCCTGGACCAGTAGACCTCTACAGAGGGACTCACTGTCGGCAGGCGACGGGATCTTGGGTTCATCCTAGAGCCAGTGAGCATTGGAAAAAAATCTTTACTTTGTTAAATTTAATTGCGCATTGATTGATAATAATGTCATTCATGTCATTTTTTATGAAATTTCATATCTTTTCATTACAGGCGGCGATGGAGACCATATGCAGTCAGCCCACTCCTGATGGTAGTCAGCGGAGTGAGCCAGAAATCCTGAGCGAGGTGCTTGGCACCCGTTCTGGATATGTGCGTGGGCTTGGCCATGGTGCTAAGCTCATGGCACAAACTAGAGCTGGCTCCAGCCGATCCGTAGCTGGTGAGAGCGCTCAACGCCGAGCTGACATCGCAGAGAGAGAGGTTCAGCAACTATGGGTCGTCGTCGATGGGATTCGGGAGCAGCTGGAGAGGCAGAGGGAGGAGGAGGAGAGGCGACGGGAGGAGCAGGAGAGGAGGATCGAGGAGTTGCGGCAGGAGCATGAGCGACGGATGCAGGAGATGTTTCAGGCTCTCGCTGTACGCCTTGGCGCCGATGCCCCGCCACCTCCGCCACCTCCACCTTCATCTTCCTGATTATTTTTTTTAATATACGACTTTTAACTTGTATGTATTTGTGTGTGGATGAATATTGTTTGTTTGTGGATGTGGAATGCATTATTTGTGTATGGATGATGTAGTTTTTGTTTATTTGTATGTTTGTGATGTGAATAGGATTCAAAATGTATAGGTTTTTTTACAGGTGTATATCAGGAATTTTCCTGAATTTTGAAAACAAATGGAACCGAGACAGGAAAAACTTTTACCGACGAAATATTTCGTCGGTAAAAGTAAGGAAAAAGTTTTTACCGACGAAATATTTCATCGGTAAAAAATTCGTAGATGCTTTTACCGACAAATTATCCGTCGGTACATGTTTTATCATGTTTTTACCTACGCATTATTTCGTAGGTAAAAACTTTTTCCTTACTTTTACCGACGAAATATTTCGTCGGTAAAAGTTTTAACATGTTTTTACCTACGCATTATTTCGTCGGTAAAAGTTTTTTCACCGACGTATCATTTTCATTCCCGACAAAATTCATATGTTTGGCCGACGAATAATTTCGTCGGTAATGGTGCAATTATTACCTACGAAAAATTATTTCGTCGGTAAAAACCTTTACCGACGGCCTTTCTGCGACGATATTAGCCGCGAAAACTTTCGTCGGGAAAAACATTTCCCGACGAAATTTTGCTGATTACCGACGAAATCATTCGTCAGTAAAAATGAAATTTTTTGTAGTGACAGCCCCACCTTCAATGTGGGTTGCCCATCATGCAGGGCTCACCTTGGATGTGGGTCATTCATCATTCAGGGCTGACCTTTGATGTAGACCATCTATCATGTGGGGCCACTTTAATACGAGTCATCCATCATGTGGGCCCCTGCTTCAACATCCATTGTTCATCATGTGGATCCCACCTTTGATATGGATCGTCCATCATGTAGGCCCCACCTTTGAAGTGGGTCGTCCAGCATACCAACCCACTTTAGATTGGGCTTTTTATCATCATGGGTCGTCCTGATGTGGACAATCCATCTGTGGGCCCACATTAATATGGGGTCATCCATCATGTGTTGCCCACCTTTTGTGTGGACCATCCACCATGTGAGCCACCCCTTCAATGTAGACAGTTCACCACACGGGGCTTCATTTGATATAGACCGTGAGACCGAACCTGTTTTGACATGTACCATGAGACAGAAGTAGAAAAGTCATAAGTTAAAAAGCTATATATATATATATATATATATATATATATATATATATATATATATATATACTAAGATAAGTAACTTACAAAAAAAAAAAAAGTAACTTAATTACTTAACGTAAGTTAAAAAGCAACTTATTTGATGGTATCCAAATGGGCCCTTAAAGAGTCATGACACGTGCATACATGGTTCAAAACAATGTGCTCCCTCACTATTTTCTTGCTGAGGAATGCAACCAGCTAATTCCATACAAAATTGGTCAGGATGCGCTATGCCGACAACAATATGTTGTGATTGTTGTAGCTACAGAAGGTGTTGTGATTATTTGCGACTACTGCAAGCCAATCCTATTCCAGTACGGTGATATATGGGGCTGGAAATTGAAGTTTCCTTTTAAATCTACTGATGGCTCAAAGGGTTTATGTGTAGACCGAGTACCATTAAGTGGTACCATTGAGCCCCATCATTAGGACCGACGAATACCATGGGTTATCTGGTGTTGAGGATCATTGTAGGCTTGACTCTCACCGGCACGGTTGGGTAAAAAGAGGTTCAGCCATGCCTAGCTGAAGATGTGGAGCGAATGTGGTTGGGTTTGACCAGCCCCTTAAACGGGTTCTCTACTAATGTGTTGGGTGAGTTTTGGCATGGCTATAGGCCCCCACTAATGAGGCAGGTATGTGACGCCTCTATCCAATAAGCTTCGGACTTGCGCTGGATACCAAGCCTCAATGATTTCTAGTGGTGGTAAATGTGCTGAGATATGGACTTATGGAGGAAGACTTGCATGCCTACATACACCAAGCATTACTTTTGCATTACATCTGTTCAATTGCATCCTACCCTCTCGACGTCATGTGGCATAGTGTTGTCACCAGGCTTTACTTGTGTACTTTGATATTTCAATTATTGTTGAATGCTTGTTCACTATGCACCTACGAGTGTACTCATTGGTTGTTAGCTCATGCCTTCCTTTTTCTCATTTTTTTAGGCAAGAGTAGCTTGGAGGACATAGCCTTTTAGATGCATGCTATCTATTTTGTGTTATAGTGATGTTTATGTTTTGTACCTTTCGAAAGGGCATTATACTTGTAACCGTTTGAATTTATAGTTGGGATTGTTTGCTTGGTATTATGATCATGGATCCTTTGCTCAGTTATTATTATTTGTGGACGCTGGATCCTAAACAGAATTCGGAATCGCGGGGTGCTTCCACCAGTTTCGCCTCCTTTGAGGGCTTTTGGTGTCTAGTGTGTTGGATAGGTGTTAGATTGGACTGAAGTTGCCACTAGCCAATTGCTTTCATTCCACAGTTAGTTAAACCTTATAGAAATGTTGAGGAAAAAATTCGAAAACCTTCCATCATAAGATGACTCATTGATCAGCAGTTAAAAATTAGATGTAAAGGACAATGGTTACAAAGAGGGAAGGTGTTAAGCACCCACTTTACCCATACGAATGTACAGTCTCTACTTTACAAGATCTGACTTACTCCTAAAGGTTGGAATTAGTTCCCGCGCATGCTTAAGACTGTCGACATATGTCTGGCTAGCAACATTATTTTTGCCTATATGTTTGTTACAATTCCACAATGTCTTGTTGTCCTCTTAATATAAAAGGCATGGGGCGATAATATTATGACCACTCAATTGGGGTTTACTCTCCACATTTGCATGTGAAATTCAATAGCCTTGTGGGGGCCATGGCCTTACTCTGGATTGGGTTTTGTGGGTTGAGTTTTGGGTTGGTTGGGTAGACATCCTAGGAATTCGAAGATCATACATTAGCTAAATAGGTGCACAGCTTGGGGTGTCTACAACTACGTATCATCAAAAGACAAGTGGCATCTAAAGTTAAATCCTTACCCTACGACAGTGGGGCATAACTTTGTCAATCCTAGACAAGATAAATAGGTTATTATAAAAAAATAATAATAAATAAAATAAAATCTCAAAATACAACGCACTACCTTGTGTCAGTCGACAAATGGTAGGAATATGCCCCTCGCGTGATCAATGAAAGGGACACCATTGTTGAAATTTATCCCCGAACGTCACTTCACACAACATGGTCCTCAAATAACCACTCTAGGCTAGAGAGAAAATGGGCAGTGCCTGTCTACGTAGCAATCCACCCAAAGCACGCGTTTTCATATGTATGAGACGACGATGGCTCTAATACAAACGTTTTTAGGTTATGCTTGGCATACAAATCATCGTGTTAGACCCACTGTCATATTTTAATGACATCCAATCCGTCCATCCTCTAAGGCACCCCTATTATCATTGCCTTCCAAAGTTCCAGGTGTGTGACATCATGTAAAATCATGCCTAAACCCTCTAAAATCAAGTGTTTTGGTCCACCTGGCTTATGAAATAGGCTGACTTTTTGGTTTGCATCCCATAGTTTAAGAGCCCAAAAACTTGACTCGATGCTCAGACAGGTCGAGTTGACTCGAAGACTTGGACAAATTTAACTTGATATTTAATCATTATAAATTAAGAATATTAGGAGTGTTGATACATATATTTAAAATAGTTAACATTGGATATTACTATAAAAGTAATAACTTCATTGATGTGGCACCGTTTTAAGGTCTTTGCCACCCTTGTCACACGGGTTAAGGTCATGCGGAGTAATGTCGGATTGACCGAGCCATCGAGTCAACTCAATGAGTCTCACCTAGTGCTGGCTCTCTTAGCCTGCATGACTCACTCGATTTGAACCATACCGAGTCATGTCAAATCAATTGAACCAGGGAGCTAGCCCACTCTACGAGTCTCTCCAACTTGAGTGTCTCGCCTGCTAGCCCAGCCGGAAGACGCTAAGGCATTTCAACAGCAGGTCTGAAGTTCAAGTGCTAAGGAAACAGACTAACCCCACCGGTGGGTGGGTGCATCAGGTGACTAACCATGTGGGTGTGTTGCACAACTAACAGGGTGGGTGCGTTCTATGACTAACAAAAAAAAGAGCCTCCAGCTCGAGGCTGAGGACCTAGTTTCCAAGAGACTCAGCTTGAAATCTCACAGTTTTGAGTTGAGTCAACGAGTTTTGAAACCATGGCCAATCCATCCTGGCAAATGCACTGAACGTACAAAACGCAATGAACCCCACGTACAAGGGATAGGGATTTAGTGGTCATAATCCCAATTGCCCTCTGGTGTGGCCCACCTGAGTTCTGGATTTGCCAGAGTTTTGGATGTTAAATCCAAATATATGGATGCACAAGATAAACTGCATCAAAACATCACGCTAGGCCCCACATTGATTTGTACGTTAATTTTAAAGTTGAAATGCTTGTACTAAATCCAGTGTCATAGCAGACTGCAGAGACAATTTTTCTAGGGAGCCGATTAGGTGCAGCTCCGACCGTAGGGCCCACCTTGATGTATGTATTATATATGCCGTCCATCCATTTTTCCAGCTCATTTTAGGGAATGAGCCCAAAAATAAGCAGATCCAAATCTCAAGTGGAACGTGTTGATAAGGTCACACAACTAATTAAGATGAAGGGAAAATAAATAAATCAAAGCTTGATCCAAAACTTTTGTGGCCCACTAGAAGTTTTTAATGGTCAATTATCACTGTTTCCTCTAATGTGGTCCACTTGAGATTTGGAGCTGCTTCATTTTGGGCTCATGCCCTAGCAAGAGCTGGCAAGACAAATGAACAACATGGATATATAATATATACATTAAGGTGGGCCCCACGGTCAGGCTGGACCATGGTGCTTATTTTTCATCAAACCGGTTAATCTTGTTTAACTCACCGGGATGGATTGAAGAGATAAAAGTCAGTCTGATCCAATATAAGATGGCTTCTTCTTTTTTTTTTTTTTTAAATGAAAAGATGTATATTAATTATTTCAATTTTTTTATGGACGAACTCATCGCCATATGCTTAACTTGGTTCCCTTGCTCAAGGTACCAGGACAAAGCGTGGCCAAAGAAAACTTGGCGGAAAAGATTGCTAAAGTTTGGAAGAAACTGCTGAAATCAAACAGAAAGTACAAGGAAGACGTGGACAAGCATCGTCGCACCAAGGTCTTCGAGGTCGAGGACCAAGTAATGGTCCATCTATGCAAGGAACGCTTCTCTACTGACACGTACAACAAACTCAAGTACAAGAAGATCGAGCCCGTGCCGATCCTCAGAAAAATTAATGACAATGCTTATGTTGTTGACCTTCCGGAAGTACTCTAGATTTCTCGTATGTTCAACGTTGCCGACTTGTACAAATATCATGAGCCGAAAGTTAATAAGTACTCGAGGTTGAGTTCTTTTCAAGGAGGGGAGATTGATGTGGAGGAGGTCGCATAGCTCTACATGATAAAAATGGACCAAAGAAAGGATCTAAGAAAGACCCCCAAAGAAGAAGCCAAGACTCGACAGAAATAGAGTCCTCCGACCGATCGTCTATTTCCAACATCGGTCATGACCAGTCTTTAGACTGGTCGAATTTAGCATCGGGGACAGTCCAACTCACTGGACTATCCAAGGCTATTCGCGACCGGTCGTATGACCGGTTATGCGATCCGACAACTGGTCACGATCGATCCCCAGACGGGTTGAATTTGTGTTGAGAAACAGTCCAACCCGCTTGACTGTTTTGGGCCATTGACGACCAGTTGTGTGACACGTGTGGAATTGTGCGAACTTACCGTTTTTAAATTGATTTACTTCTGTTTTCGATTAGGACTCTTCCTAATCTTGTTTTAAAACTTCTCTTTAATTGTTAGACTATTTAAACCCTTTTATTTATTTTCGTCGTAGAGAATTAATTAATCAATTTTAAAGCTTTTCTTTGAATTTATTTCTATTTACTCGTGTTTTTTTTAGTGGCCCTTGAGAAATCAATGAATATTGGTTGAGGATTCTTGATAAATCCGTGGATTCGGATCAGTTATCCCAGGAGAGAGAGAGAGAGAGAGAGAGAGAGAAAGAGAGACGGTGATCAATCTCATTCCGCCTACAGTTGCGCCAAAACATGAGATAAAAATGAGGTTAATCCAAAATCAAAGTAAGCCACACCAATGGAGAGGAAAATGCCCACCGTTGAAGGCTTCCTTAGTACATGGATGTTTATATGCCATCTAAATCAGTTCATTCCCATCGGGATGAACTGAAAACAAAAAAAAAAACACTAGCCTGATACAAAACCTGTGGCCCCATAAATGCTTAAACATCAAAGTTCAATCCCCATTGTTTCCTATCCTATGGCCCACTTGAGTTTTGAATCCGCCGTACTTTTAGTCTAATGAGCTAATACAAGCTTATAAAAAAAAAAATCAATTAAAAAAAAACAGATTGACTAAGTACATTTCTCACGAACATCACAGTGGGCCCCACCTAACTTCCGAGCAGGGGTCGCAGGTAATCTTCGTCCGTGCCCATTCACACTAACCAAGCGTCGCAAATGGGAGTGGTTTGTCCATCTCTTATTTTTTTCTTCTTTTTTAATGTCCATCTCTGACATAACTGTAAATGAAGCAGAAATACACAAATAATTTACACTTATAAGATAATATTAACCATCAGATATATCTTTGTGGCCCCACATAGGAGACGGAAGCGAATTGCCTGTGGCCCGCGGCCACTGAAGTTGCCGTAGTTGGAAGCTATGTGGAGCCCACAGAGATGCCCGTGACAAATCCACTCCGTCCATCAGCTTCTCAAGACCACAGTCGAATAGGAGTCCAAAAATCAAGCAGATTCAAGACTCAGTTGGGCCGCACCATACAAAACAGTGGAGATTGCCACCGTTTGTATTGCAAGCCATGGTCCACCTAGCTAGTGAATAACTTCCAATCATTCAAGTTTGTGCCACATGCAACCAGTGGTGACTCTTATGCTCAGCGCTTGCAAAAATCACGAGGACCACCGTTTGCAAAAATCAGACATATCCATTGGAGTGGACCACACTTGTATGTGCCATTTATCAATGGCCAGACACTGTTTTCTATGGTGTGGCTCACCTGACAAGTAGATGGGTTGTTTTTTCTACCGGGAGCGGATTAGGTGAGACCCCGGATCCACCGAGGTGGGTGGGACCACTTACTGTGGGGCCGGCCACTGTGATGTATGTGACTACATCCATACCATACATCCGCATTGAAAGGTCATTTTAGGGCATGATCCAAAAGATAAAGCAGTTCCAAATCCCAGATGGGCCATAGTACAGGAAATAGTGGTGGTTGACCATTAAAAACTTCCTGTGGGCCACAAAAGATTTGGATGACGATGATCTTTATGTGGTCTCTTCATCTAGGTGTTTGTGACCTTACCAACAGGTTGGATGGAAAATAATCATTCCTGTGGAATCCATCGAAAATCTATGAAGTTTTCAATAGTAGAGATTCAATCACGACTGTTTCTGTGGTGTGGTCTTAAGATTTGAGTCAGCTTCATTTTTGGTATTATGCCCTAATATGAGCTTTCAATATGGTTGGACGGTGTGGATTTAAGACACATACATCAGCCCCACAGGCAGGGGTCCCACCCACCTCGGTGGATCCGGGGTCTCACCTAATCCGCTCCCTTTTCTACCAGCGTGACTCTCATGGTGGGCCCAATGTATCCAAAAGGTTGGATGTCACGTGCAATGTTGAACCTAAGGCCTTCTCACTTTCTCTAGAATGGGACCCGCAATTTGAGTGCATTTTAGAATCTTAGATAGGGAACTTCCCATGACGTAGAGCTGTGTGGGCCCCACTATGATGTGGATTGGGCATCAACACCATCAGTCAGATGCACCATTCCATGGTGGCCTACGGGCTTAAAAATCAGGTCATTCCATGACTTAGGTGGGCTGCACCATATACAACAATTGAGAGGGGTTATCGGTCAATTAAAACCTTCATGATCGTTTATTGGGCCCACCAAGATGTGGTTCACAAATCCAGCTCATCCATTGTGTGTGTCCCACTTGGATGAGAGGTCAGACCAATTTTCAGCCCCATTAAAGTGCTTTTAAATGTTTTACACATGTCTCCACATGGTTTTAAATGGTATAACACACCTAAATTCCATATACAACTGATTTTTGGGATATCCCATGACCTAAAGGAGACCCATCAAAAGCATGGTGGTGATGCCCGATCCACATCACGGTGGGGCCTACACAGCTTGACCTCATGTGAAGTCGTTCCATTTCCCTTTTAGATATATGCTCTAGAGTGGGACCCACACTTTGGAGTGATACGGCTGCATAAAGTCTGTCAGCCACGTGGTGCTCGGTTAGTGCAAGCTGTCGGGATTAGGATTGACTAGCTCGCTTGGCACTGGTCAAATCTCCATGGCCCCTATTATATATGCTGTATGTATTTTATCAATGCTTTCTATTCATTTTATCCGCTTCCTAAGTATGAGCCCAAAGAAGGCAGATCTAAAGCTTAAGTGGGCCACAATGCAGAAAACATTAAGCATTGGACACGTACTGTTGAAAATTTCTTATGACATACAGAAATTTTATATCGAGCTGATTTTTGTGCTTTACTTTCATCCACCTTTATGTTACTTTGGACCTGGTAAGGTTTCAACAGCGAGCATCACTATCCTCATCGCTTCCCATCGTGTTGTCCACTTGTCTGATTGATCTGCCTCAGTTTTTGGACTCATGCTCTAAAATAATCTCAAAAAATAAATGGACAGCATAGATAAAGCATATACATTATGGTGAGTCCCACGGAGCTTTTCCAATACCGAGCTCAGTACTGGTGGGGTTACTACTGAAAGTCCAAGTTGTCGGCCCATCCTTGTACTGATACGATATGTAGGCTCGCATGGTCCGGTCCATGGTCCATTTTAATACAAGTAGCTTGGAGAAGGTGGGGAAGTGCACAAGCAAGCTTTCCTCTCACACACCTTTAGATGGAAAAGCCACACGCCCTGCTCATACCGTTCCCGGCACAAGGCCATGTCAAACCTCTCATGGAGCTCTCTTATCGCTTGATCGACTGCGGGTTCAAGATCACGTTCGTTAACACAGAGTTCAATCACCCCCGTGTGGTGGCCGCCGGCAGTGATCACGGCCATATTCGTCTTGTCACAATACCAGACGGAATGGCAGCCCGACCAAGATCGGAATGACGTCGGCAAGCTATGTGACTGTATTTTTCGCGTGATGCCGGGCGCTTTAGAAGAATTGGTAGCTGAGATCAATGGGTCGGACAGCGATAAGATCACATGCATCATTGCGGATGCAAGCATGTCATGGGCTTTGGAAGTAGCAAGGATGATGGGGATTCGAGGAGCTGCGTATTGGCCCACATCGGTCGGCCTCTTGGACTTGATCTTCCACATTCCTAAGCTGATTGAAGCTGGAGTAATTGATGCCAACGGTAAGTCCATAGTTTACAAACTCAGTGAGTCAACTCAAAAACTCATTTGTTGATAGTCAACTTGATGTTAAACTCCCTTTCATCAAGTGATTCGAGTTTGTCCAATTGAGTCAGAGACTCAATTGTGTTGACAGACGTTTTTCGTATGGATTTTATAGATTTTTTAACTAATTTCTTACATAAACTTACTGATATTTGCACTTTATGATATTTGAGATAATTGTCCATATTATCGAGTTTTAGGGTGCGTTTGGTTGCACTTAACGTCATGAAATTTTATGGTTAATCGGTCTAATTTGGAGCAAGATTTCGTGATATCTCATGAAATTTAGTGCAACCAAACACACCCTTAAAGCATTCACCTGATGTGGTGCCAGCCACTCCCAAGCCGGGGTAGAGAAAGGTTGATACTGAGTAGCAAACCAGTCAGGTAACCGATTGCCTGATGGTTATAAGAATTCCCATTCCATATCTTGAGATTGGCTTGGAATTCATGGAATCCCGTCCAAATAACTGGACCATAGTTCTAAAACTCGATTTTGACTGAGTTAACTCAAACTAATGAGAATTTGAGATGAGTTAATAAGGAAGCTGTGAATGTCTAACTCGGTTGAAACACAACCGCACTCATTAACTTTGCTCATTGACTCGGTTTACATGATGAAACTCGTTCAGACTCAGACTGAGTCACTCGATATCTAAACAGTTTCGTTGATGCAACCCCTCAATGTGACTTTAATTGGGAAAGCTACAACCCCTCTGAAAGCATGGGAGATGTTGGGCCATCAGATCATTAAGTTGCTGTACACCCAATGAAATTGTTCTCCGCGAATGTGAACCATCTCTTCCTTTTTTCTTCTTTTGTCCATTTGTACACACATGATCAAATGGTTTTGATCGTCCGATCATTACTACCTGTTGGATGTTTACATCCAACGGTCTGTATCCCCATGCATGCCAAATGTACAGCAGCAAGCTCATGTTAGGATGTGAGGTAAAAAATCATGCAAATCAAAAACTCAGGTGGCCCACAGCTTTGGAAACAGTGGGGAGGGGACACCCATCATTGAAACTAATTTCCTGGGTTCACCAGAGAGTTTGTACACAGTACCTCTAGTATGGAGGATACAGATGTTAGTCTGATCCAGAACTTAGATTTCAATAGTGGGTCCCACCCTTTCCAATGGTGTGGCCCACTTGAGTTTTGAATGACTCTAGTTCAGCTGGTGGACTGAGTGGATGTGATATCCACCCTATCCAATAGACTGGCCCCACCACATTGATCACCTCGTGCAAAGTTCAGTCTTATTTGCTCACTTAGTCAACCATGCTTATATTTTGCTATTTATCAATGAGTTTGGATCCTCTGTTGGCTTTGAAGCAGGAAATCCCTACTTAGAGCCTTTTCATTAGTCCATATTATACTGCATGACATCATTTTTTTTTTTTTTTAGTCAGTCATGCAATGCACCCACCCTGTTAGCTGGGCATCACACCCACTTGGTTAGTCACACGATGCACCCACCCACTTGTGGGGTTAGTGTGTCTCCTTATAACTCGAACCTGAGACCTGTTGTTGAAACGCCTAGGCGTCTTCCAGTTGGGCTAGTTAGCGAGACATAGCATGACATTATGTGACCAGGTTGCACTGAGGTGTGACCAGGTTGCATTGAGGATGTGACAGGTTGCAAGCCTATGTGATGATGTGAACCAATGAAAAAACTCCAAGCAGGAATTTCCTGCTTGGAAGCCAACAGAGGATCTGCACTCTTTATCAATAAGCATTGTTTTCTATAGTGTGGCCCACCTTATGAGTGGATAGGGCTGATTTTTGTACTAGGTGGCGCTCAGGGCCAACCAATTGGAATGGTTGGGTCTCACATGCACATCGCAGGTTGGAAGCTATCTACTAAACGGACTTCAACTTGCCGTCCAACCAGAGATGATATGGAGCATAACTGATAGGGCGATGTATCAATCAGGTCCATCAATGTACTAGGCCGTGTCATGGATGACTTATGTTTCAAAACTGCACCTGTTTGACCATCCTAAATATCACTAACCTTCAATTTCACCCACTGAATATTTGATCATGGGGTCCTATCATCGCTCTAAAATCCATTAATCAGATGGCTAGAATCATGTATATTTCATTTCAACCAATAGCCATCCACAGCAGGGAAGGTGGACATGATTGGTGTATCATCCTGCTATGTGTTAATGGAAAATAACAATGACTGAACATCTTTGCAGGATTTCCATTGAAAGACCAGATAATCGATCTGTCCCCAGCCTTACCAGCTATGAACGCGGCTCATTTCTTCTGGCTTCGTGTTGGAGACCCCACCGCACAACGTTCCTTCTTCCGATGCTTGAACTATATCAATCAATCCATCAAATTAGACAATTGGATTCTTTGCAACTCATTCTATGAGATGGAACCGTCGGCTTGCGACTTGGCTCCAAACATCCTTCCCATTGGCCCATTGCTTGCGGGAGGCCGGCCCGGTCAGCTTGAAGGCAACTTCTGGCAAGAAGACTCTACTTGCCTAAGTTGGCTCGACCAACAACCTGCCCACTCAGTCATCTACATTGCCTTTGGCAGCTTCACTATCTTCGACCGACGACAGTTCCAAGAGCTGGCACTTGGGCTTGAACTTTCCGGCTGTCCGTTTCTATGGGTTGTGCGACCGGACCTCACAGATGGATCATCAGATGCCTACCCAGATGGCTTCGAAGCCAGAGTGGCGGACCGTGGGAGGATTGTAGGTTGGTCACCTCAGCAAAAGGTGCTCGCCCACCCGTCAATCGCATGCTTCTTAACCCATTGTGGGTGGAACTCGACCATTGAGGGGCTGAGCAATGCAGTTCCTTTCCTATGCTGGCCTTACTTTGTCGACCAGTTCGTTAACCGGACATATATTTCCGCTGTTTGGAAGGTCGGCTTGGGACTGAAACCTGATTGCGGTGAGATCATAACAAAAGAAGAGATCAAGGCAAAGCTGGAGGAATTGCTTGGTGATAAGGGGATAAGAGCAAGGTCTTTGGAGCTCAAGGCAATGGCTAGAAAGAGTGTCAGTGAAGGAGGATCTTCTTTGAAGAATTTCAACAACTTCATTGAAGCAATGAATTTAGAGAAGTGCTAGGGTGAGCGATACAGTCCATTCATTAATTGGGGGCCGCCATGAACATGCCCTGACCGTAGAATCAAGCTAGATCACTCGTCGACTGGGCTAGAAGAAATGAAAAAGATGATCAAACAGTCTACATTCGACATACATGTGTGGTCCATTCAATGAGTGAACCTCCTTGATTTTTAAGCCTTAGCATATTGACGTGGGCCCCACCTGATGAGTGACCAAGATCTAGCACGCGTGCTACATTGGCATGTGCCACATGAATCAGTACTTCTTCAAGCCCTTCTTAAGTTCTTACATAATATATGTTCTTCTATTTCTTCAAGCTGGGGCCGAGCTAATCAATGATACCTTCAGAATAACATCTATATATGTAACAAGGGCAGACATTTATTCAGACACTTCAGTGGAATATCAATGCCTTAGGGCCTGTTTGGTTGGAGTCCAGACCCTCTACTCGTCTTCAACAGTATTTTTCTGTTTGCCAGCGCCTGATTGGTCCAGCTCATGCAGCAGTGCTGACAATGTCAGTGCTGAGCTGGACCAATCAGGTGGTTGGCAAACAGAAAAATTCTGTTTAAGCCGATCAGACGATCCAGATTCTTTTCGTTGCCACTTATGTCACCAGATGTAGTTGATATCAGCTAAAATGAGAGTAACTCAATTTAAAGTGCCAACCAAACAAGGGGCCTCAAGACCAATATGGTTTCCCTGACTTATCACCTACTTTTCTGGATTTCATTCCATACCTACCCCTAATTCTGCTTATTAATCCTATATACCCTTACCGTTTGAGAAGAGACATCAATATTTTTATCTATTCCAGTTGTACCATTTACAAATCTCAATCTTCTACTGGTCATGGTGGACAAACTTATTGGACAAATATTGTGCGTGGAGCCCACTCAGGTGTATAAATGGCATCAACCTTTCCATCAAGGTTGTCTAACTGTGAAATTTGAATGTCCCAAAAATCAAGCAGGTCCAACAATTTTGTGGGCTACCAAGAGAATTTGGAAGTTTTTGGATGGTTGTCCATTGCTTTTTATAGTGAACTCATCATTTTTGCATATGACATCCAATTTGTGCATTATGTGAGTCCTATCATTAACTATGGGATTACTTAAAAATTAGGCCTACGTAATTATTATGTGGGCCACACCATAAAAAAATGTACAAATTTATATAGTGGGTCACAAAATGGTTATGTCAGCCTAATTTTTGAGGCCTCCAACTTTCATGGTCGGGAGAACAAGTTGGATCCGATAAACACACCTACTAGATCCACACACAACTGACTTGGAATGAAAATCATCTAAGCATCTAAAACACCCCAAGCAGTGTGGAGTCCACCTTGTTGCATATGTCCAATCCACTCCATCCATCAGTTGAGAAACATCATTTCAATCATAGCTTCTATATAAGGCAATAATGAGAACATGAACAGCTAAGATCACCATTTAAGATTCAATCTAAGGTGAAAACCTACTACGTGCAGTGTCATGGTCATCTAGAGTGGATGGTGCCCTCAGAGCGAGGTGCTCGCTGGCTCCCCTTTTTCTCATCTTTGCTTGCCAATGGGATGTGTACTCAAAATCCGACACCTGTGACTTAGAGTCACCACCACTAACCACTGAAGTTTTAAATATACGCCGACTAGAGATGGTACAATTGCTTGTGAGCTACATAATCACAAGTCTCCAATTCAAGTGACCCCTATGCAATTGGTCTACTATCGGATATTCTAAGTAAGGGCCTTAGTGATGGAAAATGAAGGGATTAAGCACCATTTTTCATCTACACTGATGTACGCTCTTTACTTTACGAGATTTTGAATTTTTTTGGGAATTCAAAAAACTATAGAGTATTATTATACTAGGGACGGGTATGTGAAGATGGTGCACTCAACATCAACCTACCTCCTAGATAGAGAAAGAAAAGGCAACGAAAAAGACTGTAAGTAGGATTGTAGAGATTGTTTGCTTAACGTCAATCTTAGCCATGATCGAGAATAGCAAGTACAGAAATGTGAACAAAGTTGTAACACCCCGAACTTTTCAATACTCAAGTATTGAAAATTCTCGGGTGTTACCATAAAAATTTAATTTAGCACATATATGTATGTGCGAGAACATGCATAACCTACACTATACATCATCACACGATAATTCATGATCCACCCATCTTAATCACGTGATCTTGAGCTATGACAATCTACAGTATACTCGTAAAGTTTGAGATCAATCCGCCGGTGGGTGACCCTTGATTTCTCAACATAAGTTTATATCACTAATGATTTTTCAACTCACGATCTAAATTAGACCGTTGAGATGTAATATCGCATCTAAACATTTCAAATTGATCCAATTATAAAGATGAATCAATCCCTCGATTTTTTTCCTAAACCAACTTGCACAGTTCTTCAACTTAATCATGGATTTAGGTCATTCATATAATTAACTTTAAGATCTGCTAGTACACTCATTTATACATCAATCCACTCATCGAGAATACTCTTCATCCATAGATTAAGCCATCCAACAATTCAATTTCAATATGAACTAATACATCATCATGGAATCAACATTGGACGCACTTTAGGCCCTTTTAACCTGATCATCAATAAATCTGAACGTAAGATCATAATCCTAATATATAGATAACTATTTTGTATCGTTCGAATTCTAATGAGTAGGAATACACCATTGATCATCCACAACTTTATATGGTGTAAACGTTCCATACCCAACTATGGACGCTCGCCTTTCCGCCCTTTCCCCTCTTTCGAAGGTGCGTGAATCGCCGTTGCCACAGGCTCGCCTCTTTCTCGATAGCTTTTTCTTGTCGTGTTATTGTTGGATTAGACTGTATATGTTTGGATGTATTTGTATAAGACTAGAATTACCACTAGCTAGTTACTTCGAATCTATAGTCAGCTAAACCCTGTAGAAATGTTAGAGAAGGGAATCCGAAGATTCCTTCTTCTAAAATGACTCTTTTTTATCTGCGGTCAGAGATTCGACTTAAGGGATCACGGTTACAAGGTGAGAAGATATTAGATACCCACTCTACCCGTACCGAAGTACGGTATTTACTTCACAGAATCTAACTAATACTTGAAAGTCTAAATTATTCCTCGTACGTTTCCATGAATGATATAATGCATGAATATAGGTCTGAACAGTAAGAGTTTATGATGGGCGGGTTCCAATCAGATAGGTAAGCCCAGAGCATACCGTTGAGCCTCCAATTCATACATAATCTAGCACATTACATCACATTATATGCATAGTTTGTATGTTTAAAAGACCCATCTAATGCGTGATTCGTTATTGTAGGAACGAGATGGAGATTTTACCAATTCAAGGCTAAAAAGGTCACTGTAAGTACATTGAAGATCAAGGAACCGAGTGCGAAAGGATGGAAGAAAGAAGCAAGGGAGAAAGAGAAAGAATGAAGAAGAAGTGCAAAATAAACCGCACTGAAGATCGGTCGTCCGACCGGTCTGCCAAGGCACAGGACCGGTCGTCCGACCAGTCTGCAATTCAATAGGAACCCCTCTTTGCTGTATATATTCCTGGACCAAGCTAAACCGGTCGACCAGCACCCAGACCGGTTGTCAGACCGGTTGAGCACTCAACAGAGAGGGGGAGGAAATTCCAAAAAGTCACTGGACTATTTTTGCTGTTTTACGACTGGTCGTCCAAGAGCTCAAATTGGTCGTCCGACCGGTCATCTGCGTAACAGAGCTTGTCCTACAAGCTCCGATTTTCTATGCCCAGCTCCGTGATTTCTTGCGCAATCTGGAATCTTCCGCACTATTCTATAAAAGGGGACCTAGGGCTTCGTCTAAAGGTATCCTAGAAGAGATTGGAGGTCGTGGGAAGTGAAGGAGATCACCGTGGAGCGTCCACAACTCCGTCGATTCCGATTTTTCTAGTTTTTATGTATTTTCCATTGAGTTCTAATTGTAGTATGACAATGCTCGACTAGAATCTCTCAGCTAGGGCTGAGAGGTGAAGCTTGTAGCCAATTTCATGTTTAGTTCAGTTTGATTCAAGTACTTTCACTTTAAGTTTGGATTTTTATTATTCTAGTTCAAATAAAATTGATATTTTTAGAAGTTTTATGAGAGTAGTTCATGTGCTTCGGACATGGATTCCTTGTAATTCTCTGAGATTATCATATTTGGCTTGATTAGATTCGAATTATGGTAACCCTTGAGCATGCCATAGTCCATAGGCATGGCTGTTACTCCGAAGGCTATGATTTTGAATGCTATGGGATTGAATAAGACTAGAACTTTGAAGTTCAACTTAAGTAGGATTGAATGTGTTTTTAATGCTTTATCTTCTAACTAGATGAGAGATAGAACTTCGAATCTAGTTATGTTTTATGCTTGGATTGATTGGATTGACATGGGATTGCTACAATTGGATCCTTGAAAGCCTTAGTTCCTTTAAATTACGAATTTTTCTAAGTTACTATTTTAAGTTAGTTCTCTTAATTCAAAAACTCCAAATTGTTTCAATTCAAGTTGCTGGAATAGTTTAAAATCGATTTTCTAATTCCTTCTGGATCGACCTCGGTCTTACCGAGAATTATTACTACATCGCAGCCTTGCACTTGAGGCGAGCGAACACATATGCTCGAACTGACAAGTGCTTTATGCGATATGTATGATGTGTGTTTGACAGGTCAGAGTTTCTAATGGGCAAGTTTCGAACAAGTCGGCGAGCTTCAGAGCATACGCTAAGACCTGATCAAGTGCTGATAATGGAATGATAAGCGGGGGGGTTGGAAGAATAATAAATGTTGCACTTATGCTAGATGCGAATGAGATGATCGATGTTGGTGTAAGAATAGCTAGATGGACGGAGGTTTCACAAGGGTTTGCTTCGAGTAGCTAAGATTGGTATTCAAGTAGCTTGAGAGGCTTGGGCCAGAGGCAGGCTAGGCCGGACTAGGGCTAGACTCTGAAAGTACGTCGGTAGTCTAACACGATACATTCGTATATGCGGAAGCTTAAAGAGCAACTAGAATTATTGCTAAGTCCTATGGGGGAGAGGATTAGGACCTTTTGAAATTCTTTTCGCCTACTTAACAATTTTAACAAATTAAACTAAGTAAACAAGAACACTTAGGCTTCCAAGCCTAAGTATGTCCAATCACAAAACTAGCATGGAGAATAAGCAATAAGCAACCTAGTCTAAGCATGCATAGATACTCAATTGATTAAACAAATCAAGCTCATAATCTATGCAACCTATGAGACTTATGAGAATGGATCAATGAGCTCAATTCTACGCAACAAGTGAACATACATCTTGTGTGTAAATGTGCCTATCTAGTGCCTAGCATACATTCTAATTAAGCATTCATAATTAAACAATTAAACACAATGCATAACAAGAAGTGTGCTCAAATACAATCACAAACACAAGCATGTATAGTGGTTCGACTACTTGTCTACTCCACTCTCGGTTCAAGTACTCAACCCCTTTGAGCACATCGGCATTCACTGGGGAGTTGAAATCTGGTTCCTCCCAACCAAGGTGTTTTAAATCGGCTCCACCCAACCGAGGAGTTTATAAGTTCCTCCCAACCTATTCGACTAATGCAAGGTCTAGTCATACACAAGAAGTACGCACGTTCACTCCCGTGTTGGAGGCTCCCCATTGGAGACTTTGTTTAGGCTCAACAATGAGCTAAGGAGCGCCAAACAGCTCCTAGTCTTTTCGGCTGATTAATGGGCCAAGGAACGGCCAACGTCCCTAGAGTTTTAAGCTCAACTAATAAGCTAAGGATCGGCAAACAACACTAGTTCGAGTTTGTTAAATAAATTCTACACTCAACTCCCACAGGGAATTGAGAGGAATGACTCTCTACAATGACAACTTTACTTGTCGAATGAGCCCATTGTTCAGTACCGATTCAGGTTGCCTGATCTCACTTTCTCGTGCTTCAATCAGCTTCCCTTGCTCTCCCGATCGTGTTACCACTGCATCACCAATGCCTCAGCTCCACTTGATCAACCACCTTGCAAGTGATGCCTTTGATATGCCCAAGGTGATAGGAGGGTAGGTTTGAGATCTCTACAACTTATGGGAATGGGTTGCCTAGAGAATCTCACCTACAAAGATCTCATCATAGAGTATTGGATAGGAATATGACTATCAAGATCAATCCAATCTCTAGAGATCAAAAGAGGGATAAATGCATCTTCTTCTTGAGCTCTGAATGCTCTGTACTTGTGATGAATCACAAGGAAGATCAATTGTTTGGGTTAGGAATAGAGATCTTAATGCTCTTCAACAATGGTGGCTCCTATCTCCTCAAAATCCCCCCTATTTGGCTCAAAAATGAATCCCCCTCTATATATAACTTTTCTTCCAACGGTAAAAAAAGGGCAGATTTGCGCATCTCCGTTTGATCGGAAAAAGGTCCGATTGATTAGAGACATGTCCGATTGATTGAAAATCTATCCAGAGACATCTCTGGAAGATATTTTGATTGATCGGAATCATGGTCTGATTGATTAGACGGACCCCTTCCAATGGATCGGAAGACTGTCTGATTTATCGGAAATATGTCCAGTGGATTTTCAATTTTGCTGGAACAATTTTTTATTGATCGGAACTTCTGTCCGATTGATCGAACTGACCCCTTCCGATTGATCGAAAGACTGTCCGATTGATCGAAGTCCTATCGGAGCCAATGTCCGATTTATCAGAGATCAATCAGAAACTGTTGCTTGAGCTAAATTGTTTATAATAGCTTCCACTTCTTTAATTAGTCTAACTTATCATGTTTTTCATGAAGTTCTAAGACTAATGATGATGACTAAAGGTATACCTAGTTGGTCCAAGTCATCTAAGAGGTTATAGTTTTGGGTAGGTTCAAGGCAAGGCACACCAAGGCATCTCTTTTACCTGTTTCTTTATCCTTGATGTAGCTGGTCCGTCTTGAGTCTTCAGTCTTTGTCTTCACTAAGCTCAACCGACACTAGACTCACTGACCTAAGTGATTGACAAACAAAGTACACTAGTATGCCACAGAAAAGTGCACTAACAGACTCTTCTCACTCGGGCTCTCCTTGGTGGAGGAATGGGCTAAAGGAAGGTGGAGATGGACTCGAAATTGACGGATTTTCTGGAATGTTGAGGGATGCTAAAAATGAAGAGGAGATGGGGTATTTATAGCTGCAAGAAGTGGAAGCTCTTGTAAATAGAGGTGGGCAGCCCCCTGGGGGCCACCCGTACGGCCACTTTGCTCCAGCTTCAGAAGGTACGGACTCCGAACCTGAAGCAAGAAAGCCTCAAATTCAAGGTTCGAAGTTACTCCGAATCTGTGGCTTGGAACTAGGTGAGTTAAATGGGTTTTAAGGATAGGTTGATAAGGTGAGTCGATTGGGTGCAAGGACTTGGCTGACCTAGTGAGTTGACTCGGTGATTTGACTCAGCGGGTTGACTCACCAAGTTTGACTTTTTTAGAATTTTGAACTAGTTTTTTTTATGAATGGTTTTTTGGGCTGATGTTTAGGGGTAAGTTGACTGAGTTTAGGCTTGAATTGGGCTATGGATTGAGGCTTACAAGGGTAAGTTTGACTGAGTTTGGATTTAGGGTTTGGGGGTATGGACCTCAATCCATTCAGCAATCTCAACCAGCTTTGTAGCCGAAGGTTGGGTGTCTACACCAACATTGAATCTCAAAAACCCTATTTTTAAGAATCCAATCAAGATAAAATTTTAGACATTGCTTGTTTGTTCTAATTACGACTTATATTATTAATTTTAGGACTTAACTCACAATATCCACCATTTATCGGATTTCGCATTATGTCCGCTCAATGACCCGCCCAAAAATCATTCAACGAGTCTCATTGCGATCCATGAAAAATCCCCGATGAATCCATCAATTTACATTTCAGAACGGGACATGCTTAAACTTAATTCCAAAAGCCCCAGATCATTTGGGAGGAATTCTATGGTCCGTAAAGTTCATAAATCCAAAAGGAATACAATAGATGCACGTACATCGTGCACCATATAACCTTATGCAAAAAGACCTCAATCAAACCATTGATTTGAAAGATTAACCGTATGCCCATGCTCTAAAGACCTAAGAAACCCCATAGGACTACTTTGGGCTCTATAGAACTATGATTAATGATCGACCTACAACCACCATAAACTGCAGCCGTGTGAGCAAGTACACATGCATGTGTGAGTGCATGAAGAACTAGAACCACGCCTTATTTCTCAAGCGCAAAACGATTTCCAAAATGAAGACTCTTCTATTTTCATTGTATCGAATCAACCGAACTTTTGGCAATCTATGTGAATACCTCTTCAACAGATCCATACCATCTACTCAATTGATCACAACCACCCAACTGTTCATCCATTTTAACCAGACTGCGACATGCCTAGAAATGAGCACAGTAAACATCTATTGTAACCTTCAATTCACGATCTGATGGACTAGATCTCTTTCAAAAATCTCAAAAATATTTCAATAAAAATCGACCGCAATCATGACCATCGATTCACAATCTGATGGATCAGATCTCTTTCAAAAATCCTAAAAATATTCTAATAAACATCGACATCAATCATGACTATCAATCCATGATCTGATGTACCAGATCTCTTTAAAAAATTCCAAAAATATTCCAATAAAAACTAGCATAAATCGTGGCTGTTAATTTGTGATTTAATAGACCAGATCTCTTTAAAAAATCCTAAAAAATATTCTAACAAAAATCGACACCAATCATGATTGTCGATTCATGATTTGATGGATCAACTCTCTATTGAAAATCCTAAAAATATTCTAATAAAAATTAACATCAATCGTGATCGTTGATTCACGATCTAATAGACCCGATCTCTTTTAAAAATTTAAAAAATATTTCAATAAAATTCAACATTGATTATAACCGTTCAATCGTGATTTTATGAACCGGATCATCTCTAAAAAATACCTAAAATTATACTTCAATAAAAACTGGTCCCAATCACAATCATTGACTTGCGAAGCGATGAACCAGATCATCCTTTGAAAAAAGAAAAAAAAAAACTATATGCCCTAATTACAACCATAAATCACGGGATCACAATTCAGATCATCCAAAGTATGTCCCTAACAGAGTCCAAACCACCAATATCCCTAGTGAATCTCAAATCCATGAGATGATGGAGCTGGTCAATCTTCCCAGCGGATTGGAATCTTAATCATAGCTATCAGCTAAGCTCACCTAAATAAAATGCGATCATGATTGTGGCCAATAAACACGAAAAGATGGACCATCGTACCCAATCACCATCCCTAGTGGATTTGAATCTAGATCGCGACCATTAAGTCATGAGACAATTGATCAGATCATCTAGTGTAAAGCTCGACCCCGATCCAACCGCAAAAGCAATAAGCTCGAATCCCCAAAATATATCCCCAGCTAGTCTTGATCACCATCGTCAGGTTATGGGCGACGTATCAGATCCACCCCTAAAACCCAAAAAGAAGTAAAGACTGGTCCTGATCATAGCCTCTCAACTACGAAAAGATGGATCGGACCCTTTTTACAAGCTTTCAATAAAAACCATCTCACATAGAAGATCCACAGGCATCCCTAGTGGAGGTGACCCATGAGTCGGACTTATCATTTGTAAATAAAAACCCCCACAGATTGTCACTCCCCAAGGTTGGGTGATTTCCATGAAAACTCCAAAAATACTTTCAAAATAAGCTGTCAGGTTTCTGAGGCACTAAGAGGTCTTTCATACCTTTGGGTGGAAGTCAACTTAAAATCAAATAAGATTTGATGCCTTGCGGTTTCTCCGAAAGCATTAGATCCATGCACACAAGTGTAGATGGCATGAACTCTAGTGTTAGGACGACTATACGAAATGCTTAATGCAGGCATGGATGATAGGCCAAGTCCTAGTCAGAAGAAAATGTTTGAAATGGTGGAAAAGATAAATTGTAACCTAAATGTCAAAACCAGCAAATTGTATGGAAAAATGTCACATGCATGTACCTAGTTGTGGAATATTTGCAAAAATCTGATTGAGTCCAAGTTGACATAATGAGTTAGCGTAAGGCCACAGAAATCGTAGGGTAGCTAACACTTTAACAATAAAGTAGAGCAAACATTCCTTGGGTGATCATGCGAGCAGAGGACAACCCAAATCCCGGATCCCTAAAGGCCGCAAAAAGTATAAGGGCATTACTTTCCATGATACTTTCCCATGATAATGCCAATCAAGTGAGAAGGGGTTGTGATTAGTTGGTCATAATGACACAAAAAGTGCAGGAACAATCACAAAATTTCCCCAAACCCTCATGATACATGCAAGTTATCTATTTTCAAATAATCAACTAACAAAGACACTAAGGCATGCAATATTAAATCTAGACCACTTCAAATTTCTAATTAAGGAGGGTAGGGTGTCTACTCACTTTGGCATTCAATTCTGCACAACCGCCAGAGGGGTGTATCTATAGACACCCCACCCCGAGCTGACAAGTTGATCAGATTAGATCGAACCTCTCAGCTCAACCCAATCAATTCTTCCAACCTGAACCCAAAACCCAGTCTTAAAACCCTAAATCTAACCCTGAACCCAGTTTGATGTAGGACAGGAACCCCCTGATGAAGGGCGTGGATCAAGCACATTCTTATCGCACATGGACCGCAAAAGATCAAGAAAAAGTTGACAAAAATTAACAATTTTCACATTGATGGACCAAAGGAAGGCGGACCGTGAATCCGCCATAACTTTTTATCCGAGAGAAGTTACGGGACGCATGACATATGGATTCCTATTGAAATTTCATTTATGGTGAGCTGACCCAAGAACCAACCCACTAATTTAGGTCGCTTCCATCTATTTCGCTAAAAAACGCACAGTTATAACAGCAAAATGAGATTTTAGGAAAAAACTTTTATTTTTAATAATTCCGATTTTTAGTTTGTTTCCTTCTTTTTAGAGTTTTTGTTTATTTAGGAGTTTCTATTTTTGTTGAGTAATGAGTTTTATAGAAACTCTACTTAGTAGTAGTCTTTAATTAGGATTTTACTATTTTTAATAACTTTCTATGTTGAAAATTTTACTATTTTTAGTACGTACGAATTAGGGCTTGTTTAGGATTATATAAGATTGTTAAATAATTTTAATTAGTTAATTCTCATTATTATTCAATAAAATTTTGGTTTTTATCAATTTTCTCTCGTGGATTCGAGATTTTACCTTGTGGATTCGAGGAAACCCTATTGAGGAGTCTAGGGAGCCTTGTGGATTCAAGGTAGTTATCTTGTAAGAAAGACGGTGATCAACCTCACCACGTCCCCCCTATGTCAATTAGTATCAGAATGAGGACACCCCTTGGGTCAATGTCTCTTTACAAAGGTATGGACAAAATCTCCGCTGACGGTGATGAATGGATTCTTTATTTTTTGGAGAGAATGGAAGCTCTCCACCGGGAGAGACGGAAGATGATGTAAGGGTTGCAGGCTTTTCTTAACCATTTTGCTCAAGGTGACATTCAACATCTTGTGGTTGCTAGATAAAATCATAGAGACATGTACGCTTATGGTGGTAATCAGGTATATTGGGTGGATCGGACAGATCGATCATATAGGGAGACGATGGATCTTCCTAGATACAATGGCCAGAGTCGCATCGACGAATGACTATTTGAAGTCGAACGCTTCGTCAACTACATGCAGATGCCTGAGGAGAAGAAGGTTCAGTACGTAGCATTAAAGTTGAAATGGAGCACTTCGGCTTGGTGGGAGCAATTCTAAAATCAACGGATGCGATAAATGAAAGACTTGCGTTCATGGTCGCGGACGAGGCAACGGTTGCTGGCACGTTTCCTATGCACCAGTAATCACGAAGATCAGGTATTATATCAGCAACCCTTAACATTACGGCAGCAAACCTGATTAGTGCGGGATTCTGTAAAGAGATCCTACTATTTTCCAACGAGGAAAAATTTGTCAGAGACAGAGTTGCAATAGATCACTAGTCCCATCAACCACACATATGTCATTTATGCAGACATGAGAGACCCTCTCGAAACTTTCCAAGCAGAGGGGCGATCTTCTGTTCCTGGTCAAAATCTCATCGACGAATTTGACAAGGTGAGCGAGATTCTTGGCTTAGAAGCAGAACACGACATACAACACATCATCATCTTAGAAATTGTTTGAAATTCTGAGAATGTGGAGGGGATCGTTACCCCAGATGTGATGAACGAGGATGATGATCCTGTAGCCATTTCAGAAATTATGGAGCCTGTTATGGAGTGGACATAACACATACATCATAATAGGCCACAAAGGTCAAGGTTAGAGTGCTCCCTAATCCCCTATGGCAATGGTTTTCCTTGTGGGTAAAACACCCAAAATCTTTGGAGCCCATCATGTTTTATGCTATAAATGCAACATCTAGTCCGTCCATCAGGTTCATTCCCTGATTATAGTCCATTGGCAAAATATTAGCTATATCCATAGCTCAGTTGGGCTGCATGAAAGGGAACAATGGGATGGGATGCTGTGTTTGTATGCAGGTCACCATGGCATGTATCTCTTGGCGAACCTGTTAATCAGGTATATCAGCCTGATACAAAACTCAGGTGGGCGACACCATGGAACTTTCTAGGAGCAATTTTATGTTTCCCACTGGGGTAGCCCATCTCAATCTTTTATCAAGATGATCACCTGATGAACAGAGTGGATTTAAGTAGTGGTGTTGCAAACAATCGAAAATGAGGCGGCCTTACCCTTATATAGGCAATGGTTGCCCCGGGCGGCTCAGGAACAGGCAGGGGCGACCATGAACAGGCTCCAGCCACTGCAGCTTATTCCCTATTTTTCCGTATCATTTAAAAGTATGAGCCCAAAAATGAAGCAAATACAAAGATCAAGTGGACCCGCAACAAAACTTCTCGAGGCCACAGAAGTTTTGGATCAAATTGATGTTCTTGATTTTCCTTCATCCAGAGGTACTTGAATCTATGAATATGTTAGATGGTAAATGAAGATTTCGTGGCCCTAGAAGTTTTCAACAGTAAAGAGTTGTAATCTAGTTCACGTGGACTTTCGATCTGCCGCATTTTTTGAGTCATGCTCTAAAACGATTGGGCAAAATGGATGGACGGCATGGATACATATCATGGTGAAGCCAAAAGAGTTTCTCCCCACCACCGACTCTAGGTAGAGAGGAAATCGGATTGCCTACTGAGTTACTCGGTACGCTTTTATCGTACTGAGTAAACTCAGTTGGACCCACCGTGAATGTCTGTGGTTTATCCACTCTGTCCATCTATTTTTCCATCTCATTCTAGGCGTTGATCCAAAAATTGAAGCGTATGCAAAGATCAAGTGGACCATACCATAGGAAATGGGAATAAGGATTTCCACGATTGAAACCTCTCTTGGGCCACAGTGATCTTTATCTGTCATCCAACCTGTTTTTAAGATAATAATAATAATAATAATAATAATAATAATAAAAGACCTGGGAAAAAAAAATATAAGCTTGATCTAAAACTTCTGTCACCCTCAAGAGCTTTCAACGGTAGACACTCAATTCACACTATTTCCTGTGGTGTGGTTCACTTGAGCTTTAGATATGCTTTATTTTTTTGGATCAAGACTTAAAATTAACTGTTAAAATGGATGAATGGGGTGGATAAAATACATAAATCACAGTGGACCCCACAGAGTTTATGAAGTACGCAATCCGCTTGGGTAGAGAGTGTTAGTGCACAACTCGAGTCGCGGATTTCCTCCGAAGGCGGCTTTGACTAGAAGTGCCTGCGATGGGAACCTAGATGGCCCACTGTAATGTTTGTGAGAAATCCACCATTCCATCTGTTTTTTGAGCTCATTTTAGTACCTACGACTGAAAATAAGACCAATTTAAGACTCAAGTGCACCGCATTAAAGGAAAATGTGGGTAGGAAAATTCCTACCATTGAAACCTTCATGTGGTCCAAAGTAATGTTTATATGCCATCCATACCATTCATAAAGTCATTCCTGAACTGAAAACAAAAATATTAGCCTCATTCAAAACTTCTATGGCCCTACAAATATTTCAATTGTGGAAGTTCAATCCTCATGTTTTTGGCCCACTTTTGTCTCGGCTCCATTGTATATTTGGTAGCATGTCCTAAAATGATCTTACAAAATGGACGGATGGGGTGGATTTCTAAAAAACATCACAGTGGACCCACTTAGGATTCCAGCGTAGGGAAGCGGATTGGTACTACCCTACGATGGAAGCGGATTAGGTGAGACTCGGATCCACCTAGGTGGGTGGG
The DNA here is from genome assembly GCA_003013855.2 of Liriodendron chinense. Lineage (NCBI taxonomy): Eukaryota > Viridiplantae > Streptophyta > Magnoliopsida > Magnoliales > Magnoliaceae > Liriodendron > Liriodendron chinense. The sequence continues at coordinate 4,856,367 of ML058510.1, read as the reverse complement.
ACCCCTGACTCTCGGGCTCACAGTGATTTATATGCCTTAAATTCACGCTGTCCAATCATTTTAAAAGCTCATTTTAGAGTGTTATCCCAAAAATGAAGCTTACTAAAATCTTAAGTGGACCACATGACAGGAAACAATTGTAATTGAATCCTCACCATTAAAAACTTCATTGATTCCACTGGAATGTTTATTTGCCATCCAATTTGTTGATAAGGTCACAAACACATAAATGAAGAGACCACACAAATATCATCTTTATGCAAAGCTTTTGTAACCGATAAGAAGATTTTAATGATCAATCACCACTGTTTCCTATATTATGGTTCACTCCCTGATTATAGTCCTTGGGAAAAACATTAGCTAGATCCATAGCTCAGTTGAGCTGCACGAAAGGAAGTAATGGGATGGAATGCCGTGTTTGTATGCGGGTCACCATGGCATGTATGTCTTGGCAAACCCATTAATAAGGTACATCTCTTGGCAAACCTGTTAATCAGGTAAATCAGCCTGAAACAAAACTCAGGTGGGCCACACCATGGAACTTTCTAGGAGCAATTTTACGTTTCCCACTGGGGTAGCCCATCTCAATCTTTTAATAGGATGATCACCTGATGAACGGAGTGGATTTAAGTAGTGGTGTTGCAGACAATCCAAAACGAGGGGGCCTTACCCTTATACAGGCAATGGTTGCCCCTGGCAGCTCAGGAACAGGCTCCAGCCACTGCAGCTCATTCCCTATTTTTCCAGCTCATTTAAAGGTATGAGCCCAAAAATGAGGCAGATTCATACATCAAGTGGACCTGCCATAGGAAACAGTGGGATTGAATTTCCACCGTTGAAAACTTCTTGAGGTCACGGAAGTTTTGGATCAAATTGATATTCTTGATTTTCCTTCATCCAAAGTTACTTCTCTACCAATATGTTAAATGGCAAATGAAGATTACCTTGGCCTAAGAAGTTTTCAACAATAAGAGTTTAAACCTGCTATTTCCTGTAATGGAGTCTACTTGAGCTTTGTACCATGCTATAAAACGATCTACCAAAATGGATGGACGGCGTGGATATATGTCATGGTGAGGCCAAAAGAGTTTCTCCCCACCACAGATTCTGGGTAGAGAGGAAATTGGAAAATGTGGGTAGGGAAATTCCTACCGTTTAAACCTACATTTGATCCAAAGTGATGTTTATATACCATCCATACCGTTCATAACTTCATTCCTACTGGGATGAACTGAAAACAAGAATATTAGACTGATTCAAAACTTCTGTGGCCCCACAAATATTTCAACTGTGGAAGTTCAATCCTCATGTTTTCCTCCCACGTTAGTCTTGGATTCAGCTCATTTTTAGTTGCATGTCCTATCTTGCAAAATGGAAGGACCGGATGGATTTCTAAAAAAACATCACGGTGGGCCCTACCTAGGTTCCAGGAAAAGGCTTGCGCAGTAAATCCGCGTCCGCCTGCTACGGTACGCGGATTGGCTAGCAGGGGCTCTATGTGGCCCACCTTGATATAAGTGTTTTATCCACACCATCCATCTATTTTGAAAGATTAGTCTAGCCATAACTCCGAAAAGAAAACAGAAGAAAGTCTCAAAGTGGACTACACCACAAGAAACAGTGAATATTGAACGCCCACCTTTGAAAACCTCTAGATGAAGCTGATATTTGTGTTTTTACTTCATCCCGTTCTTTTTTACATTACGAACAGGTTGGATGGCAAATAAACACTACTATGGGCCCTGAAAAGGTTTCAACGGTAGGCGTCACTGTCATCACTGCTTCATGTGGTGTGGTACACTAAAGCATTCGATCTACCTCTTTTTTGCAGTAACTCCCTAAAACAATCTGTGAAAATATATGGACGGCGGGGATGAAACACATATATCAAGCGGGTCCCACAGAGCCCTTCCAGGACCGTCCATCTCTAGCTAGGTACTGGTGAGGTAGTACCCAATCCACGCCCCTACGCAAGATACGCTAGTATTTTCCTTCCAAAACATACAACTCCCCAAACGTGCTTTCGCTCGAATCTCTCGACCCACAGAGCATTTCAAGATAAAATTTAAGTCCTTAAATCAAGCCGCGGAGATCTTCTAGGAAGGTCAACAGAGGTATTTTCTCGTCCTCAATCCCTTTTTTATTTGGGGGAGAGTTTGGTGTTGGATGAAGAATTAGGGTTTTTTTTTTTTTCAATCCTAGTTGAAATGTTTCAGGATAAAATTATTCTAGAATGCTTATTCGTGTAGGGGCCATCATGTTGTTTGTGTGGCATCCAACCCGTCCAGCAATGTCGATCCGATCACTAAGTGGGCCACGACATGAATCTGGAGGTTTTTTTTATTTTTATTTTTTTATGGCTAATCCATTGTGGGATCTGGCCTATCAGATGATTGTATGCTCCTGATCTTTTGGGGCATCCCACAGTCATCGTTAGGCTCGTGCAGGGTCGGATGTCATCCGCACAGGCAGTTGAATAGCTTCTAGGTGTAGTTGAATCACTTTCATTTATTGATGTGTTTGGTGGCACTTGTTGTATTTTCTTCTCTATAACTTGATACCTGGTGGGCTGCACATGAATGTTTTTTTCACCCTTTATATTGTAGTATTTTTCTTATTTTTATCTTTATTTTGATTATTTTCCTTATTTTTCCTATTATTTTAATTAAAATGTAGAAGTAGGTACAGTACATAGCTCATGCCATAGTCTTCAGAGGGGTGCACGCCAATGTCCATGCTATTCGCTATGTAGAGAACATTGTTATATACACCATGTATATGGAACGTGACGGTACTTCAAAGTATCAAAGTTTTTCTCCTTGACTTTTCAATTTACAGTTTTTAGGCACTTTACGCGTGAGGTCCGTTGTGGTCTGTGTATGCCATTAACCTGCGCATCAAGTGGGCCCCATCATGATGATGGGATGACCCAAAAATAGGACAATCTGTGCATGCCATCCAACCCTTTCAGAGTCCTCGCGGGCCCGCCATAGTCATGCCTTGGCTGCTTTTGTTTAGTTGCTTGTAGGTAGCAACAATACATCCCCATTGTGTTGGCATTAGTTATGTGACTCGGTCTTTTGCAAATTGGACTGCACTAGGAAGATTGGTGCGGAATGTGATATGTCACATAAATCAATGTATTGGACAATGTCTTGAATCCAAGGTGTTCTGTAGCGGTAACGGTGAGCGTAACTGGTACCACTACGGATACGGGCCGTATCGGTAAATATAGCATGGTCTTTAGTTACTTTCTAAATATCAATTTGATGATTTCTTTAGCAAAAAATCTTTCCCTTTCATGAAATGATAATGATAATCGAGTATATGCTTTTTAGTAAATCAAAACCTGCGTCGAGTATTTATTATTGAAAGCAATCAAATTCGCCAAAGATCTAACAAGAGAATGGACAAGCTCTAATAGGTATGCATTTATTGATAGCTTGAACTCTATCAACAATGCAATTTGTTTCCCACTCACAGTGACATTTGAGTATGTCACTCACGTTTGCTATCTCCAAATTGTCTACCAAGATTGCACCTCTTTGCCTTCAAGCCAAACAAAATATATGGAGGGTTAGTTTTCTTCCATGGTCATTCAAAATGACTTTTGTCTATTAGGTTGCCTCAATGTGATGGACAACACTCCATGCACCATAAATGCTAGAGTTAGAAGATCCTATCAATTGAGTCTTTGACTTCTTTCACGTGAGCAATCCGTAGCAAGGGCTCATATTAACAATTTGTATCACTAGAAAAACCCATTTATAAACTAGAAAACTAATGTAGGGTCGATGAAGGACAAGTCAGTTGTAGAGCTAGAATTGCACAAATTTAGGACCCAAGGGCCCAATTGGGTAAAGATGGCCTAAACACGCACTATAGCTTCTGGTACAACTATCCAAACCATTCAAACTATGACTCCTATTATGGATAAAGTATTTTTCTAGAATCATACCTATTGAGCAACTATAATTAATTCTACTTGTGTGACAAGTATACAACCGAAGAGTCACAAGTATATTTAAATGGTGCAAAGCAAACACAAAAGCCTGGCTTTTATAAAAGGAAATACTTTCGATTGTCAAGCCTGCCCCTTCAACTTCCAAGTCCTAAGCTTTTTACCTCAACTTCACCTATGGCCTGAAAACCACATTTCGATTCTAGAAATCCAAAAAGCCGTTGAAGAGGAGCTTTTGGCCAATCTATCGGCCCTACAAGAAGGTTCATTTATTGTATTTTCGAGAGAATTGGAGCCCAAACACAGGGGGGGGGGGGGGGGGGGGGGATTGATTGAAGAAACTATAAATCTTCAATCAGTTTTTCGATTGATTGAATTGCTTCTGGAGCTTGATAGAGATATGTTGCCCCTTAATATCTCTTAATGAGTTATTTTATTTTATTTTTAGTGTTGGATGAAGATTTATAGTTTCTTTTGGGATTTCTTTTCTCTCCAAATATTACTGATAACACTTGATACTTAGTGAAATTTCAAGGACAATCTTGCTGAAAAACATATAGGGGAAACATGCTTTCATTTTCATCAATTTCCTGGAAATACCATTTCCCAGGAAACATGTTTTCCTCTTCTTCTTCTTCTTCTTCTTCTTCTTCTTTTTTTTTTTGCCCTCCAATCCAAATATGCCCCTACAGAATCTGACCTTTTCTGTTGAGAGATAAATCTTAGTGCATAGGTCCGAGGTTCTCGGTTGACCCTTAGTATCTATATAGAGCAGCACTTTCGCCTCTGTAATGGTTTTGTGATGAATCGTTTCCATTCGTTTAGATGTAAATTTTTTAATTGATGTATATGCTTCTGCTCGTATTTGCAATTGTTATCATCTGGGGTCTCGATAATCTTTTGGACTAGATCAACAATCCGATTGGGTGGTGGGATGTGCACATCCAGTAGGATGGCACTAGATCAACAATCCGATTGGGTGGTGGGACGCGCACATCCAGTAGGATGGCTTTGATCACCAACTGGTTGGAATGTAGGCCACAAGTCGAATTGGGCATTGATTATATGTCCATTATGTCATCCGGTTGCCTAATATCCCATACCGTTGTTTAAGGAAACCATGTGGCCTTGTTTGAAAACTCATCCAGTCAACCAGAGACTCAAGTTAACTCGGATCAGCCAAAAACTGGCAGATTCATGCTATGGATCAGTCCTATCAGAGCTTGATCTAGTTTCTGATAACTGGGCTGAGTTTTGCATTGATTCGGCTGATCCACCAAGTCACAAAAACACAGTCTGAGTCAATCTGTGTAAAAAAATTGCTAAAATCAAGAGCAATCCTTGATAATGTAAATCGGTTCTCTTTCCTTTCTTTCTTTTTTTTTTTTTCCTTGTTTAAATAGTCTCTTGTAATTTCATTTTACTTTCAATTATCTATCTAGTAATATTTTTAATGGATTTTATGCTTATTTATTTTCAAATCACAATATACCGTTCTTCGTTTTTCTCTAGAGAATAACTTTGATACTCTGGCAGAGTGTGATGGATGATACGTAGGCACTTAGAGATTACCTAGAAATTGCATAGGTGGCAGAAAAGTAATTCAAACTAAACTGTCCATAGTATGGGTCCCTGTTTAGATATATCATGGACCAAATATTAAGATTATTTGATTCTCTGAGTGTCAGATTAATTGACATTTAAGGGACCGTCAAAAGTGAAAAATATCCAATTGTTCCATTTCTACAAACAAGTGAACACAAATGAGAGTTTAGGATGGTTCAAACAATTTGATTTTGGAATGTTGCTCACCGATGGTTGGTTCAGCATTTTAATTGATTTAGTTTGAGTTAATGTCTGCTGTGTGTACAATTTCTGAGTGCCTGCATATCAAGCATCATACACAGTTGGTGTGTAGAACAAACCCCCCCTCCCCTCTATATCACTAAGGAGGTGTGGCACATGCATAAACACATGTCAAAAGGCTGTGACTATCACTGTTGTTGAGTTAATCACATGTGCCAAACTGGCAATTGGTGTGGGGCAACTGAATAGGGCACCATCATGGAGATGAATTACCATATGTTGGAGCCATGTGGGGCACACCGTGATGCGTGTGGCATCCAACCCATCCATTAGATGATCCACTGTAAGCTAGGTCCAGATCTGAAAAATCCAGTCTAATGCACAACTAAGGTGCACCACACCACAAGGATCAACGAGGTACGCAGTTTTACACAATTTTAAAATGGTCGGGACTCTTCAAACGCGCACATGACATGGTTGGAAGACAATCTAAACTGTCCACATCACTTATATAACAATGGATAGACCAAAATTTTCAACCGAAGAGATAATACTAACCATCAGACTTTTCTCTTTTAACTTCACTCACTTTTTTACATTTATACATCCACTTGATAGCCATTAATTAGATGGCTATTATTGCTTGATTAGCATATTGAGGAGGGATGCTGTCATGAGTTTTCAGTTGCTTTTTCTACTTCGTATGGTCCGTTTCAGCTTGAGCAGCAATTGCATTTGTGGGATGAGCAGAACTCAGTCAAAGAAAGATGGAGGTTACCATGGTGCGTAGGGGGAGACTCTAATGTGATAAGGTTTATCCATGAGAAGTCAAATGACAGTCACATCACATGAAGCATGAAGGATTTTGCTGATTGGGTTCTCTCAAATGGAATGGTGGATTCACTGATGGGGATGCAAAGTTCATGTGGACAAACAAGTGAAGCAATTTTGGTGCATCTTGATAGGTTATTGTGTCCCCTGATTGGCTTGAGAAGTACCCGTTAATTCAGCAGCAGGGTCTCCCAAGGCCTGTTTTCAATCACCGCCCTATTGTGATGGAGGTAGACGAGAACTGGGGCTTAAAACCGTTCAGGTTTGAGCTAATGTGGCTGGAACTGGATGTTGATGGCTTTGTGAGGTTCTTGGAAGATTGGTGGGATCTTTTGACGTTGAAAGTTATGCTGGGTTTAGGTTGAGTCAGAAGTTCAAAATGTTGAAGGGAAGATAAACAAATGGAAGGAGGAGGTCCTCGAAGGAGGCTGAGTTGAACAACATCTTAAAGGAAATTCATACCTTGGATGTTAAGGAGGGGGGATGAGTTGTCGACAAGAGAAAAGGTGAAGTGTGCTAAGCTATCCTTTCGAATCGCCTTAAAGAAGAGGAAATAAAGTGGAGACAACATTCAAGAGTAGTTTGGTTAAAGGAATATGACAAAAACACATGATCCTTCTCATTGTTTAAAAAAAAACATGCAATTCTTCCACAACATAGCAATTGTGACGGTGAGAAACAACAAGATTAATAGCCTGCTAGTGGACGACAAAAGATTGGAAGAGAGATCACAAATCAGTGACACAATTTTGCAATTTATTGGAACCTGTTATCCTGTGAAAATTGAAAGTGGCCTCAGTTAGATCATTTGGATTTCAAGTAATTGTCAATCGCAGATGTTTAGTTCCTTGAAAAGCTAGTTTTCGAGGAGATTAAAGCAATTGTGGATTCTTTGGGCAAGTATAAGGCACTAGGTTCGGATAGCTACCCCCTGGCTTTCTTTCAGGTGTTCTAGAAAGTGGTAAAGGGTGAAGTGGTGAATTTCATTACAGAATTCTTTGAGAGGAGCTATTCGTCGAAGGAGCTAGGGGCATCTTTCATTGCAGTTATTCTGAAGATCGAAGGGGCGGACAGGCTAAAAGACTTTTGGCCCATCAGTCTCATTCGGGGTCCCTACAAGATTCTGACCAAAATCCTCGCTACTAGATTTCTTATGGTTCTTGCTAATTTCATTCGAGGAAAACCAGTGTACTTCTTCGGCAAACAATCAAGTCTTGAACAGTGCTCTAATTGCCCATGAGTGCATCGACTCCAGGCACTTGGAAGCCAAAAAGGGAATAGTGTGTAAGCTAGATATTGAGAAGCTTAGATCACATTGATTAGGAGTTCGTCAATTACATGTTGGGAAGAATGGGATATAAGAAAAAAAATGGAGGGATTGGATTAGAGAATGTGTTCGATCAACCGCATTTTTTGGCTAGGTCAATAGTTAACCGAAAGGACACTTCAAGGCATCAAGGGGTATTAGGCAAGGTGAACCCCTATCTCCTTATTTGTTTATGGTTGTTGCGGAATCTCTTAGCAATATGTTACAAAAAGGTCAGGAGGTTGGTTTAATAAGGGGTTTTAAGGTGGTAGATGTGGGTAGGCAAATTAATCACCTCCAATACGCCGATGATACTATTTTGTTTTGTGATGCAGATGTAGTTATGGTTGACAATTTGTAGAAGATGGATATTTTGAGTGGGGTCAGGGCTAAAGGTTAATATCAGTGTTTTAAATAGCTACGCTATGTAGCATGTAGCTTACGCTACGTAGCGTAGCATGGCCTTAACGCTACGTAGCTCATGAAAAAAGCTTAAGTTCCATGAAGCCCACGCTACATCATAAATTGCATACGGTACATGCTAAGTAACTATGCTACACGCTATGTAGCTCGCATGATGTTTTCAATGATTTGCTACATTTTTTCATTTCCAATAAAAATTAGTTAACCTTTTTAATGCTTTTAGTAAATTGAATAGAAAACAGTATTAAATCAATTTCATTGCTCTTTCTTTACCTTTATATTTAATCATTGCTCTTTCCTATTACTTTAGGTTCCATTTTGTTGCACAAAAAACAATGAAATTTTATTAACTTTCATTATGAATCAGTCTAATTTGGTATGGAATATCATGACATTGGTGCAACCAAGCACCTTGATTAAAAAACTAGTAGTTGTGTGTAGCTTACGCTACTCGCTATGTAGCTTACGCCTCACGCTTCAAAGGGGTGAACGCTATGCTACACGCCCATTCGCTATTTAAAACACTGGTTAATATCTTTAAAAGTGAACTTCTGGGCATTCGCATGAGATGTGGAGGCTGGGTTTTTGCATGGAAAGGGTTGAGATGTGGAGGTTGGACGATGTTTCTAAGTGTAGGTTCAGATCTTTCCCTTTGACTTATCTGTGCCTTTATGCATTGGGAAGTTGGCTAAGCATATGTGGGACAAGGTTATCAAGAGGATCAAGAGGAAGCTTTCCAACTGGAAGCATTACTTACCGTCTTTCCTTGGGCGGGCACTTAACTCTAATCGAATTTGCCTTCTCCAATATGCCGTTTTACTTTTTGTGCTTTTCAAATGCCTTAATTGGTCTTGGACAGATTGGAAAAGCTGAGATGCGATTTTCTATGAGATTTTCTATAGAAAGGGTCGTAGCAAAAGTACAAGTTTCATGTCCTCAATGGGGAAGAAGTTTGCAAGACGATGGCCGATGGTGGTATAGGTATCAGGGTGTTGGGAGCCATGAACCTAGCTTTATTAGGTATGTGGCTGTGGAGATTTGTCACAAAAGAGGGGAAATTGTGGAGAGAGGTTATAGCAAGTAAATATGGTATCCAGGTGGGAAGGTGAGGGTATCCAGATGTTTTCTCTATACCGGGCCTCAAGTTTATAAAAGGCGGCTGCCCAAAGATCTCCTAAGTTAGGCGAGGTGGTGTTCTTCTCACTTGGAGATGGGAGATGTGTGCGCTTTTGGGAGGATGTGTGGGGTGGAGGAAGATTGTTGCAGGAGGATTTTCCAAGATGGACCCTTTTATCTCCAAAAGGGAACATCACAATAGCTCATTGTTATTCCATCTGCGGGGTTTCAGTGGTGTGGTCTCCTCCTTGTTAAAGGGACCTATTGACGAGGAAGTGGGCGATTTCGTTATGCTTTGGACCGGTTGCAAGGTTGTTTCCCCTCTTTCAGTGTGAATGACTCCTTGGTGTGGCAGGCGCATAGCTCAGGGCAGTTCTTGGTTCGATCTTTCTATTGCTTAATTCGAAATCATCTCAGATGCCGCAAATTACCCGTTCCACTCTTGGTTTTATGGTGCTCTCCCTAAAGTGGCAGCTTTCATCTGGCTGTTGGGCAGGAAAAGGGTGTTGACCATAGATAACCTCAAAAAACAATCCATGATCCTTCCCTACATTTGTGTAATGTGTATGGCCAATGCGGAGTTGATTGATCATCTTTTCATCCATTGCCCTTTCTCTCAGAAGGTGTGAGAGTGCTTCCTTGGAGTTTTCAATACCTCGTGGGTGATGTTGAAGTCTGTGGAAGACCTCTTGTGGGCTTGGTATGGCAGAGGAGTTGGAGAGGAAGGGGAGGTGGTGTGGTGGCTTGTCTTAGTGGTTGTGCTATGGCCTGTGGGTGATTTGGGGGGGAGCAGAATATGCATTGTTTCTAGGATAGGAATGGACTGGTGGAAGAGTTGGGGAGGCAAAATTAAAATGGAAGTGGTGGGTTGGGCGCCCAATATAAAGGTTGTGGATGTTTGTAATGTTTTGTCTCTTTTTGGGTGGTAGTTTGGGGCTGTATTCTTTTCCTGTCTAATTTTGTGGCAGGTTTCCTTAATAAAATTTCATCATCTTTAAAAAAAGAAAGGATGGTGGTGACTCTTACTCCTCAAATGAGGCTATGATATACAACTATCCCAAACTATTGAAACTGTCAATCCTGCTGTGGATAGATCATATCTGTAAAATCGCTTTGATAACGCAATTTTGACCTTCAATTAATGGCTATCAAAATGGATGGTTAAAAGCAAAATAGCAAGCAATCCAAATTCACCATGAGAGATATATTACTTATCCTCTATCCACGAGGGGGCCTATCACATAAACGGCTTGGATGACCGAAGAGGATCCAATACAACGGCTAGAGTCCAGACACCTCTTACTGCTCTGCACCAAAAACTAGTAGACCAACGTTCCACAAAGGCATCTTAAAAGAAGGCCGAGGTGGTTTAGTAAGACCATAGTACTACGCGTGTGTAAAAATGCATTGCAGAAGTGCTAGAGGGCTCACATCTAAACTATCCATCGCACAGGTCCCAACATGTTACATTCCTCTTAAAAGAGTTACGGTGTGTCAGGCCATCAAGTAGTTCACAATTTCTGATGATGTGATATCTGTAAGTGCTCCATTTACCAACTATAGCACCCTTAGAGTGGAGCCAACCTGATGATCCATTGCATCAAGCATACGCGTGGACTATCGCATGTGCCCTGCCCACCCACCCTATTGTTCGAGCTCTCTTTTAATGGATAATCTTCTCCTTTGTAAGCCCATTACTTCGTTTTCTCACAACATTCAAAGCTATGGGTAAAAGAATGGAGTTTAGTATAAAATTACCCTTCGTAAAAGGAATCCAAAGAATTGATGATCATGTTTTTGCAATTGTGCTTTTATTACGAATGATTTTGTTAAAGCTTACACCTGTCTCCCATGTATTAAAGAAAATCTTCTATGGCCAACGAGCCCACAATTGGTTACCTCTCCACATAAAAAGCAAAGGATCAAGCTTATATGTATCTTGGACGGGCATGGGAAATTGTCCTTGATCTGAAATTTTATTCTTAGATTTAGATCTGAACTGTTTGTTTGATTGGCCCTTGGTGTTTAGATTCCCATATTTTAAAAATCACAAACAACTATACGAACTTGGTCTCCCAGTCAGAGGATTTTTTTTTCCCCTTTGGAGTGTGAATTGCTTTTTTATTTTTATTTTTATTTCTTTAATTCCTTACCATATTGTCAGTTGATAGGCCTACAATAAGATGGTCAAGATCTCTGCGTAACGGCCGTTACGTGATACGGGGATGTAGCACCTGTTCCCTTAACAGCCTTAACGGTTCTGATATAGTTTCTTCCATTAAAAATAATTTTGAACGTTACAGGGTCGTAACGGCTGTTATTGGCCATTATGGCCCATATCGTTATGGTCGTTATGGTGGCCGTTAGGACCACGGTTATCTTGAGCTATGGACACTTCTGACAAGGGCCTACCTTATGGATAGTTCAAATTAATCCATGTGTGCCATATGTATTGCTTGGATCAAGGATACTCAGAGAAAATACCACATTGACCATTTTATTGCACTGACCTTCTCTATTAGAAATGCATTTCACCCCTTCAACAACCGATGTTGTGCGCTTAGGGCTCACTCTGTTGTGCGAATGATCTATTCCTCTTCTCAGCTGGCCATCCCTTTCCTCTTCTTAGCTGGTCCATGTAGTGGTTTCACACACCGAGGGTAACTGTTCAAGGAGTTGGTGCCAACATCGTAAAAAACTAGAGATATGTTAGACCCATGGTGTGCCGTAAAGGCTATTACGGGACCATAAAGGCCATCACGTAAAGCTAATGGTGGCAACTGTTACAAATTATGGGGTCGTAAAGGCTGTAACAGTCGTTATGGAAAAATGACCTTGTAAAGGCTGTTACAACCCTGTAATGGTTTGTTATGCCCCCCGTAATGGTTCCTTATGGGGCCGATACAGGTTCTTCGGATTTTTTTTTTTCTGTAAGAGAGAGAGAGAGAGAGAGAGAGAGAGAGAGAGTAACGGCTGTTACAGTAATAGCCGTTACAACCCGTATCGTAAAGGTAATGATGGTGGCCATTATTTTTTTTTTGAAAGATAACAAATTTATTAAAGAAGCCCTCAAAGAGGGAAAAGAATACAAAACCCCAAACGAACACCCAAAAAGAAAAGGGGGAAGCGAGACGGAACTGCCTACGCAGAGCCGGCCCACTCTTTCACAAGGGAAGAGATTCTAGAAATCACTACGGGAATCCCTTCCTCGACATTTCAAAAGCATCGCCCGTTCCTAGATCCCCAAATAGCCCACAAAATGGCCATGAGAAGCAAACGCCAATGAGATTTAGAAACCATTCCGCCCCTGCCTCCGTGCCAAGCCCATAACAAGTCGTGAGCTGATTTTGGCATAACCCAATCCACCCGAATAGCCGAAAGAAAATAGTCCCATATTTTCTTAGCAAAAGGACAGTGAATAAAAAGATGATCAATCGACTCTTCGTCCCCCATGCACATAAGACAAATATTTGGGAGGATCATCGCTCTCCTTTGAAGGTTGTCGATCGTAAGAATTCTCTTCCTGCTCACTAGCCACACAAAAGCTGCTACCCGAGGAGGAGCCCCGTAGAACCAATGATGAAACGGGTGCGACGGGACAGAAGAAGGGGGCCTTGAGGAGACAAGAGAGTAGAGCGATCTAACCGAGAAGCCATTTTTGGTATCCAAAATCCAAACTACCCTATCCTCCTTAGAGCTTTGAAGATGGAACTTCTGAAGGACGTTCAACAAGGCGACATACTCGTCGAGCTCAATCTCCGTCAAGTTCCTACGGCAAGGAATATTCCAAACACCCTTCTCTCCCATAATCGAAAAGCATTGGGAGACTCTAACAAATCTGTCTGGGGCAAGAGCTGCAATCAAGGGGAAGGAAGATTGAAGAGTTTGTGACCCACACCATTTGTCTGTCCAAAATCTTATGCGAGAACCACTGCCTAGATCGAAGGATATACCTTGCTTTACCCAGTGTCGAGTCGCCATGACTGCTTTCCAAACTGCTGAAGATCTATAAAGCGAGGAGGCTTTAACGAACCAACCACCATCTTGAACGTCATATTTGGCCGCGATTAAATTTCTCCAAAGACTTTGTTCTTCTTCACAAAATCTCCAAATCCATTTCCCCAGAAGCGCATAATTCATCGCCCCTAAGGATTTTATACCTGCTCCCCCTTGGACGATTGGTTTACAAACCTCCTCCCATCTTAACAGGTGGAATTTCCTCCCATCCTTTGCTCCATTCCAAAGAAAGTTCCTTCTGAGAGTCTCCAGTTTATTCAACACAGATGTCGGGCATCTGAACATAGACATGAAGTAAAGCGGCAAGCTAAACATAACCGATTTAATCAATGTAATACGGCCCCCCAGAGATAAGTATCTACACTGCCAAGCATCTAATCTCTATTCAAATTTCTGAATAACCTTATCCCATAAATGAAGCGCCGGCTTCCCAATGCAAAGTGGAAGACCAAGGTATTTTGATGGGAAAGATCGTGGTTGACAGCCGAAAGCCGAAGCAATTCGAATCAGATCTGTCTGATTAACATGAATACCAAGCATCTCAGATTTTGTCGCATTAATTTTTAGGCCCGAGACAGCTTCAAAACAAACCAATATTTTCCACAGATTCTGCACTGAATCCATCTTTGCGTCACAAAAAAGCAGCGTATTATCCGCATACTGGAGGTGAGACACCCTCTTTTGAAAACCCGTTATCTGAAAACCAGTGAAAAGACCGTTTTCTTCTCCCCTTCTAAGCATGTTACTCAAAGCCTCCATGATTACCACGAACAAGTATGGAGACAAAGGATCTCCCTGTCTAAGCCCTCTAGAAGCTCTGAAGAACCCTTTTGGAGAACCATTAACCAAGACCGAAAAGGCGGCAGACTGGGTGCACGCTCTGATCCATCCTCTCCACTTCTCCCCGCATCCCACCCTTTGAAGCATGTAATCAAGGAAACCCCAGTCAACGTGGTCGTAGGCCTTCTCAATGTCCAACTTGCAGATTACAGCGCTCTTCTTCTCCCGATATCTAGCATCGATACACTCATGAGCTATAAGAGCGATATCCAATATTTGTCTCCCCTTCAAGAAAGCGCCCTGGCTTTCTGAAATCACTGTTGAGATGGCATTCTTGAAACGGATAGCTAGAATCTTAGCCAATATCTTGTACGGACCTCCGATGAGGCTGATAGGCCTATAGTCTTTCAGATGTTCGGCCCCTTTCACCTTAGGAATTAGAACTATAAAAGTTGCTCCCATCTCAATCGGAAGACGGCCCCGATCAAAAAATTCAGTCACAAAGTCCATCACATCTTTTCCAACTACATTCCAAAACTTTTGAAAAAAAGCAATTGGAAAGCCGTCTGGACCTAGAGCCTTATCCCCACACAGCGTAGCCAAGGACGATTTAACCTCATCAATAGTCACCGGTCTTTCCAAGTCGGAAGCCTCTTCGGCAGGGAAATGAGTAAAATGGAGATTATCCAATGTCGGTCTATTCCATGTATCTCCCGAGAGAAGATTTTCGTAGAAGGATACAATGTGATCAGATATACCTTCTTTTTTAGTGATGGGTATTCCTTCGACGATGATACTACTGATTCTATTCGCCCGAGTTCTAGAAGTAGCGATGTTATGAAAATATCGAGTGTTCTTATCTCCTTCCTTGAGCCAAGTTGCTCGCGATCTCTGTCTCCACTTTATTTCTTCCTCCCTGACCCTCGCTGCATAATTTTGAAGTAAATTTGTCTTCTTTAACTGTTCATCCCCTGAAAGCCCTACGGTCTCTTCCAACATATCCAGCTCGTGAATGTCGTCGGCCCACTTATCGAATACCTCTTCTCGTTTGCCTAACACCTCCTTTTTCCACCACCTCAATTTCTCCTTCAACATCTTTAGCTTTCTGAATAGTTTGTAGCCTGTGAGACCTCTGACCGAAAAAGATGACCACCACTCAGACACAAGGTTATGGAAACCTTCTATCTCGGTCCAAGCGAGCTCAAACCTGAAAGGTTTCGAGCCCCAATCTTCCTCGTCAGTTTGCAAAACGATAGGCCTATGATCAGAGATGATCCTCGGGAGACCCCGCTGAAAAATTAGCGGGAAAGTTTCAGACCACTCAGCTGAAAGAAGGAATCTATCCAGACGCGACATAACAGGTTTAACTTGACCATTAGACCAAGTAAAACGAGCTCCTCCCAACGGGAGATCAAGCAACTGATTTTTGGCAATCCAATCAGAGAAAATCTTCATGCTTTTAGTCATCTTGTTCCCACAAGATTTCTCAAAAGGGTATCGCACTACATTAAAGTCTCCCCCCAAGCACCAGGGATCCTCCCACTTGTTTCTAATACTGTCGAGCTCTTTCCAAAAATCTTCTCGCCCCTGATTTTTACACGGCCCATAAACAGAAGAAAAGACCTAGCGAAAACCAGAAGATGTGTCAAGAAGAAGAATCGAAACCGAGAACTGACCAACCCAAGAATCGATTTTGCTCCATCTGCTAGCATTCCAAGCAACACAAATCCCCCCCGCTGTCCCCTCTGCATCAAGCACAACCCAGTCTCTCTTTCATTCCCCACAAAGAGTCGAGCGTACCTTTATCAAAATGTTGAAGTTTCATTTCCTGAAAAGCAATAATATCCGCCTTTGCGCTCCTGCAGAATTTTTTAATTTGAGCCCTTTTGGTCCTGTTCCCCAATCCACGAACATTCCATGATAGAATAATCATTGATCACCTTTCTTCCCCGATCTGGCCCTTTTTCCTCCTGATTTCCTGTCGTTATTATCATAATTTATGGAGCACTCAAGTCTTAGCAATTCTCTGCACCCTTTAGTTGTTTTCATGGTTTTGTCGTGTTGAACCTCCGCAAAATATGACGACGCTCTTGCTTGAACAAAAAGAAAGAGAGCCTTTACATCTGCGTTTGTAACTCCGTAGGACATTCCGACATAGCCTCCCACTCTTTCCAAAACATCCTTAGCCCAAGCACGTTGATCTGCCGAGATCCCAGGGGGAATCTCTTGCTCCACCAGTTCATTCTCCTCCTCTGCAAACTTGGAGACCATATTCATCTTTTCCGCACACAATGGGGTGATGTCCAGGGCCTCTTCAAACGTCTCACCTTCTATCTCCGTTCCTACCAGTTGTAACTGTTCGTCTTCCTCGTCTGCATCGCTACCTGAGCAGTCCTCCTCTCTGTTAGACGACGACCATCTGTCGTCTCCTGAATCGCTGGAGTCCTCTCTGTTCGCTGGGGAAGAAGAAAGTGCCTCGCCGTTCCAGATCTGCTCGTCTGCAGATGGGAGTTGTAAGGGCACCTCTAATAAGCAGTTTGTCCCGGGGGAGTTGTGCTGAGGCACGTGCTGAGGCTCGCTCGAGTCCAAACGTGTGGAAGGTTTAAGTGGTATACGTGCTGTCTCCCTCCCCTCAATACGTGTTACACGTTCGGAAGCTTCTTCGCCAGACGCACGCTCGCTATCGTATGCGTGTAGAGACTTCGTGGTAGGCTCGGTTTCTTTTAAAACCTGACGCGTGTCTATTTCGACGAGGCCATCCGTTCGATTGTCAACACGTAGGTTCAGAAATGGTTTAGGGTCCGACCCTGCTTCGTTCGTACAGCGGTGCGATTCCTCTCCTGCTCCTTCAGAATTAAGAAGGACACGTGTGTCTCTAACATCGAACACTGCCTCACCGACTCTGGTAGGACTAATGGCCATGTGACACGTGCCCCTAATCGAGTCCGAAGCTCCTGCGGAGTATTGTGTAGCAGGTACTTCACCTTCTTTCTTGCTACCATCGCAACCATCGCAACCAAGCGACGCATCTCCGGCTTCCCGAAGTCTCCAGAGATCCCCCCACCTTGGGTACATACCATCCCCTTCTTCCCGCTGGACTGGAAGCACGATCCTTCTATCTCCTGCAATAACTAAAAGGGAATTAGGGTACGCGGTACCCTTTTTGGCCTTGATGCGAACTCTGATAACTCCCACCTCGTCGTTGAGCTCCGTCTTCGGATCTATTTCCGCAATCTCTCCCAAACAAGTTCCCGCAGCAATAAAGAAATCATAATTCCAGAGTTCCATCGGAATCGACCATATCAGGAACCAACGTGATTCCAAACCGAAATCTGAGGAATCTTCCCATTTTTGTATCTTGAGGACAGGGCCGTCCCTGTGAAGAACCCCCGCCATGATTATGATGTCGATGTTGGCCCCTGGACAGACATTAATCCAAAGATCGTTATAATTGATGGGTTTTATCGTATACATCTCTGGCTTAAGTCTGCAGCATTCATCCAACCAGGCCCTCACTTGTGAAATAGAAGCTCCTTGTTTCGCTGTAACAACGACTGAAGATTGGAGGGAGGTCATAGACTTGGCTAGAACCTTGTTATCTACTCGTATCACTTTATCTCCCCCTTCTGTTCCTGTATCAACCCACATCCCCGACGATGGATTGTTCGGTGCCGCTTGTCCCATCGATCCGCCAACATCAGCAGATGTGGATATATTTCCTTTCCCTTCAACTACCTCTTTGAAGGATTTTTTCCCTACCTCTTCTGAACCAGCGCACCATATCTCTCTCCCGAGGGCTGCCGATTCTTCCGTTTCCTTCCCTTTCTGATTATTCGAGGAGGATCTCCGGATGACGGACGTTGATACTTTGGATTTCATTTCCAGACCAAATCGTGCTCTCTGAACTTTGAGTTTTGTGCCTCCGAAACTCTCCTCGTGAAGCATGTCCACTGCTCTCCCTAACTCCTCTTCCGAACTCATCCTAACAAATGCGAAGTCCCTCGGGGTCGAGGTCTTCCTATCGCTGGGAAGAACCACATCCATAACCGCCCCATCTCTACCAAAAACTCTCTCAAAGTAGATTGGATACCATCTCGACGGAAATCCTTTGACAAACAAGGTTGGATATGCTGCGATGTCATTCTTCCCTCTTTCCTTTGATCGAGACTCCTTCCCTCGGCGTACTATTGACCACCCTTCTTCTCTATCAGCTCTATCTTCTCTATCTTCTCTATCCCCCATCAGCTCTAGAGGGGGATACGATCTTCTCTATACAATCTTCTCTGTACACAAATGTCAACTTGATGAGAAGTTTTTAATATGGTGGCCATTATATCCACCCTTACCATCACGAAATACCTTGGTTAGACCTAGCCAAAAATAAATTTTATTTCTAAGCATTCATTGCTTTAAGCATTAGTTGTTGTGCATTCCTATCATTAATTTATTTTTTCTTTCTTTGTTGTGGATATTCCTAGCATGAGTTGCTCTGCAATATTTTAGGAATGTTTTTCTCTAGTTCTTTATTGTGCTTATTAAGTTTGGAGCATTTCTTTGGAGGTTAGATATTCAAAGAGGTTTGTGTTTTGTCTAAGTTGATTTTGGGGCTGGAATGAAGCAAAGAGTTAATTTTAAAGTTAGTGATGCAAGACACATGATTTAATACTAGCATGCAACGTGGAGATTAGGAAAAAGCTCATAAAGTAATTCAATTAACAAAAGATGTTAACCCACCACGTAATTTAGAGTAAACAATAGGAAATGAAGTCTGATTTAACCTAAATCACATGCCCGCATGCTAAGAAATCACATAAATCAATTAAAACTAGGCCTGATGGAAGGATAGAACTTCCAACGTAGCATAGACACGTTCCACACTCGAGGGGTTGACTAGGTTCTAGGATTAGGGTTAGGAAGGAGAAAATTTGAAATTTGGGAAATTACGGTTCACAGGAATTGATGATTTTGGAATTAGGGTTTTTAGAAATTGGTGAAAATAGGAAATTGGGAATCTAGGGTTTAGGGTAGGGTTAAAGATGGAGAATCAAGGGGTTTTGATGGGAAAAGCAAGGGAAAATCAAGGGATTGAGTGTTGTCCATACGATCAACCTAGGGGCTTGCACGTGTGGCTGTATGGTCATGTGTGGGTCGTTGGCCAGGGTTTTGGGGTCCTCAATGGTTGATTTCGATTGTGGTTGAAGTTGAATGATGAAAAGTTGAAGAAAAATATGATTTAGATGGTTTTGGATGGGAAGGAAAAAAGACAGATGAAGTTTTTGAGAAAATGCCTCTTTTGGGTTGAAATGAAGAGAGAAGGAAGAGGATATATGGAAGCCTCGCACCTCCGTTGAATGGGAATGGAATCACACCACGCTCTCCCCAAACTAGAAAAACATAATATAAAGCTCATAAAAAGGTTCAAACTGTAAATAAACTAAATCCTAATAAAAACTAAGACATCTAAGTTCTAAAGTATCCATGATCGAGGCGGACCACGACCAAAAGTAGTCAAATGGCCTGATACGCGCAATCCAACGGTCCGATCGATGCATGCACTCGATTAACAGTCCAAACTCTTTAAGAATGCAACCCAAATGCATCTTCCTACTGTAGAGCCTTCTAAAATGCATCAAATGCATGTGAGGCCTTCAAAACGGCCCACTCGGGCCCACGTAGTGGTCAACCATCTTAGGGAAACTGGTGATGATCTCCTCCTCCTCCGGTAAACTCTCAATGGTGCTCTGATGTCCTCATTAATTAGGTTCCCCATATATCTATGGGTGCCGGTATTGAGCACGACAAGGACTGGGTTCAGCAAGAAATCAATATTTTTAGGATAAAGGTAGAAAGATTAAATTAGGATAAAATTACTTGCTAAATAATATCCCTATTAGTATGATTCACCATAAATCTTATTAACTAACCACTTTTGAGTTCAGAGTCCTAGTAGATTTTAGGATGGAGGATACCTTACCCTCGTCCAAGTATCCATATCCAACTCGGATACTCAGTCTGTTTGAAGGATATGGGTATCATAGCTTTTTATAAAGATTCTCTCTCAAAAGGAACTTCACAGAGAGAGGGCATTGGCTAGGGTATTTCTTGAGGAGAGTTGTTGAATTAGAAAGGGGCTATTACTAGAAACTTGATTAAGGATTCTTATTCTGTACTTGGGCCCTACTTAAGTCCAGGGGTAAATTTAGTAGGTGCCAAGTGATTAGGGGTTTAGATGTGGGTTTTTGTTGGTTGCTAGTGTTGGTTTTCAGTACTACTTTAGACCAAGTTGAATAAGGGAACTGTATGAGTGTTTTAAGGCGATAAAAGGGCTTTTGAGAGAGTCAATGGCTGAGATTTTAGGAACTATTTTACTTGGTCTGGTTTTTGTATGTAGTTGCCATATTCACAAGAAGATGATTGAATGATGAAAGAAACCTTTTTCTTTCCTTACATGGTGGTGCAGCTCCTTCATTGAAGATATTCTTTCGAGCGGGAGTCCCTAATTAGTTGTTTGCCCAATAGTTCAGTTCCAGCGAGATTCCTATTCTGAGCTCTTTTAACCTAACCTAGGACGGCTTTTGTGTGCAATTTCTCAATCGATTCTGCAAACTGTCAGTTTTTCTTCCATAACATTGAGGAAAACCAGTTTCCAACACAAATTGCTTAGGATGCAAAGGCTATTTGGAACTGTCCCTAGTTTTTCATTTCAAGGAATTTTTTTTCTTGATTGTTTTCTCGTCTCCTCTCCCACTGCTCATTTTCTTAGCCATCCAAAGCAAACGTGCTTGTATGCATTCCAACTCATTCAATAGACTGGCCCCACCAAACATTCTATTATGCAAAAATCAGCCCTATCCAGTCGATCAAGTGGACCACACTTGTATTTTGCTATTTATCAATGGCAATGGCTATACACTGTTTTCTATGGTGCATTAAGTGGACTGTAAACTGTGGTCCAACCAGTTGTACTAGAGACCTCTCTCTCTCTCTATATATATACATGTGTGTGTGTGTGTGTGTGTGTGTGAGAGAGAGAGAGAGAGAGAGAGAGAGAGAGAGAGAGAGAGAGAGAGAGAGAGAGAGATGGGCAATAAAGCTAGGCCCTACATGATGAATGGCTGGAATAATCAATATGGACCATGCATCCAGTGTGTCACTGTTGTGATGGTTAAAGACACTTGTCAATGATTGTAATTGAACACGTGTAGTTTCAAGACAATAATTAGACTTATGTTTCAATGGCCCAAACTGTTTATGCATGAGATTTACTGTGGATGGAAGATATCCAAAAAACCCCTCAAATCAGACTTATTTAAAACCTCTAATCACTTTAACTCATTTCCTTGCAGCCAATCCTGTGGGTCCAGGGCCGGGTTAAGACTAGGACTTGAGGGAATAGGGACAGGTAGGGGTGGCAATGGGATAGGTAACACCTAGACCGACAAGGTCCTGGTATAAGTGCAATTAAATGGGTGTGGGCATGGGTTTTGGTAGAAATTTTAATGCGATTAATAATTGGGTCAGGTGTGGGTCTACCCTTGCCCAAACCTTGAAGCCGACCTAAACCTGGTTATGTTACACGTATAACACATATGCCCAATTCTTCGATTAATTTATAATCAAGAACAATAATTATAATTTTTTAAATAAAAAATGACAGTCTCTACAATGTTGTAGGATAAGCTCATTCTACAAGAGGGGTGCAACTTGGGTCAGACTTGACCCGAACCCGAACCCGACAAACCTAACCCAAAATTTTGGTTGGGTTGAGCTGAGTTAGGCTGTGATCAGGTTGGCTTGGCCTGGAAATCGTCAACGGACGTCTGGTTGGGTTAGGCTCGGGTTGAGGCCTTGAGCAACCCGACCGAATCCAAAGCCTTGTACATGGTCAAGCTTTTCTAAGGCCTCACAACTTTTATAGCCATTGAGCAGGGAGAATTTAAAAAGAATTGCTCGGATTGAAGTATTGATGAGAGATGAACTGTTTAATGGTATTGCAGTCAGCCATATAGATAAGGATTTTAATTAAAAATCCCCATATCGCTCGAGGTCTGCCCCCCCCCCCCCGTGCTCTCTCTCTCTCAACTCCTTTCTTACCGTCGACCCACGATCTCCCTTAATACCATTGCTGGCTAGGGAGAAGTAAAAAAAAGAATACACATACTTTTTTTTCTCTGTTTTTTTTTTTTTTTTTTTTTTTTTAATTTGTACCTGATTAGATAACCATGAAATCCTCATGTTTTCAGTTCGTGGAGAGCATTTTTTCAAAGTCGGGTCCGTCATAATCCAAGTCTAATCCATCAAATCCAGACACATGCTGATTTGGCAAGGTCCACTTACATTTGTAGGATTCAGCAGATCAGCATGATATGCCATCCAATAAGGATGCTCCACCATGAAATTGAGACCACTAAAGTTCAGGTTGAATGTTGATCCAAAAATTTTGTGAGCCACCAAGTGAATTTAGAGGTTTTGGGTTAGTTGTTGATTTTTTCTATGGTGTGGTCACCTGATTGTCTATTTTTTGGGAACCCTATCATCATAGTGGGGTTCACTTGATGTGTGGGTTGGATGGCATACACGGACCATAGTAGGACTCAAACATAAAGTACCTAAAAAGGTGAGTTGGAAAGTCAATAGAAAAACTTTGATACACTCACATTGATGCAATCAAGCCCTTCTCCTATAGCACCTTTGGATGACACGTCACATGGTCACACGTGCGTGCTATGGTCACATGTGTGGGTGGGCCATAATCTTTTAGCTTTTTATGTTCTTTTTGTTTTCCTTAATTAATAATAAAAATGGAATAACCAAAATTCTCTCACTTAAAAGTCTTAGCAACTTAACCATAGGGATTATTTTAGTTGTTCCCCATAATTAAAGTTTCTTACTTTGTTTCAAGCTTACTTAAGGCTTGACTTCAGACGTTTGAGGTATTTTTCCTTGAGTAGTAAAAGAAGTTCCAATGCTTTGTGTGATTAACCAGGTGGGTGTGTTGCGGTACTAACAGGGTGTGTGAGTTGCATGACTAACGGCTAACGCAATAAAAGCATTACCTTTCAGAAAAAAAAAAAAAAAGTTCCAATGGTTTGCTTTGGTGCCTGCATTTGAAGAGACAGAGGGAGAAACATGATCTTCTAGTCAAGACTAGAGGGTTGTATGTTCTACCAACAACCGTTGTTATCAATCTTCAATTTCCTTTGCATCCCCTTGAGATTGCATTACATGCATACCACGATCACTATAAACTAGTGTTGTGTGTCAACCTTTAGTCCATCACAATTTGCCATAGTATAAAAGTTTTTTTGCATGACTTTCCAATTTACCTTTTTAGACACCTTATGTGAGGCCTACAATGGTCTGTGTAAGCCAACAAACACACACATCAAGTGAGCCTCACCATAATGATGGGATACCCCAAAATTAGTATTATCCAGTCATCGGGTGACCACATCATAAAAAACAATTGACAACCACTCAAAAACCTCTCTAGTTCATTTGGTTTGACATTCAACTTGGACTTTGGAGGTTCCAATTTCATAGAGCTATCCTGTTGAATGGATCGGATGGCAGACATACTGCGCACACCATGGTGGGCCCCACACAATGTTGTAAAATATGGGTGCAACTTGGGCGGGTCGGGTTGGGTTGAGGGCCATCCTGAGCCCAACCCGATTTCAAACTGGTTTAGCTCATAACGGAGCCCTACCCGAGCCTAACCCATCGTGGCTTTAATTGGGTCAACCGCAGAGGTTGCATTGTTCAGATCACCGTCATGAGATGGGAGTAATCATGTAGATCCACTGGACCCCACAAAAATCAGTGGACCTAGCCAAATTAGCCTGAATCTGGATCTGGACATGGCTTGAGGAAAAAAAAAATAATGTTCTTCACAAGTTAGAAATGTGAGAATTTTGTGCATGCCATCTAATAGGGTAAAGATTAAAAAAATCACCTGCTTCCTTTTGTTCTTCTCCCTAGTCGATGATGAGATTAAGAGAGATCATGGGTCGACAGTCACAAGAAGTAGAAGGTATGGGTACGTTGCTAGCGTCCCCATGAAGGTGGGAATGTTAGCAAAACCAAACACCCATAGAGAGAGGGGGTTTCAAGTCCAAACCTTCCAATAAGTTGGTCCTGTAGAAAACGATATCTTGCCATTGATAAATAACAAATTACAAGTTCAGACTACTCAATGAGTAGATGTTGCTGATTTTTGCACAAAGTGATATTTATTGTGTGCCCAACCTATTGAATGGATTTGATACGAACATTGAAAGGTTGGAAGTTACCCACTGGGTGGACCATAACTTGCAGTCCAATTGGTTGGACTCAAGACCTCATATATATTTCAGATGGTGTGGCTCGCCTGAGTTTTGGATACGGCTGATTTTGGGATATCCCATAACATAGAGGGGACCCACCAAATGCATGGTGTGGGAAGCTCCCATGAGGTCAATTTTCAGCTTCAACTCCTGTCCCGCATCGGTTGGATGCATTGTTTTCATTCTCTCTCTCCTTTTTTTTTTTTTTAAAGAAATTGAGGTGTCCTCACTAGTTGGGTTTTTGTTGACCTTTTTTTTAAAGAAAGTCAGTGATTATATTTTACTTTTTTTTGGTTAAAATAAATTTATGATGTTAGAAATCCTATTCATCGACGTTTCTCTCATTCAGCTTGCTTATTGTACAGGTGTATATTCTCCCTCGGAAGGACAAGGTACATACTGACTGCAACTGGAAGAATGCCAAAGATAAAGACTAATCGTGTCAAATATCCCAATGGATGGGAGTTAATTGAGCCTACTCTTCGTGAGCTGGAAGCAAAGATGAGAGAAGGTCAGTTGTGACAATTTGGGGTTGGATAATCCAACACAGGTGTATAACCCAGCCATTCACATGCTGCCGCACCTACCAATGTGGAATGTTCGTGCCATATCTGAGTCGTCACCCTAAGAATCAGGCTAGTTGACTTCTATGTGGCCTACATTATGAAAGAAATGGATGGGAAAAATGGGCTGCCTGATGGGTGGTTTGGATGTTCTACAGGTGTGTGCCCACATTGGCACTTGTGCAGTGGTATGATGATCTGCTGCGTATGTGTGTGGAATTAGCAAATTTCTAATAGCTCTATGGATTTGCTTCTCTTGATTGGTGAGTCTGCATTATATGCTGATGCAAATTCAATGTTGTGAACAGCTGAAAATGATCCACACGATGGTAAGAGAAAATGCGAAGCGCTGTGGCCCATTTTCCGAATTGCACATCAGAAGAGCCGCTACATCTACGACCTGTACCATAGAAGAAAGGAAATATCCAAGGAGCTATATGAATTCTGCTTGGATCAAGGCTATGCTGACCGCAACCTAATTGCCAAATGGAAGAAGGTTAGCACCTGCATCATTATCTTTACTATGTTCTTACTTCTTTATATATATATATATAGGGGAGTGCCCTCCTGCTCAGTTCTCAAGAGAACTCGTGTGCACTTTTTGATAACTCATCACACATGATGTGAGCCCAAAATCTGAGCCGTCCACATGATGCAGCACCCAAAAAAAAAACCCCAGGGCCCAACTTTTACCTTTATCCATCACTTTGGTGGACCATGGCAAAAGGAAACAGTTTCCTCCCTTAATTTGCTTCTCTCTCTTCTACGGCCCACCAAAGTTTTGGATCAGGTTGAAAGTTGGGCCTCGGGGGTTTTCTGGGGCGCTGCATCATGGGACGGTTCAAATTTTGGGCTCGCATCACGTGTGATGATTTCTCAAAAAATGCTCACGAGTTCTCGTGAGCAAGTGAGCATTCCTCTCTCTCTCTCTCTCTCTCTCTCTCTCTCTCTATATATATATATATATATATATATATATATATATATATATATATATATATAGTTATATATATATGCTGTTGGAAATCCGGTTAGCGGAAGCACTGAAGAAGATCAAACAATCACCACACAAGCACTCAACGCAAAAGCACACGAATTTTACGTGGAAAATCCTTGCGTGAAAAAACCACGGCACAAAGCGACACCTCCACTATGAATCTCAGATGAATACAAAGCTAATCTACCTGCAAGTAGATCCCAAAGATGAACAAGGCACTCAAACCTCACAATCCTCTCACCTAAAAACCCTAATCTCATATTAGGACTCCTTGGTATTGCTTAGCATCAAGCCTAACACGATTAGGAAACATATTTATAAGAGGAAATCCGGAATTGGAAACAAGTAGCGCGAAAACCACGCAACAATTGAAATTCCGCAGGACCACCGACCGGTCGGCGACCGGTCGTCACTTGTCCAGAGAGATTTGCCAAAAAAACTTCATGCTGTTGCCTCAACTCAGACCTGTCCCCAGATCGGTTTGAGCACCCTGCGACTGGTCAGGCGACCAGTCTAAGCTCCCAACGACCGGTCTCAAAACGTGAAAAAACGTCCAGAGAGTTTCTTCACAGAAACTGTCCACTGGCCGATCGGTCGTGCGACCGGTCGGTGGACTCCATTTGTTGAAGGCTCTCTAATTGATGGACTCTATTTGTTGAAGGCTCTCCAACAAACTCCATCGAGGCGTCAACACATCGAACTATCTTCTCTTCTTTTCAAATCAGCTCCTCATCAATCATAGTCGCCGCTTCTCATGCATAACTGCGTCTTCGTCAAGCCTTTGCCAATCCCAGAGAAGTTACGTAGAACTTGAACTTCTCTGTAGGGACCACCTTGGTCAGCATATCCGTCGGATTCACGCTAGTGTGAATCTTGTCCAGAGTCACATTTCCTTCCTCAAGCACCTGTCGAATAAAATGGTGACGCACATCAATTGGTTTAGTACTTGAGTGATAAACAGAATTTTTAGCCAAATTGATAGCACTTGAGCTATCACAATTAACCGGCATGACTTCCTGTTGAAGCCCCAACTGATTTATCATTCCTTTCAACCAAACAGCTTCCTTGAAAGCTTCTGTCATTGCCATATACTCAGCTTTAGTAGTGGAAGGAGCTACCACAGACTAATGCTTAAACATCCAACTAATTGCTCCACCCGCTAATACAAACGAGTACCCTAAAGTTGATCTCCTATTATCTACACTACCTGCGTAATTAGAATCGACGTAACCAACCAACTTGTCCTTGGACTTTTCAAACTTCAAGACGTAGTCCTGCGTATTGAAGTAGCCATTTCACAGCTTCTCAATGTTGTTTGCCTGGGTTAGACATGAATCGGCTAATAACACCCATAGCCTGTGAAATATCCGGTCTTGTAAAGATCATGGCATACATCAAACTGCCCGCAGCACTTGAATATGGCACATGAGACGTAACATGTTTTTCTTTATCTATCTTGGGACATTGTTCAGAAGAAAGCTTAAAGTGAGCCGCGTGGGGAACGCTAACCAGTTTGGATTTGTCCATCTCGTACTTTTTCAATACCTTCTCAAGGTATTCTTCCTGAGATAACCACAACCTACTCAGCTTCCTGTCTCTATGAGTATTTATACCAAGAACCCTTTTTGCAGCCCCCATATCCTTCATCTCGAATGTCCCTGAAAGCTGAACACATCGATGTCAGACATGCTATGATTGACAATAAGCATGCCATCGACGTATAACACCAGTATGAGAAACTTTTTATCATTCAGTGTTTTGAAATAGACACAATGATCATACTCGCTTCTGGAAAAGCCCTGACTCATCATAAAGAAATCAAATTTCTTGTATCACTGCCTAGGTGACTGTTTGGCCCCTTGCACTGTATAACCCTCTGGTTGCACCATGTATATCTGCTCTTCCAATTCCCTATGTAGGAAGGCAGTCTTCACATCCATCTGTTCCAGCTAAGGTATCCCAAAACGGTTACGAATCGGCCGATACGTAAAGGAAACGGTGGTGGCCGTTATGCGTTACGGGGTCATAACGGCTGTAATGACCGTTACAGAAAAAACAAGCCGAAACGGCCTGTAACGGACCGTTACGGCCCCGTAATGGACCGTTGTAACGGTCATGTAACTGTTTTTCTCAGAAAATAAAAAAAATGGCCCTATCGTCCGATACGGGGTCCGTAACGGCTGTTACGGCCCGTATCGTAACAATAACATGGGTGGCCGTTACGGCCACTGTTATTGTTATGGAACACCTTGGTTCCAGCTCAAGGTCGTATTGGGCAACTAGCGCTAACACGAACTTAATAGATACTTGATTCACAACCGGCGCAAAAATCTCATTGAAGTCCACGCCTTCACGCTGAGCATACCCTTTCGCTACCAACCTTGCCTTGTATCTATCATGTTTCTTCCAAAAAATTCACTTACACCCTATCGCTTTTCGGCCTACTAGAAGCTCCACAAGCTCTCAAGTCTCATTCTTGTATAGGGAGTCCATCTCATCTTGCATTGCCGTCTTCCACTTTTTAGCATCTACATCCTGTAGTGCCTCCTCAAAGTTCGATGGATCCCTCTCATCTGTAATGAGAGCGAATGCAACGTTCGAGTCATCCCTGTACCTTGCCGGTAACCTGTAATCCCTGGGTGGATTTCTTCGCACAGGTGGCTGCTCCACTTGATCACGTACCTCTGTCTACGCCTTGATGTAGAACGGGTCGCTGATTATTTCATGGCCTAGATGGAGCAAAAGAAGACCGGTCGGGGTCGAAAGTGATCCGGACCGTCAGGATCGTAAATCGGTCGTATCTCACAATCCGGAATGAGTTATGGGACGTATAATATATCAATTTGGGGTAGCTCGAGCTACTTTAGCCAACCAACCCTGCTACGCCGGGTTGCCCAGGCTGGAATCGCGAGATTCGACCGTATCGACGGTCATTAGGCTAGTTTATTTTCAGTTTTACTATTTATAGTAAGTTTTAATTCGATCATAACTTTGCATCTGTAGGGCTTTAGAGTTAGTGCCCAACATGAAAAGGGCTTAGAATATTTAGTAGAACAACGTGGTTGAGGCCGTTTGATAACTTTCTATTTTTTGCCGAAAACCAAGAGTTCTAGTAGGATTGAACGAAATCTAATAGTAGTAAGTTTACTATTTATAGTAAGTTGCGTTTTCTAGGAGTTTAAGTTGGAGTTGGATTCTGATACTTTACCTAGGGTTAGTTTCCTATTTATATGCATTGTAATTCCGTTTTTATTCATTCAATCATCAATAAAGCAATTATTCGGAATTTATTTCCTCTTTTTATCTTTTATTTCTTCTCGTGGATTCGAGAAACTATCGGTTAGGGAGACGGTGATCGACCTACCACGTCCGCCCTGCGTCATTGGTATCAGAGAGAGATTTCTTCCTCAGGACGATGACCTCTAATGAAGGGTTGGATCCTCATCCTAAGGACAGTGCTCCAAGGGACTATCTAACGGCGACAGCTTTCGAGGCAGCATTCGAAGCAGCACAACGGGAGAACCGGTTGATCCTGCAAGGTATACAGGCGACCCTCGACCAGATTGCAATATCGCTAGCTCCTCTTCGAGCCCAAGGCGACCAACAATCACCAACAGTTGGTATACGGGACAATCCTGTTGTCCGTAGAGCACCCCAGGTGGATAATCATAGGGCTACACCGGACGATTCAGAACCAAGCGATGACGAGGTCGAAGACATTTTGGTACGACGACCTGCGCTAGGGAATGAGCATGTGGAACGAGCAGAACGAGATTATCAGGGCAAAGCTGATCTTCCCAGCTTTAATGGCCTACTTCGAATAGAGGAATTCCTCGACTGGCTGGCAGAGGTCGAACGATACTTCGACTATATGGAAGTGCCAGACGACAAGAAGGTAAAACTAATTGCATATAAATAGAAAACTAACCCTAGGTAAAGTATCAGAATCCAACTCCAACTTAAACTCCTAGAAAATGCAACTTACTATAAATAGTAAACTTACTATTTATAGAAGTCGTTCAATCCTACTAGAACTCTTGGTTTTCGGCCAAAAATAGAAAGTTATCAAACGGCCTCAACCACGTTGTTCTACTAAATATTCTAAGCCCTTTTCATGTTGGGCACTAACTCTAAAACCCTACAGATGCAAAGTTATGATCGAATTAAAACTTACTATAAATAGTAAAATTGAAAATAAACTAGCCTAATGACCGTCGATATAGTCGAATCTCGCGATTCCGGCCTGGGCAACCCGGCGTAGCAGGGTTGGTTGGCTAAAGTAGCTCGAGCTACTCCAAATTGATATATTATATGTCCCATAACTCATTCTGGATTGTGAGATACGACCGATTTACGGTCCGGATCACTTTCGACCCCGACCGGTCTTCTTTTGCTCCATCTGGGCCATGAAATAATCAACGACCCGTTCTACATCACGCCTCAGTATCGGCATGTATCTCATCTCTGTCATCATGAGTATCAACATGTTTTGATGTTTCTGGTTCCTTTGTAGCATCCTTACAAAACAAAGAACCCTCATCAAACTTGATATCACGGTTCAGGGTAATCTTCCGTGTGGCAGGATCATATATTCGATAACCCTTCACACCATTACCATAGTCCACAAAGATCCGTTTCTAGCCCTATGGTCTAACTTATCTTTCTCAACTGACAGTACATGAGAGTAAGCCTCACAACCAAAGACCCGCAGACTCGAGTAATCTAGCGTACGACCACTCCACACTTCCTCAGGAATTTTACATTCAATTGCCATAGAGGGTGACCGATTTATCAAGTAACAAGCAGTGTTAACGGCCTCAGTTCATAGCTCTTTGCCCAACCCATCATCACTAATCATGGATCGAGCTCTCTCCAAGAGAGTCCGATTCATCCACTCTGCCACACCATTCTACTCTGGCGTGTGGCGCATTGTGTTGTGACTCACGATCCCATCCTCTTTACAATACATGTTAAATTCCCTAGAAGTGAACTCACCTCCATTTTCGGTTTTCAAAATTTTCAATTTCTGCCCTGACTGATTCTCCACCATTGCCTTCCAATACTTGAAGGTTATGAAGACATCGGATTTATTTTTCAGAAAATAAACCCAAACCTTCCTACTATAATCATCAATGAACGACACGAACCACGATGACCCCCCAACAAAAATAACGGGTGACGGCCCCCATACAATGGAATAGACATAATCAAGCACCCTTTAACATACATGTTTCTCCATTTTAAATGACAATCTAAATTGTTTCTCATACATGCAATGTTCACATATACTAAAGTCTACAGATTTAAAGAAAAGAATCAAAGATCGTTCAAAGAGTACCTTCATGCCCCGCTCGCTTATGTGGCCTAAGCGTGCATGCCACATACGTGCAGACGTGGAATCCGCTGCAACTTGCTGCAGCTCTACCTACTGATGTGCTCCCGATCAGTCTGTAAATATTCTCATGCCTCTGTCCCTTCATAACTACAATGGCCCCCTTTGAAACTTTTCAGAACCGGTCAAAACCGGTGAACTTGCACCCCAATGCTTAGAGTGCACCAATGGAACCTAGGAACGTGCCTCACTTCTGTCAAGGTCCATTCGATCCCATCGAATATCTTGATGCACACATTATCAATCTCCACAACCTTGCAGGCGTAGTCATCGCCTAGAAATACCGAGCATCCTTCATACTCCCTGTAGGAAGTAAAGACACTCTTATCTGGGCACATGTAATACGAAGCCTCAGAGTCCATGATCCACTCATCGCTGAGATATCCAACATTTGACGCCGTTAAGACCTCGCACACGTCACTACCACCTTCCTCAGCTTCAGCGGTATTGGCTTCCCTAGAGGAGTCTCCTGACTTCTCCTTCTTATATTTAGGACTCTTGCAGTCCTTCTTCATGTACCCAACTTGGCCACATCCCCAACACTTCAACTTGCCTTTGCCCTTGCCCTTGCCCTTCGATTTGGATCGAGAACGTGACGTTCCTTCACCTCGCTCAGAATTCCTTCCTCTTATAATCAGTGTATCGGAGGAAGAATTAGCATCACCGCTTTTCTGTCTCATGGCCTTCGATTGAAGGGTTGAGACAACAGTCTCGACACTAATAGTGTCCCTACCCGCGCACAACGAGTCCCTCGGTGACTCATATGAACTAGGAAGCGAGTTCAGTAAGATTAAGGTTTGATACTCGTCCTTCATCTGCTCACCAAAATCAAGCAACTTACAAATCAACTTATTGAACGTGCTAACGTGGTCCTCCACATCTATCCCTTCCTCCATCTTCAAAGTGAAGAGTTGCATCATTAGATACATGCGATTTTCTAGAGACTTCTTCGCATAGATGTTCTCTAGCTTGGTCCATGTCTCTACTGCAGTCTTCTCCTTCATGACGTTATAGAGGATGTCATCAATAAGGCACAATTGGATCGAGGCCATAGCCTTCTCATTCATCTTTGTCCACTCATCATCTTTTATCTCGGTAGGTCGCTTTCCAAGGGCGTTCACGACCCCTTGCTGAGTTAGGACGACACGCATCTTCACCTTCCATAACTAAAAGTTATTTTTGCCCGAGAACTTCTCAACATCGAACTTCGTACTTCAAGCCATGAGATCGTTTCAGAAAACTCTTTCAACCTTCCAACGATAGCTCTGATACCACTTGTTGGAAATTCGGTCAGTGGAAGCATCAAAGAAGATCAAACAATCACCACACAGCCACACAAGCACTCAACGCAAAAGCACACAAATTTTACGTGGAAAACCCTTGCGGGAAAAAACCATGGCACAAAGCGACACCTCCACTATGAATCTCAAATGAATAAAAAGCTAATCCACCCACAAGTAGATCCCAAAGATGAACTAGGCACACAAACCTCACAATCCCCTCACCCAAAAACCCTAATCTCGTATTAGGACTCTTTGGCATTGCTTAGCACCAAGCCTAACACGATTAGGAAACATATTTATAAGAGGAAACCCGGAATTGGAAACAAGTAGCGCGAAAACCGCGCAACAATTTAAATCCCGCAGGACCACCGACCGGTCGGCACTTGTCTAGAGAGATTTGCCAAAAAAACTTCATGCTGCTACCTCAACTCAGACCCGTCCCCAGACCGGTCTAAGCACCCTTCGACCGGTCGGGCAACCGATCTAGAGCTCCCAACGACTGGTCTGACGACCAGTCTCAAAACATGAAAAAACGTCCAGAGAGTTTCTTCACAGAAACTGTCCATTGGCCAACCGGTCGTGCGACTGGTCGGTGGACTCTATTTGTTGAAGGCTCTCCAATATATATATATATATATATATATATATATATATATATATATATATATATATATATATATATATATATATATATATATAATCTATCTTCCATCCCAAATGTGGTGAATTTTTGGGTACACGATGGTGAAGGATTCTGATCATGTTGGGACTATGGTTTGGTATCAGACCATTGATCTTGTGGGCAACCATAGTGGACAGGGTTCACCAAAAGTCTCCCTCATCTAAGACCTTCAAAACTGGTCCTATTTTCTGTTGAGGATTTGTAGGGGGGCATTTGGATCTGAAGTTACTTAAGCTACTTACGCCTCAAGTAGTTATCTTGATTTCTACTTTTTAAACTGAAGTGATTAAGTAAACTTTAAATAAAAAAGTTAATAAGTGATCATAAACCAAACTCATCTCAAATGAGTTGATGAGGTTGCACTGAGGATATGATGTGGTTGCAAACCTATGTGATGATGTGGACCAATAAAAAAGCTGCAAACGGGGATTTCCTGTTTGCAGCAAACAAAGGATCTGGACTCATCTCAAATAAGTTACTTATCAACTGCTGTGAGTAGAAAAAGTAACTTATTTGGTGGTATCCAAACGGGCCTATAGCAACCAATTGACTGATTCAGAACTTCCTATTGGAGATTGTTTAGGTGTCCTGTATTGCTGGTGCCGGATAATCGAATCACGGGATTCCTATTTATGGAATCCTTGGCAAACTATACGTCCGATGAGACTCAGGACCCAAAATTTCCTCATTTGTTTTTCCATTACTTATTGGATTGAATTAGTGAAAAAGAAAACTCCACATTGGAAACCATTATTTTCTACCCATTCAGTTCAGCAGGTAGGGATGTCAGTGGATCTGGCTAGTTTCTGTGCCAGATCAAGCCCGACTAGATAATTCTGGGCTTGACATGGAGCCCAACTGGATCGGGCCAGGTTTCCAAAACCTGAGCCGAACCCAATTCAAAATTTTCAGGAATGAGTCCAGCGTGGTAATCATTTTCTACATGTAAGTTCATGGCAAGTAATGAACAATAAAGACTGTTATGGTGGACGGGACCTAGCCTGACTCAACCAGCTCTTATAGAGCAATGATCAACTTGAAATTATGAATCAGTCACGACCTTTTTTAGACCCACATGGACCACCACGGGGCCAGGTCTGACCACCCCCCCCCCCCCCCCCCCCCCCCCCCCCCCTCTCTCTCTCTCTCTCTCTGAGCCTTGCGTTTGACTTGCAGCCTGGGTATGAACGCCTCTGCTGCCTACGATGCATACAACCACGGGACCACAACTTCCAAACCACGTGTGTCTGCAGAGTGCCCAAGCACTTGAGGGAAGAGAAGGTTATAGAATGTGTACACTGTGGGTGCAGGGGGTGTGCCAGTGGAGATTGATCCAAACTTCTTCCCAGTATAATGACTATGTGATTGATTCCTGTAATTGATTTTCAAGGTTGGGATGAATCTCATCAGAAAGCATCACTAGATTCATGTGACTGTGTGTATTGGTTAGTTTTCTGGACTATGGGCTTGTTGCTCTCACCTAGGAACATACAGAATTGAGTATTCTGATATGTTTTCTTACCTTTCTGCTGTACAAAATCCTGTGGGGCCAGGCAGGCCTACCTGTGATCATAGTGGACCATAGGACATGAGGTGTCTACTATTGAAAGTACCCCAAATCAGATGACCAAAGCCATCCGGTTTGAGGACCTGCCAAAATAGATCGTTGACCATTTCTACTCTTACAAGCCATTTTTGTTTGCCCTTGATTGGATGGCTTTGATTGCCCAATCATGGTGAGCCATGGTGGGCCCCTCCTATCCAATGGTCATTACTCATTAGTGATAATCATGGGTTGGTCTGGCCATACATCCAAATGAAAATGGGGAACCACTCTCCAAACTATATATTATCAGATGGCTCCTGCAAAGACTGATTTCTTTTTGCATGGATTGCTGAATGCATTTTGGTTTCCACTTGTTTGTGATGAGATTGATTGCCTATAGCTTGAAAGTTCTCATTCGGCGGAGGATCCTGACTACCAGTTTCGTTGCTTCCTGTGTTGTTAATTTATTTACAGTCCATGCAATTCTGTAGAGTTGCCAATTAGGATCAAAGGTGGGCCATCTAAGAGGTAGGGAATCTGATGAATGGTTTGGATTGGTTAGCTATGCATTGATTATGGGACGAATATATGGGAAATCATGCACTTGTGGCTGTATTCTGTTATTGATGAGAAGGGCCTGTAAGACTGTCGAATTGATGGGCCACCTCTTGATTGGATCGCCAACTTTTGAGTGCTCGACGACAGTTAAACTGAGTCCATTCATTGGAAGAACAGGGGCCTCCAATTGGTTTGAGCTCTTATCCATGAGGCAATGATGAAAACATTGTCATGGCATATGTTAGAAAACCCCTTGGCAAAAAATTGGATGGCTCAGATTGTTTAATGTGGATGGGGGCCTAGCAGCATCAGCCAGTTGAACAGTTTGGATTTGTTGCAAGGGGGGTGGGTCCATCTGCTATATGCACAAAACAACTGCTGGTTGAGGCTAAAGCAGTGCGTGTTTCGTCTCCTTTTTTATTCCAGCATTTCAATGTCTTTTGTTATGGACTTGTAGAGGCGTGTGGATGCGCAAATATGGTTTTTTAAGTTCGTTCCTTGGATTTTTGCGCGGCGGTGAATGGGACCGCTTGGCTCGTCAGGTGGGCCATTCTTGTGTGAAAATACGAACCAAGAGACCATTGATGAACATAGTTGGCACACCTGATCATGAGCTGATGGGCCTTGTACCTGAGCATAAGAACATAGCCCGCTTTAATTAACTGCCCTATATCACGCTGGGGGTGGATCCAGATCCGAATCCCATTTGTGTGGCTAAGGCCATTTTGCAGCCTGGTTGATTAAGATGTAAACCAAAGTTGGGGATTGATTAAATCCCTTCACTCAAAAATTGCTCTTTGGAACGAATCAGAATAGTCAAAAGACTTTGCATCAAGATCAAATGATCCAACTCTGCCAACCGAGTCATATTCATAGTTCCAAAACTCGCTGAGTCAACTTGACTGGATAAGATTTTGAGCCTCAATACAGGGCCCGGCTCCGTTTTGGTCTCAGAGAGACTCATCGAGTTAAGGGCTCAGTTGACCCTACATGAATAGGTGCTCTTCGAACCGTGTCACTCGGTTTCTATATCTAGGGAAAAGCAATGCCCTTCACCGGTCAGGTTGTTGTGGTGAGTTACATTCTATATTTCTTATACTAATTAACTATTTTCAATCTCTATTTACGTTCCTACTATTTTCAATTTATAATATTTAAACATCAAGTTGGGTCGGGTCAACCCAACCCAGCTGAACATTGAGTCAAGCTTTAGGACTTTTAAACCATGCTCATAATCAGGTCCAGAACATTGAAGGCATGTAGAACATTGCCGACATCACTGAGGCATCCACAAAGTCTTCATCTGACTAAGTTAATCTAAAAGAGAGGCTAATTAAAACTTTAAGTTGAATATGTGAGCTTTGGATGATTGAGAAAAATGATGTTTCCAACGAGAGCGAAGAAGCGGAGTGAGATGTTTCCAAATCCTATATCTTGAGCAAAGTACTTCATCAATGAAAACATAATTTAACTAATGCATTCGTCTATGATTTTCGGCACCCCATGTAACATAAGCGTGATTGGGTAGCAAAGGGGAATGACCAGAGGTTGGAAGAAAGCTTGAAGGTGGAAAAAAGCCACCTGATAACGTCAATATTCCATAGATGAGAAACAATCTATTCTCTGTTAAAGAAGGTAGATAGAGCCAACACCCTGATCCATTAGCTCAAGTGGTAGACTGAGTGAAGATAACCTTGTTTCAACACTGAAGTCTTGGTATCAATTCCCAAGTGAGGGGGTTGCTAACATTGTGGTGTGACTAACAGTGGGGGTGGGTACACTAACAGTGTGGTGTGTGTACACCAGTGCATGGTCATGAGAAGGTAAAGTGATGGGGCGGCCAGCAGAGGCAATGAGGTATATCCTGCAGTGATAGGTAGGAAGTTTACTCTAGCAACTACAATGATGAGAAGATGTAGAATAGAGAGTAGGATCAAAGAGGCTGCTTTCATATCATGTAATAAAAAAGACTTGTATACTACAATGATGAGAAGATGCAGAATAGAGAGTAGGATCAAAGAGGCTGCTTTCATATCATGTAATAAAAAAGACTTGTATTTACTTATATGAAAGCATGAATACAATGTTGAGCGCATATCTACGCCTTCACGAGGTGGGTGGGTGGGTGTGTGTGTGTTCACCAGAGCCATAGGGGATTGTAGAGATGTTGAGAAATTAGATATTTACGCATACAAACTGTTTTGTGTGTGTGTGTGTGTGTGTGTGTGTGTGTGTGTGTGTGTCTATATATTTACATGTGCGTGCAAGCGAAATTCAGCTAATGCACAGGCAACTACATATGCCAGCATGGTAGACAGGTGAAATATTCAAGCCATCCATTCATATGAACTTCACCATGTTCCAGCTCAAGGATAAAGTTGGTCCATTCAGTAGTTGAGCTACGATATTAAAATTAAGTTGGAAGGGTTAGAAAACTTCAGCCTATCTTTTCACTACTGCAAATTCATTCGGTTACTAGTGGGTTGTGGCCCACCTGACAAGTGGACTGCCTGATTCTTCGTATAGGGAATCTACGTAGTTGATATCGCACCTGTCCAGCATGCTGGCATATTTGGTGGGGTGTGCATTAGCTGACTTGTACACGAGCATGGGCTTAGCAAAGCCTCATATATACAGTATTTAAATCAATGCCATCCTGGCACAATTTACCATTTAAACAGAGACTTGTCCACCTAGCATAGCATGATACTCAGAAGAATGACGAAAGTCTTAAGTGCCGCCTTCCGCTAAAATCTGTCAGGCATAGTGCAACACAGCTTTATTTAAAAAGAATCGAAGAGTTTTATGCATACTGCTCGGAAATTGTAAGAAATTCAGAGGTGGGAGTTCTTAGTTCTTTCCAAACAGCATACTTCCCTGTTCAGAATGTAGTTTGTCGACATAGGGCCACTTCCCATGGTTGGTCTATCCATACTATTGATCTAACGCCCCCTCATCATGGATGGATCATCACCCCAAAATCTCCCAAATTGGAAGATCCTAGCCATCAAATTTTTCATCCTTCATTGAAGTTCTGGGATTGATCCATGTGGGGGCCGTCAGATGCTTGGATAGACAACCATGGCCCCCACATCTAAAAACTAAGTTCTGGACAGGGAAGGTCCCTGTTCAGAACAAATAGGGAACTTGGCCTCTAGAAATTCATCATTATAATCATCATTAAGTACCAACTACATGAGTTCCACTACACAATCCTGTTAAGCCATTCCACTCTATTGAGGACCATATCCTCCATTAAACTATCAAAAGTCTTTTTTCTTACTACCTCCCGCCGCCACCTTCTTTGGGCCTTCCACTTGCCCTTTCATAGCCTTCAATTTGGATAAAAAGTATAAGAAATTATGCAATAATTACTGGTAGCTCCTATTGGATACAGAATCACAATTCCCAAATATTTCATAATGTCATTTAGGATCAGGACTCTTTGCTCCAACAAATACAACATTTTCATCAACTTTTTCTAATATCACAGGTATTTAGGAGAGAAAATAAAAGACATTTTCAACTACAATTTTGGAAACATTTAACAAATAAAATTAGTGGTTGACAGGAGCTGTTTTTTGAGAAGCTTAAAATTTTAACAGCTAAAACAACAGCCATAACAGCACATAACTTCAGTTGAAATCAATGCAACTTAATATTTGATAGCATTCCAATCCTACCTAACTGATATTTAAAAAATAAAAAATAAAAGAAGAAGAAAGAAGCTCAACTGCAAGACATCAAGAGCCTGTTTGGATGCACCCTCAGTGCATTTAAGGTCTAAATGCCATTTTGATCCATTACGGCATTTGATGATGTGAATTTGTATTTCTATTTGCGAACCCCCATCTTGCCTTCCGCTAGACAAAATGGGCACGAACGTCAACCAAGCAAAAACCAATCAGGTTGGTTTTTGCTGACTCAACTGAAAAAAAAAAAAAAAAAAAGCAGCCTTAAGACCCCCCTTTTCAGAAACTACCCTTTGAGGATGTGTGTCCAAACAGGCCCCGATATTCATGTAGTTTTACTATAACCAAACACTGTATCAACTTGTAGGAAATACACAATCCTGGAAGGTATCCCTGAGAATGTCCTCATCCAGATTTCGCCCTGGAAAAAAATATATATATATACATCAGAGATGCTTATCATAATTCTCTGAAGGAATGAACACAAAGCTAATGAAAATAAATTGAAAGACTAAGATTGTCCAAGTCTCGAGCTTTTCCTATGAAAACGATCTTGTTCATTCGATTCTCCTCCTGCTGCCATCTACAAGCTGGAACAACCTCATATATCTCCTTCACAGCCTGATGAACAATAGAGAATTAAAAGTTCAAGACTATTTGATTGTCAAAAACTCATGACTGAACAAAGGACTAGCTTTATTAAATGTTAAATGAGCTTTGCTAAGCACACACGTGTGCAAGAAAGCACATATACATGCTACAGATTTGCCAGCACGGTGCATAGGTGCGAGATCTAATCTATCCATCAGGTTGGTCCAAACTCTTACATGTTTTCCCAAAAATAAAATTTGGTCCAATTGGCATGTGAGCCCCAATATTGGAAACTGGTGGATGGGTTAGAAAACTTCAGCCAAGTTTTTCAGAGCCGTACATTTGTTTTGCCAACTGTGGCCCACCTGACCAGTGGATCAACATGATTCTTGGCAAGGGCATCAACAGTGGTGCTGTTCTGATGGATGGATTGGATCTTGGACCTATCATCCCGTGCTGCCACGTCTGTAGCGTGTAGAAGAACTTTGTTTCATACGTGTGTGGGCTTAGCAAAGCTCTTGTCAAATAAAGGCAGACATTCCAAACAGTACTGAGCATAAGCAGAGGGCTTGTTCAGGATCCCTCATGCGACCACCTAGCCCATTAGCTGCCTTGAGAGGCATGCTCTTCTTACTTCCTTTTATGGTAAGTAGGCTCGTCAACAGGCAAGGCCTAGGTTGGTTTTGGCCCAGATTTCGAACTGTTCAGCCCAAGACTGTAAGCTAAACCTATTCAGAATATTAATTTTGCCAAGTCCAATAAAAAAATGTGATTCTTCCAAGTGATTAAGCAACTCACTAAAGGTTTCCAGTTTGAAATAATTAAAATGGTATTATAGGATGAAATTACCTGTATAGTATGGAGGTGATCCGAGTTATGGACACTTAGAACACCTTTGCAACGATAGACATCCATATTATATTTCTTCTCCCAAAGAATATCCTCAAGCCACAATCGGACCTGACAAAATAACTCAAATTAACCATTTATGTAAACACCTAATTACATAAGGCCAGAACGCAGCTGATTTAATGAGGTATGCTATATTAAAGGGGAGAATGTTGCACAAAAATGAAAAGGGCAAAAAGCAAGAACATCATAATTATATTAGCCTTCTCCTTGGCACTGGCATTTAAAAGGTAGATTGGAAGAAGTTTTACGATCAGCGCTTCCCGCCAGACATCAACCTTCCTCTTTTACACTGGCCCTTGGAAACCGACCAAGGCAGAGACTCACATTGAAAACATTTGCATACCGACATGGTCCCACCAAGTACTAACCCCCAACCCAGCTATTACATGCACACCCCAAAGGGCAGGCAAACAGTGGGGTCATGAGACGCAGTTGCTAGGCATACCGCTTGGTATAAATCCTATCTCAATCTAAGTGTGCATGTTGCAAGAAGATTGAACCCCAAGATCATTGTTAGTGCACTTTTTTGTGGCATACTAATGCACCTTATTTGTCAATCACGTTCGTCCATGTGTTGTAATGTCGATTGAGTCTTGGCAAACCAAAGACAGAAGATTCAAGTGAACAAGTATCATCATGGAAGAAGCAACCGGTAAAAGAGATGCCTTGGTGACCCTAACCCTTAGAACCAAAACACCCAAAACCTTTAGATGACTTGGACCAATTAGTAAAGCCCTTAGTCATCTTCATTAGCCTTAGAACACTTAGAAAAATATGATAAGTTAAGATAATAAAAGAGGTGAAACCTGCTGTAAACAATCTGGCCCAGATAGCAGTTTTCGATTGCACTTCGATACCATTGA
Source organism: Liriodendron chinense (assembly GCA_003013855.2). NCBI lineage: Eukaryota > Viridiplantae > Streptophyta > Magnoliopsida > Magnoliales > Magnoliaceae > Liriodendron > Liriodendron chinense. The sequence continues at coordinate 4,814,723 of ML058510.1, read as the reverse complement.
ACTAAGATTTGATTGGTCTTCGATGCTATCGAAAACCAGTTCGAGCCATCGAACATGTCCAGCAAAATGTAAACTCTCTGACAGTTTTCGACACCATCGTACAGTCTTTCGAGCCATCAAAGTGACTTATTCGATGCCATCAAAACAGTGTTCAATGCCATTGAATTGGATGTCCAGCAACTTCAGAAACTCTCTGAACAGTTTCGATCCCATCGAGATAGGGTTTCGACCCCATCAAAGGAACTTTGATGCCATCGAAACAATGTTTGATGCCATCGAAGAATCGCGAATTTGCCAGTTTTTTTATCGTTGGAGGTTTATCTATAAAAGCAGGAGAGTTCGTTTTTGGGCTAGAGAGAGGGATTTTGAGGATTTAGAAGCCACCATTATTAAAGACCATTAGGAGCTCTAATCCTAACCCATTGTAAGTTATTCTCCTTGTGATTCATCACAAGCATGAAGCATTCGAAGCTCAAATGAGAATGATCTGGTCCCCTCTTGATCTCTAGGAGTTTAGGCACCTTGACCATAGGTAGATCCTTTGTCTAAATACACCCTAGAGATCCTTTAGGTGATTCTCCAACTTGCAACTCAATCATATCCTTAGGTTATAGAGAATTGCACCTTGGGCATCTTGAAGAAGCATCAAATACAAGGTAGCTGATCTTGGAGCTGGAGCATTGGCAACGCATCGGCGTCAGCGATTGGGGGAGCACAAAGGGTAGCTGATGGAAGCACGGGAGAGCGAAGATCAAGCAACCTGAAGTGGTGAATCAACGGGGTTCAAATCCGATAAGTAAGGTTGTTATTTATAAGAGTCCACATGCTCCTTCCTCATGGAAGATTGAGTATGAGAGTTTGAATTGCCAAACTCGATAGGTTCGGTTGTAGGACCTAGGCCCTTATGAGAGGGTTGAACCAAGTCTCTGTGTGGAGCCTCTGGCGGGAGTATACATATGTTTTATGGGTTGAGAGGAACCTTGTCAAATTCCTTAGTTGGGTCGAACCACTAAACACCTTAATAGGTTGGTAGGAACCTTGTCAAACTCCTTGGTTGGGTGAAACCATTAAACACCTCGGTAGGGTGGAACCGATTTAAAACACCTAGGTTAGGAGGAACCTGATTTAAACTCCCTAGTGAAATCCGGTGTGCTTAAGGGGTGAGTACTTGAACAGGGAGTGGAGTAAACATGTAGTCGAACCACTATACATGCTTGTGTTTGTGATGTATTTGAGCATATTGTTATCTTAGCATGTATGTTTAATTGCTTAATTATGAATGCTTGATAGCAATGTATGTTGGGCACTAGATATGCACATTCACACACAAGATGTATTTTAACTAATTAGTGTAGACTTGACGTTATATGATCTATTCTCATATAATGTACATAGTTTGCATAGATTAGGTGCTTGATTAAGTTAAATCTTATGTTAATCTATGCATGTTAGACTACGTACCTTAATTGCTTATTCATATGCTAGTCTTTGTAATTGGACCCACTTACGCTTGGAAGCCGAAGTGTTCTTGTTTACTTAGCTTAAATTGTAGAATAATTTAAGTAGGCGAAAAGAATTTCAAAAAGTTCCTAATCCCCCCCCCCCCCCCCCCCCCCCCCCCCCCCCCCCCCCCCCCCCCCCCCCCCCCCCCCCCCCCCCCCCCCCGACTTAGCCATAATTCTAGTTGCTCCGCTCTAAGCTTCCACACGTTTAGCGCCTGTAAGTGTTAGAGAAAAAGACGCAATTTCAGTTGCTAGATCCTGTCTCAATCCAAAAGTGCACGTCACAAGAAGAAGATTGGACCCCAAGTTCATTGAACCATTAAATCAATTCAATTGTTTGTCCAAACTATCCAATGGCATGGCGTCAATGTCTGTATTGTGTAGCTCAACAAACCAGCCTGTACGACCCTATAGATCTGACCGTATGGCTCCCTACGCACAAGCCCACAATCCAGATTCTATGCGATTATTTTCTTTGGATCTAATTCTTTGTTTATAGAATTTATCTGGCTACTTGATTGGTAACTTTACCTCAATTAGTATGCTTGATTTGTAGTTTAGTCAGGCTTTTGACTTTAGAAAGTACATGGAACACTGTATATAATTAGTAGGGGTCTTAATTTCCATCTCTTGATTAGCTAACATATTCCATAGAAATGTAAATGACATGGTAGATTATTGCATAAATAGCATCCTCAACTGTGGCTCATGTTGATCACTTTACATTGTCATATTGACCCATCATGATTCATGGCCCATCTCACACATGTGGCCGGACATGATGCTGTGTACTTGCTGCACTTTTCTAGAATAGCATGCATCTAGCACCTGTTGTTTGAAAGATACACCAATGACTGTGGGTGGAACTTCCATGAGATCCAATCCATCCATCAAATATGTTGCCTCATGTTGACAATTCAACCAAAAATCATGATAATCCAAAGCTCAGGTAGGCCACACCATAGGAAACAGGTAGAATGGAACCCCCATCATTAGTTTTGTGTAGGGCATATCATGATGTTTATATGCCATCCAATAAATTCATCTGATGTGCCTCGTCAAGATAAAATAATTAACCCAAAAATCCTAGTAAACTCAGGTGGATCATACCATGTGAATTTAGAGGCTTTTCTTTCTTTTTTTTTCTTTTTTTCTTTTTTGAGGTGGCCCGCCTTAGTGTTGAATCAACTGATTTTTGGGATCAAGGCCAAACAAGAGGTGTACCTGATGGACAGCGTGGATTTCACGCATGTTAAGTCATCTCTCATTACAGAAAGTAACCCTAGTATCTAGTGCAGGGTATGCGTTATGCAAGCTTTTTACATTTTTCTATGGTATAGTGCCCCGTACCACAGAACCGTATGGTGTGTAGTTTCTACTCCTAGATTGCATCCTTAGGTTAATCTGAACTGGTATTCTCATAATCTTGCTACATTGATCGTCCTGACCTTTGAATCTTGAATTTGAATTTGAATATGAGCCATTAAAAAAGCTAATTTTTATTGTTCGATGTTCACCTTCAGTTGCGTATGGGCCCACCATGGTTTATATATGCCATCCAATCCATTCATATGACACTTCCCATGAAGATGAAACTATGCTCCAAAAATCAAAATATTCTGGAACTGAGGTGAAACACAATGTGAATTTGGAGGTTTTAGGCATATGTTGCACTGTTTCCCATGGAAAGGCCCACCTGAGTTACGATCGGCATGATGATCATGATCAACACCTAAATGGGGTGGGGCACTTGATGGATCAGGTGGATGTCATCCACATGAAGTTGTCTATCCATACACGTAGTAAGGCAAGAGTTTTCAAAAGAGGTTTGCTTGAATGCATCCCAATGTATTGCAGTACAATAAATTGGGACTTTAGCCTTTGAATCTTGATAATCTTCCAATGATCCAAACCGTTTATATGAAAAGTCTCACTTAGTATGGTGGGAAAAAAAACAAATGAAAACTCTCAGCTGGATTATTTCAAACCTTTAATAATTTGGCTCTTTTGCTTTGAACATGAACGGTCACCATAATCTTCTATAATCAATGGGTTGAAATATTCAATCTGAGTTATTTATTTATTTTATTTGGGGACCCAAATCCAATGGCCAAAATCTTAATGTATCTTGTTATAATATGTCGGTATTTATTCAAGCAAGCCTCTTTAAAAAAGGGCCCAAATCCAATGACCAGATTCATAATTTGCTTATAACCCTTGCCTACAAGGAGGCAAAACCTCTGAGGTGCCCACTGTGATGTTCGTGTGGCATCAACTACATTCATCAGTTTCACCAACTCATGTTGAGACATGACCATAAAATGTGGTAGATCCAAAACTCAAGTGAGAGTGGAGATTGAACACCCACCATTGAATCCTTCATGGGGCCAATCTGATATTTGAGTTCAATCATCCCAGTGGGAATAACCTTATGAACAGTTTGGATGGCATATAAACATCAAGGTGGGCCCCGTAAAGTTTCAACAGTGGCTGTTTCCATCCCCACAATTTCATGTGGCATAGCCCACTTGAGTTTTGGATCTGCCTCATTATGCCACATGGACATCGTTTTGGGCTCCACAGAGCTTTGGCCAACAGGGGCTCCATGTTAGCAAAGGTTACATGCAAGTAGTGTCCAGTCATTTCCCTTTCTTTCCCAGTTTTTTGAAAATGTTGTTCCTCAAGCCTGGAAAAGGAAAGAAAAACAAGGCAGTTTCCTCGAAATTAGGCCCAAAATGGAAATGAACTTTTTCGAGAAATTTGCAAAAAGAAACAAAGAAAATGCCGTTTTCACAGAAACACCATTTCCTCATGTTTCAACAAAACCAAACAGGCCCTAAGAATATCAAGAAAGCAAACAGAAACAGAATGAGTGAAGATGAGGAATTCTCTCTCTCAGTACAAGGAGGATCCCCTCCCCAGATATCATCTATTTTATCCTTGTTACAGCTTTAAATACTAGAAGCCCCACCACCCAACCCACCCTCCCTCCTCCCTCTCTCACCATGCACCAAATATGGAACAACCTTACCAAAAAAAAAAAAAAAATCCTTACTTCAAAGTGTAGATCATTGCTGAAGGCTGAAGCAAACAAAGTGGATGCAAATGACTCTTAAGCAAGGTATCCCAAAATGGTTACAATATCGGCCGTATCGGCCGATACGTAACGGAAACAGTCATAACCGTTACGCATTATGAGGTCGAAACGGCCATAACGGCCGTAACGGACTGTAATGGCACCATAACGGTCTCGTAACGGTCCTGTAACAGTTTTTTTCAGAAAATAAAAAAGAGTTGTATCGGTCGATACAGGGTCCGTAACGGCCATTACAACCCATATCGTAACGGTAACGGTGGTGGCCGTTACGGCCACCGTTACTGTTATAGAACACCTTGCTCTTAGGGCCCGTTTGGATTGTAAGTTACTTAAGATAAGCCACTAATCTTGGTTACTAATTAAGCAGATAAGTATGTTTGGTAAACAACATACGTATTAGCCAATAAGTAGATAAGTATGTTTGGTTTCCAACATCATAGGTATTTATCCCTCAAGTATGCTTGGTCCCCCTCACATCCACTTCCATTATTCAAGTATGCTTGGTCCCCTTACATCCACTCTCCATCATTCAAGTATGCTTGGTCCCCTTACATCCACTCTCCATCATGGGGGGCCAACCTTTGATGTGGACCATCCAGCAGCGGGACCCATCCAACTTATTTCTCATCACTGCAGTCCATCCACTTTTTCCAAATCATTTCAGGGCTTGGGCCCTAAGGCGTGGCAGACCCAAGGCTTAAAGTGGGCCGCACCACTAAAAACCGTGGTCATTGAGCACCTGCCCTTCCTTGGGCCCACTATGGCGCATGTTGGAAACACACCGTCCATCCAACTTTCTAGCCCACTTCAGGGCCCGGGCCCAGATATGAGGCAGATCCAAAGTTCAAGTGGACTGTAGCGAATAAAACAGTGAGGTATGATCCCCATCCTTAGATTTTGTGGGGCCCACCATGCTTTTTCTTTGACACCCAACCTGCGGGTAAGGCCACGTGAGGTCTGGGTACAACCAAAACACAAATATCAGCTTGTTGCAAAGCTCAAGTTGCCCCATCTCATACAACCAAACACTCCCTGGGGCCCACCGTGATGCTTTTTTTGCTAAGAAACCTGTTGATTAAGGTCACTTAAACCTGGTTGAAGTGAAAACATAAATGTCAACTTGATCTAAAAGCTTTGCAGGCCCCACATCATAGAAAACGGTAGTGATTGTACTCTTACCATTGAAATCTTCCTGGGTCCACTTTCTTTCACACTGGGAGGCCCACCTTTATGCGTGAGTTGTACACACACCATCCAGCCATTTGTACCAGCTCACTTCAGGGTATGGGCTTAAAATCAAGACTTTCAAATTTCAGGTGGATCAAACCATAGAAAACGGTGCTGGATTTTCCACCGTTGAGACCCTTTTTGTGGGGCCCACTATGATGTCTATCTATCATCGAACCTGTCCATACAATCACCTGGACCTAGATGTGGGGGCAGGTCCCACAGATGGAGCAGATCCAAAGCTTGATGGACCCCAGCACAGAAGCTACGGTGGTTTTCTATCCACCGTTGAAACCCTTCTGTAGGGCCCACCATGCTGTATTTTTTTTCACTCAGACCTGCTGGAAGGGAAGACATAAATGTCAGCTTGATCTAAGCTTAAATGGATCCCACCATAGGCAATTACAATGATTGACTCCCACTGTTGAATCTCCTTGTGGGGCCCACAATGATGGTGATGTGCCCTCTCACCTGTTGTTGTGGTCACACAAACCTTGGAAAAGGGACAACACAACTATCAGCTTTGCCATCAAATTGACCCTAAGGTCACTTGGGCCTCGTCATGGCCCAGCTGCAGAAAGGAAGCAGATTCAAAGTTCAAGTGGGCCCCGTCCCCCATGAAACAGCAATGACTGAATTTCTACCATTGAAACCTTCCTGGCCCCACCCTACCGTTTATTTGCCATCTAACCAGTTGATCGGGTCATATAGACCTTGATGAAGGGAAAATACAAGTATCAGCTTCGTCCACAAGCTCCAGTGGACCCCACTCGAGGGGGCGGTGGTGATTAAAGGCCCACACAGCCAAACTGTGACAGATGTGCGGTTGAAGAGTCACCACCATGTTGGAGTGGTAGTGAACTATCACCATGTGGGTAGATTTGGATCATGTGCGTTTCTCCCAATGATGATGGCTTTCCACTTTTCAGCGAGTGGAAAAAAAGCACCAAAAAAAAAAAAAAAAATCACTGGAATACTAAACCAATTTTTAGCAAATAAGTAACTGATGATTAATTGTTAACCAAACTTACTTTTCTTAGATAAGTAACTTAACTCCTACCATCAGCAGGAAAAGGTACTTCTCTAGTTGCATCCAAACGGGCCCCTAAAGACCTAAAGGGAGTTCTTAATCTTTCCGCTGCAACAGAACCAACACTAGAAACTGAATTCTTAATTCTTGCTAATCATATAATGAGTACTGAGTAAACTGACCCAAAAAAGTTGACCGCAGAAGATCACTCAAAAAAGATGGTTCCAAAAAAATAAGTGTAACATGAATAAGTGAATGCCAGAAGAAGAAGATGATTATGATCAAGAAGAAGAAGAAGAGAGGAGTAATTATGGAATAAAGCTATTAAGTCCTGTAAATGAATCGATTAGCTGGAGAAAAATTTAGAGAAGCTTACCATTTTCAAAACAATGAAAGGGGCCATTGATATTTTCCAATTTAAGACAAGCATGAACATGATCAGTATAATCACTTTCAAGAAAGTGGATTTACCTTATCGAGATCAACCTGTTTCTGCTCACAAATGCACAAGGTTCGCACACTACTGTCATGACGACTCTGGCTAGATACCAATTGGCTCTCTTTTAATAATCCCTCCAGGTGAGCTACATGCTGTACAAACAAATTGTCCTATAAATTTGGTAAAAATACAATCTAAAACAGAAATGTGCTTGTTGATGATTGAAAATATATCTTAACTAACCCTGGCATCATAAGCCCGGCGATCCAATATCTCACACAAATCAACTTGGCATCGGACAGAATGAATAATTTTAGCAAGGGAATTTATGTTACGAATCTCCTTGTCCAAGTCTTCTAGAACAATTGATCTCATAGATCCAGAATCCTTTGGTGAAACCAAGTCAACCTTGTTAAGAATTACCACATCCTACAAAAGAACAAAAACCATCAGGAGATATAGTAAACATATACCTCAAACCGAATATCCAATAAGGCGAGAACCATGTAAATTACTGGGTGCATGAAGAAGAGAGAATGAAAGGTTGTATTTAATCACATGCTTCCACAACATCAATCATTGAGACAGCAATGAGACAATAATTACCGCAAATGCAATTTGAAGAAATGCTTCAGGAAATGAAGCCGCATCATGATGCTCATCAAGCTGCAGTCGAAGGTTTTTCGCATCCACTACCTGGAGCAAACCAATAAACGATAAGATATTAAAAAAAAAAAAAAAAAAAAAAAGATCTGATAAGATATGATAACAAATGTAATCAAACAACATGAGAAAGTACATCCACTGCTGCCAGACTAATGAAAACTTGTAAGCACAAAACTCAAAATAAATTGCTTAAGAGGAATAAGCCCAAACTCCAAATAAATTGCTTCAGCAAAAATCAACAAAGTGCATGAAAAGAGGGGAGAGAGAATCATCTCCCAATTCGTCCTCTCACAACTTTCCATAAGGAGATCTTATTGCAGATGGATCATTTCCCATTCTATGAACATTAACCCAAGCAAAAGGCGTCATTTCCCAATGATGATGTAACTGACAAGATAGTGAGGCTGATTAGCTTCATATATTGTTCCTTTTGACACATAACCAACCAGCAATAAGTATCACCCTGTCATTTAATGGAAAGTTGGCATGCGTCACTTGTCATTGGTATATTTTCAAAATAGTTGTGTGAATGACTGTGAGATCATACAATGAATTGCCACATTGTAACACGCTCCTGACTCAGAACCAGGGTTGAGAAACTTAGGACTCAAAATCAACTTGGACTCCTTCATAACCCTTCAAAAAAAAAAAAAAATCAACTTGGTCTGCCTATAAAATTCAACACAGATGGGTCAACATAGCTCCCGCCCCCCAAATTCGAAAACCAAAAATGTTACTTTCCAACTCCTGAATTCGACGCTGACAAGGATTTTTTTTTTTTTCATGCTGTCACGCCACAAGTTTGGCGAGTGGGCTCACCAAATTCCCGAACTCCAAACCTAGTTTGCAACAATAAGGCGTTTCCAATTTCCAATTATCACACCCTATACTTGGCGAATGGGCTCACTAGATTCCCAAGCTCTAACTTAAGATATTAATTTACTTTAACATGATCAATCCCAACAACCCACATAATTCCATAACACATCCAAAATTCAGAAAGCACAATCATCCATCCAAATATTACAGTCCCAAATTTTTCGAAAGAAACACGCAAAATAGAAAAGCAGTAGAGCAGGCTAAGCATCAGGAGCTCCTAGTGGGCTTAATAATACCTTCCTGAAAAATTAAAGAAAATGTAGGGTGAGCTTCACAAGCTCAGTGGGTATACTGGGTCTAAAGCAGGTAAATAACTAAGCATGTTATCATTGGTTAGCATGTTATAACAAGTAGGGAATATAACCAACACATGGTGTGGTCGGGATCAGCGTTCCAAGTTTCGGTATCGCTACAAGTTTCGCTAGCCGGAGATACAGAAATAATATCGATATCGCTGATAACCAGAAATGCAGGGAAAAACGGTGGAATTTTTTAGTGAAACCTCAGGAGATGATAAAATACACATATTTGCATATTTATGAATAAAAAAATTGCAAAAAGAATGCATACATAATAGGTTTCTATTTAATGGGGGCCTACAAGCATGTGCTGCTGTAAGAAATCAGTCCAACCATCTCATCCATCCCATCTATCCATCCAATATCTGACCTTCCATCCAAACATCCATTGATATTTCAGAATATCAGTAAAACATGATATTTCCTAACAAATCGTTAACAACTGAAAAAGAAACTAAAGATTGTGGTCTCATTATTGCCATGTTGCGATAATGATAATATCGTGATATTATCAATATTATCGTTGACAAATTGAATGTTGCATACAACCATACGCCGATAAAAAATATGAAATGGAAATTTTTTAACATACATTTTTGGCGTATCGATACATTGGCGATATTATCGAAATATTTGCAGATACATTGACGAGACAAGCAACACTTGGAATTTACACAGTAAAAAATATTGGCGATACATCGGCAGTATCAATGCATTGACAATACAAATGATGCCTGAAATTTACACAATTGAAAATATTTACAATATCGATACATTGGCGATGTTTAGTGATACATCGCCGATACCTAGAATTTTTATACCATCAGTGTTATCGGCATCGCTGAGCTAGAAATAGAGATAATATCGGGGATATTTCGATAATATCAGAGATAATGCAAACACTGGTCGGGATATTAGTGCGCGGTTTCACGAGTTGTGGGGTCCAACACAAAGAACTTCTATCTAAGCCAATCTCATGCCTAATTTGGATAGCAAGTTTCAAGGTGGCAAACTCCTAATACCAAGTTAGTCGCATACCTAACCAAAATCTTAGCCACTACAAATAAGCACTTGATAGTCTAGTTGCGCATCTACCAACCCAAGTATGAATGGATGCAAGGTTTAAATGTTAACATTACCATCCTTTATACAATACATCTCTAAACAGTCTGTCATTTCCTTACATAGACCTCAATCATTCCACACAAGTGCAAACCCAACATCTTTTGCACAAGTGTGAGATGCATTTCTAAAAAGTTAAGTCTGGGTGCGTCAACCCCCTCCCCATTCGGTCCTCGAATCGACAATGGGGGAACCAAATTTGTTTTATCCTACATGACATCAGCAATCAGAATAAAACATATTTACCCTCGTCCTCAACCCAGCACACGACATTAGGTAGGTTCATTACACATCTTCTCTTCCCGGTCCCAACTGTGTAAAGGGACTCTTGCACCTAACCTACTGTGCTCACCCGACCTACGACTGAAGAGGACCTAGCTAGAACCAACCTAAATAGGTTCCTTGGAGGATAGGCATCTCTAAATACAGGATCTATGTCTGAGGTGACAACTACTGATGAGGACACAAGACCATTTCAAGTGTACCAACGAAGAAAGCGCCACCCACAATTACCATCCTTGTGGTTAGGCGATGATTGAGGAGCATTGAAGAACCTACGCACGTAATTTGGCACATAGAAGACACGTGTGTAGGATGGAAGAAGACCCAACTGAAAGAATAGAAAAAGGCTTTTCTGAAGGTGGTCGGGCGCCCGGCCAAATTTGGCACCGGGCGCCCGAAATTCAGCAAATTTTCAGTTTTCCTTGCTGGACAGTTTCTGTCTTAGCCGGGGGCCCCGCCAAATTAGTCACGGGGCGCCCCACCAACGTACGAACTGTTTTTTTGTTGTTTTTTTTTAGAGATGTTTTAGGGGTATTTTGGTACTTTTATGTTTTCTTCTTGCTTATTTAAGTGGGTTAAGCCCTAATAACGTGATTAGTTGATTATGAATGAAAAGACAAACCTCTTTGGTGGCTTCTCTCTTCTCTCTCTCTCATGGTGCTTCTTCTCTCTCCTTGATCTTCTTCTTCTGATTTCTTCTGGTGCCCCTCAAATTCTTCCAGGTATTTTATCTCCTATTGTTATCCTTCTAAACTTCTGTTTTGCTATTCCCCACGATCTAAACCTTGAGAATCGATCCAAACCCTAAACCCCCAAATTCTCAAATCCCTAATCTGAGAAACCTCCTAGTTCTTCGGACTAGTGATCATCATTGATCGATTGGGTAACGCCATGCAAGATCGGGAGGTTCCATCCCTCGCCGGATCCAACCTAGACACTAATTGAATCCTATACTCCATGGTTGTGATGATGGCCCGTTCCATTGCATGTTTTCTTTCTGGTTTTCTTAGTTTATGATGATTAATGCTAGATTTCATTATTATTATTGCTTTTACTTCCGCTGGATAATTGTGATCATGAGCATGCATCATATTTAGGGCTGTCCTGCATCAAATTTGGTATCAGAGAATAGGCTTGCATGGTTTGTGTCTAGATCGAGTTATCAAATTAGGGTTTTGATTTTTAGGTTTGTTTTAGGAAAGTTCCAGATTTAGAAAGTTTCCGATTTTAGAAACTTTCCAATTTTAGAAAGTTTCCTAATTTGGAAAATTTTCAGATTTGAGTCGTTTTCTGTTTTAGTTTAATTGTGTCAGTCCATATTAGTTTTGCATTCATCTTGTGAGTCAAAGCACCTAGTGTCTAGTTGGGTAGAGTTTTGGTTCAAGTCTTATTTGTATGCCCACAAGAAGAGGTAGAGGTTTCGGACTTCAGCCTACTATGAGTAACGAGCAGTTATCTGAGCAACTTGCTCAATTAATACAAAAGATAACCGCTCTAGAGGCAAGTCACAAGCGTGATTTTGCCCGCCTTGAGAACCAGATCACCACTACCAGGACCAAGGTCGAGCAACTAGAGGCGTCCCAAAGGGAAAACCTCGCTGTTGGGGATGATGCGCACTCCCAAGTGGGAGGAATTGTAGAGGAACGCACTGTCATACGTGGAGGTAGTGAAGATGGAGATCGTGGTAACGGTCGTGGTGTTGTGCGAGAAGCACGAGCCCCATATGATCATCAAGACCGCTATGATCCAGATGAGCGTGCGATGAAGAGCGTTAGAGTCGAGGCTCCAAGTTTTGATGGGCGCTTGGACCCCAAGGCATTCCTTGATTGGGTTGCTGACATGGACCACTACTTTGAGTGGTATGGCATGTCAGAAAACCGTCAAATGCGGTTTGCTAAAATGAAGCTTGTGGGTCAGGCCAAGCTCTTTTGGACCAACACTGAGCGTAGGATAGAAAGAGTTGGTAGAGCCCCTATCACACATTGGTATGAGATGAAAGAGAAGTTGAAGGAGAAGTATCTTCCTCTCTCATACCGTCAGAAGCTCCTTGACCAATGGCAGTCTTTATACCAAGGGTCAATGTTTGCCGCTGACTACATCACTAAATTTGAAGAATATGTGATGCGATGTGATATCCAAGAAGACCCTCTAGTGACGCTCTCGCGTTTCAAGACGGGCCTTTGTGCGGATCTTCAGCGCGAGCTTATGACTCGGCCCTTGACGGACTTGGATGAAGCATATCAAGTTGTGCAGGAGTTAGAACAATACCTAAAGACTCTTGTCGTCCGTCGTTTCGAGTCCCGAGACTCCAGTGCTAGATCTAGTTCCCAGGGAACGAGACCTAATGTTGGCAGTCAACCTAGGACACAGGCGACCATTCCGCCTAGGCCTAGGGAGGACAAGGGCAAAGGGATTCTGGGTGCAGGTTCTAGTGGAGGTAGCTAAGTGAGATGCTACGAGTGTGGCAATCTGGGCCACATATCTAATCAGTGTCCTACGAAGAGCCGTGGGAAAACTTTAGTTATAGGCGAGTCCCACGAGGGTGGAGATGACCAGGGTGATTATGAAGTTGAAGAGTATCACCCTGAAGGAGGACTTACTGATGATGAAGAGTTAGATGGAGAAGCAACGCTTGCAGTAGTCAGGCGTGTGCTAGCTCAGTCTAGGAGTAGTGCTGACTGGCGTCGAAGCACTATCTTCTACACTATTGCCAAGTGTGGTGAAAAGAATTGTAAGGTGATAGTGGACAGTGGAAGTTGTCAGAATGTGATTTCCACTAACACCTTAGAGCGATTGAAACTGAAACCCACACCTCATCCAGACCCATATAAAGTCTCTTAGGTTGACAAGACATCCCTACCTGTCACCCATCAATGTCTAGTCCCCATCGAGTTTGGGTCATACAAGGAGTCCCTGTGGTGTGATATCTTACCTATGGATGTGGGACATGTTATCCTAGGTAGACCGTGGCTATTCGATAATGATGTCACGATCTTTGGTCATTCCAATGCGTGTACCTTCATGCATAATGGTAAAAAGATCAAACTTAACCCTATGCCACCTGAGAGCACACTAGGGAAGAAAAAGGATGAGAAGGCAAGTGAGCCTAAAGGAGTGGGAAAATCCAAGCCTAAGTCTCTACATACAATCAATGCAAGAGAGTTTGAAAAGGAGACTAAGGAGGATTCTATGGTGTATGGCCTTGTGGCTAGAGAGATTACACCTGAGGTTCCATTAGAGTTACCCCGTGAGGTGACTTCGGTCCTGAAGGAATACAGTGATGTATTTCCTGAAGACTTACCGAATGAGTTGCCACCTATGAGGGACATACAGCATGCCATTGATCTTGTCCCAGGGTCAACTCTACTGAACCTTCCTCACTACAGGATGAACCCTGCAGAACATGCAGAATTGAAGAGGCAAGTTGATGAGCTTCTGCAAAAGGGTTTCATCCAAGAGAGTATGAGCCCGTGTGCTGTGCCTGCATTGTTGACGCCAAAGAAAGATGGCACGTGGCGCATGTGTGTGGACAGCCGTGCCATAAACAAAATTACTGTCAAGTATAGGTTTCCCATACCTAGACTTGATGATATGCTTGACATGATTGCGAGGTCCACTATATTCTCTAAGATAGACCTCAAGAGTGGATATCACCAAATCCGTATACGCCCAGGGGATGAGTGGAAAACTGCGTTTAAAACAAAAGATGGGTTGTATGAGTGGTTGGTCATGCCCGTCGGCTTGACTAATGCACCCAGTACGTTCATGCGGGTGATGACACAAGCTTTGAGGCCGTTCATGGAAAAGTTCCTGGTGGTGTACTTTGATGACATTCTTATTTATAGTACCACTAAGGAATCACACCTTGAACATTTAAAGGCGGTCTGTAGCGTCCTTGGGAAGGAAAAGTTGTACGCTAATCTTAAGAAATGTGCATTCATGTCTAGCCAAGTTGTGTTCTTAGGATTTATAGTGTCATCTGAAGGGATGCGTGCAGACCCTGAAAAGGTCAGGGCCATAGTTGAATGGCCAGAACCGAGGAACATTCATGAAGTGCGAAGCTTTCACGGCCTAGCAACTTTCTATCGTCGGTTCATTAGGAGTTTTAGCACGATCATGGCTCCCATTACAGAATGCATGAAAAAGGGAGAGTTCGTGTGGTCCAAAGCCGCAGTCAAGGCTTTTAAGGAGATTAAGGGCAAAATGGTAGAAGCTCCTGTCATGCGTCTACCTGACTTCTCTAAAGTCTTTGAGGTGGCATGTGATGCGTCTGGTGTTGGTATCGGTGGAGTGTTGAGCCAAGAGGGCCATCCTGTAGCCTATTTTAGTGAGAAATTGAATGAGGCAAAACAGAAATACTCCACTTATGACAAAGAGTTCTATGCGGTAGTGCGATCCCTGAGACATTGGCGTCATTATCTCCTACCGCAAGAATTCGTCTTGTTTTCTGACCATGAGGCTTTGAGATATTTGCATTCTCAGAAGAAACTCAACCCAAGGCATGCCAAGTGGGTAGCGTTTCTTCAGGAATACTCGTTTGTTTTGAAACACAAAGCCGGGGTTGAAAACAAACCAGCGGATGCCCTTAGTAGAAGAGTGGCATTGCTCAACTCCTTGAGTGTAGAGGTAGTCGGGTTTGAGCAACTGAAAGATGAATACCCCACATGTCCTGATTTTGGGGGTACTTACACATCGCTCTCTAGTGACCAGCGTATTATGGACGAATATGTTCTTAAAGATGGCTTCCTTTTCAAAGGAGATAGACTTTGTATTCCCCGTATGTCCCTTCGTGAATTCCTCATCTGGGAGCTTCAGCTGGCCATTTTGGTCGTGACAAGACCATTGCCCTTGTGGAAGATCGTTTTTATTGGCCAAGTCTCAAGCGAGACGTAGCCAAAGTTTTAGGGCAGTGTCGTACATGTC
Organism: Liriodendron chinense; assembly: GCA_003013855.2. NCBI lineage: Eukaryota > Viridiplantae > Streptophyta > Magnoliopsida > Magnoliales > Magnoliaceae > Liriodendron > Liriodendron chinense. Next base: position 4,799,257 of record ML058510.1, on the reverse strand, counting down.
AACTGGCAAAGCAGAAAAAGCAAAATACAGGGCTGTATACGCCATTGCCAGTGCCACATGCTCCGTGGCAGGACATTAGTATGGACTTCGTGCTTGGGCTTCCCAAGACAATCAAGAAGCACGATTCCATTTTTGTCGTGGTGGACCGTTTTTCTAAAATGGCTCATTTTCTCCCATGTTCGAAAACGTCGGATGCGTCTCATGTCGCTCGTATGTTTTTTGATGGTGTGGTGCGTCTCCATGGGTTACCTAAAACCATAGTGTCTGATCATGATGTTCGATTTACTAGCTATTTTTGGAAGACACTGTGGCACATTATGGGAACTCGTTTGCAATTCTCTACTGCTTACCACCCACAAACAGACGGTCAAACTGAAGTGGTAAACCGTAGTCTTGGAAATCTTCTACGTTGTCTAGTGGGTGAACATGTTAAGACTTGGGACCTAATTTTACCAACTGCTGAATTTGCTTATAATAGGTCAGTAAATCGATCTACAGGGATGAGTCCATTTGAAGTTGTTAGTGGGTATAAACCTAGAATGCCAATAGATCTCTTACCCATGTCTGTCACCCAAAGGTCTTCTGAATCAGCCGATGCATTTGCACGACATATCCATGAATTGCATACGCATATTAGACAGCGGATAAGTAAGAGTAATGATAATTATAAAATTTCAGCTGATTCTCATCGTAGACTGCAAGATTTTCAAGAAGGAGACTATGTAATGGTGAGGGTAAGGCCAGAGCGGTTCTCACAGGGTTCCGCTAAGAAATTACAAGCACGTAGTGCTGGACCATTCAAGATAGTGCGGAAAATTAGGTCCAATGTGTATCGGATTGACCTTCCATCTGAAATGGGCATTAACCCGACTTTTAATGTAGAAGATCTAGTCCGTTCCCCTGACCCGACCATTGATCCATCATTTCATTCATGGCCCTATTCTGATTTTGCTTCACAACCCCTTCCACCTCTCCCTCCACCTATTGTCCATAAAGAAGAAATTGAAGAGGTCTTGGATGATGAGATAGTTTCCATGCGAGATGGAGGTTTCCAGAGGTACCTTGTCAAATGGAGGAACAAACCACCTTCTGAATCTACGTGGTTGACTGAAGCGGAAATACAGCGTGTTGATCCAGACTTACTAGAGCGCCACAAGAGTTTTAACTCGTCGGAGTCGAGTTTTTCTCACCCGAGGGGAGTTGATGAGGACACAAGACCATTTCAAGTGTACCAACGAAGAAAGCGCCACCCACAAGTACCATCCTTGTGGTTAGGCGATGATTGAGGAGCATTGAAGACCCTACGCACGTGATTTGGCACATAGAAGACACGTGTGTAGGATGGAAGAAGACCCAACTGAAAGAATAGAAAAAGGCTTTTCTGAAGGTGGTCGGGCGCCCGGCCAAATTTGGCACCGGGCGCCCGAAATTCAGCAAATTTTCAGTTTTCCTTGCTGGACAGTTTCTGTCTTAGCCGGGGGCCCCGCCAAATTAGTCACGGGGCGCCCCACCAACGTACGAACTGTTTTTTTGTTGTTTTTTTTAGAGATGTTTTAGGAGTATTTTGGTACTTTTATGTTTTCTTCTTGCTTATTTAAGTGGGTTAAGCCCTAATAACGTGATTAGTTGATTATGAATGAAAAGACAAACCTCTTTGGTGGCTTCTCTCTTCTCTCTCTCTCATGGTGCTTCTTCTCTCTCCTTGATCTTTTCTTCTGATTTCTTCTGGTGCCCCTCCAAATTCTTCCAGGTATTTTATCTCCTATTGTTATCCTTCTAAACTTCTGTTTTGCTATTCCCCACGATCTAAACCTTGAGAATCGATCCAAACCCTAAACCCCCAAATTCTCAAATCCCTAATCTGAGAAACCTCCTAGTTCTTCGGACTAGTGATCATCATTGATCGATTGGGTAACGCCATGCAAGATCGGGAGGTTCCATCCCTCGCCGGATCCAACCTAGGCACTAATTGAATCCTATACTCCATGGTTGTGATGATGGTCCGTTCCATTGCATGTTTTCTTTCTGGTTTTCTTAGTTTATGATGATTAATGCTAGATTTCATTATTATTATTGCTGTTACTTCCGCTGGATAATTGTGATCATGAGCATGCATCATATTTAGGGCTGTCCTGCATCAACTATGCACCCGTCTCATTCTTCTCAACAATATCTTCAAACTAGCCATCCCAGGGCCTCAACACAAACCATTCAACCATTGCATCTAATTGGCCATCACGAGGCCACCATATAAACCCCCGCTAATATGATACAATACCATTTCCATGTATGGGTGCTCATGTAGTCAAGTCACACAAGTCGTGTTAGCATATTTTCATTCATATGTAAAGGAATAAAAGCTAGAAGTCCATGGGTTTAGCCTTACCTTATTAGCACATGTCATTTCCTCAAGGAATGAAATCAAAGGCCCTTGATCATAGGTCCTTTTTGCCTTTCCAATTAATGTCTCAAATAGAATCTTAGTTTACCAAATATAAGCGCTTCCAAGCACATGTCTAGGTGTTCATGCATGACACCTTTTCAATCTCATCATGTCCCATTCCAAGATTCATGGGCCCACTTGGGCCTCTAACAAATGTAGCCTATGAGGCCAATGATTTGGCCAAGTCACTAACCACCCTTGGGCTCATATTTCTCCTCTTTTCTTTTTAGCTTTTAGTGGGCTTCCCTAAAGCCCATGCCCATATTCAAGAGTTATTCCTTCAAGTGCCTAAAGCCCATGAAATTGGTTCACAAGCATGCCATAGTTATCTAACTACTTAACATGTTACAATTATCATCATCCAAGTCTACAATATACCCAATCATTCATCTGGGTTGTCCACACGGTCGATGTGGTCCATGATCATGATTTGACCATTCATAACATCAAGGATTGGACTCCACTAAGTGTGGGCCCATGGCCATCAAAGATACAAGTGATAGGCCCTTTGAACCGTCAAAAATAAATATATACATGTACAATGCCAATGGGCCAAATGGAAGCATAAATTCAGACTTATCATCATGTGAACACATTCATACATAATAAGCAATCACACATAACACACACATACACATCAGGTGGGCCTGCCTATTAAAACATATTGGGCCTCGTAGAATTTAGAAATTGTCTCAGTTTTGGGCTTCACATGTGGGTCACATGCTTGCCCATCATTTAGGTCTCTTTGGGCCTTGAAGCGGCTCCGTATTTGGGCTCAAGTGGGCTTCACCATAAGGCCTACCACACTGCCCAAGGAAAGTTGCAGCATGGACCTAGAGTACATGCATCAAGGTGGGCCACATGGGTTGCCAAAACTGATGGACATCATGTATATACAACACATACATCTTGGTGGGCCTAAAGAAGGTTTCAACAGTGCGTGCGTGCAACACATGCAACGAGGTGGGTTACTTGGGCTTCCAAAAATGATAGGCAGTGTGTATAAAACACATACATCATAGTGGGTGCCACAGCGAGTGGGCCCACATGCTACCACTGGTGGGGATAGTGTGGATGTACACTATACACATCAAGGTGGGCTCCACAGCATGGAAGGTTTCAATTGTGGCCGTCATCATCCCATTGTTTCTTTTTTACGCCCACACCTTAAAATGATCTGGTGAGGAGGGACGATGTGGATATTGAATACATACCTTCAGGTGGGATCATACATACCTTCAGGTGGGGTCCCATGATGGGCCCCATTTGCTTTCGTTTAAATTGACATGCAGCAGCACATTGTTGCACGCTGTTTGCAGCAGCGATGCTGCTGCATTTTTACACACACACACACCCCTGCACTCCAGTTCTCATGAGAACTCGTGAGCACTTTTTAAGAACTCATCTCACGTGATATGAGCCCAAAATCTAAACCGTCCACGTGATGCAGCACCCTAAGAAACCTCAGGGACCCAACTTGTACCCTGATCCAGAACTTTGCTGGGCCATTTCCGCAAAGAGAGACAAATCAAGGGAGGAAACTGTTTCCTTTTGCCATGGCCCACCAAAGTTCTTTGGGGGCGTTCAAGCGCCTAGATTGAGGCATCATAAGTGACCCCCACTTTTCTCACATGGTAGGCCACATAGTGGGCTAAATAGGCCCTAAGATTTAGGTGATGTTGGGTAAACTGAAAAATGAAGTCTGAAAATTAATTTAAGTGCTGAAAACTTAAAGTGCTGAATTTTAGTACTTATAAGTACTAAAAAATCTGTTTAGTAATTTATCTAAAAAAAGTCTTGATATCTGAAATTAAGCACTTTATTCACAAAAATCTGTTTGGTTAACACAAACTATAAATGTCTAAAAAATGACAACTTGTCATATTTGCCCCTATTGTCTCAATTTCTATCCTATGCAGAGCATGAGACAAAATATTTTATTGTTATGTCACCAAATTTCACACACCTATGCCTAATTCACATACATCTCTTAAACATAATTCTTTGATTGATGGACCATGTGCGATACACTTATCGATAAAATAATCATAATCATTCAATTCGTGTCCTTGAATTGGACAACTAATAAAAGAAACACAATAACATCTCACATATTAATCGGGAGAGGTTGATATGAAGATTAGGATCATCTAATATTTATTTATTTATTTATTATTATTATTTATTTATTTTCATGGTCTATCCACAATGAGGTCCATGTTTACAGTATTATGTCCATGTGATCTGCTCAATAGGTTGGATGGAAAATAATCATTATAGTATGCCTCAAGAAGTTTTTAAGAGTGGCCTGTCTACTTGAGATTTGGATTGGCCTCTTTTTTGGTCTCATGTCCTAAAATAAGTTGGCAATTGGATGGACGACATGGATAAAACACGTACATCATCAATAGGCATATAGAGCACCGTCATATATAGGTATGTCGTGTATATGCCATCCCCGCCTCAAGCATATGAGTCCTCACCATCCAAAAAAAAGACAGCCCACCTTGATGTCTATATTAAATCCATGCAGTCCAACCATTTTGCCAGCTTATTTTAGGGCATGGGCCCAAAATGTGGCAATCCAAATCTCAGGTGGACCAAACCATAGGAAAATATTGTAATTGAACACCCGTAATTAAAAACTTCCTAGGGGCCACGAAAGTTTTGGATGAAGCTAATATTTGTGTTTTCCCTTCATCCAGGTCTGTGTGACCTAACCAACAGGTGGGATGGCAAATAAGCATTACAATAGGCCCTAGGAAGCTTTTAATGGAAGACGTTCAATTACATTGCTTTTCAGTGGTGTGGTCCCTGTGAGATTTGGATCTACTTCATTTTTGGGATAATGCCCTAGAATGATATGGAAAAACTAATGGACGGCTTGGATATACAACACATACATCAAGGTGGGACCCACAATCAGGGCAACGCCCACTAACGAAGTAGCGGATAACACCAAAACCGCTGGTTTGTGTTGGTGTTGGAAAATTGTGTGGGCCCCACTATGATGTATGCGTTATATCCACACAATTCATCCACTTTGTCAAACATCATGAGCCCCAAACATGAGGCAAATCTAAGGCTCTAATGGACCACACCACAAAAAAGAACTACCAAGAAATTTTTAATGGTGAGCATTCAATCACCACTGTTTCCTATAATATGGTCCACTTGAGATTTGGGTTTGCTTCATTTTCTGAGACCATGGCCTAGAATGATGTGGAAAAACTGATGGGCGACTTGGATATGCAACACATCGAGGTGGGCTCTATGGTTAGCTAAACACCCATTACAATCATAGCTGGTAACAGCTCATCCGCCCATAATATTGGGATTGCCTACGGCACCTAAGTAGTTACCTTGTTTACGTGACAAAGTTATGTGGCCCCAGCCCTGATGTATGTGTTATATCCATACCGCCCATCCATTATTTTAGGTAATTTTAGGATTTGAATGCAAAAATGAGGCAGATCCAAAGCTCAAGTGGATCACACCATAGCAAACAGTGGGAATTGAACGCCTACCATTGAAATCTTCTTGGGGGCCATATTAGTTTTGGAGCAAACTGATATTTGTGTTTCCCTTCATCTAGGTTTGTCTTACCTTATGAACAGATTTGATGGTAGATAAACATCATGGTGGGCCCTAGGAAGGTTTCAATAGGGTGTCATTATCCTTGTAGGTTCCTTTGGTGTGGTCGACTCGAGCTTTGCGTCTGCCTCATTTTTTGGCTCATGTTCTAAAATGATTTGACAAAATGTATGGACGGTGTGGATATAACACATACATGATGATGTAGGCCAAAGAACTTTGCCACGTGAATATGGCTTTTATGGTGTGCGAGAAAGCTGGTGCAAAAGTTAGAAAGAGGGCAAACTTGTCATTTAAAAAAAAAAAAAAATCTAATTCAAAATGACTTACCTGCATTGAGTGTTAAGTATTAAGTCAAATGAGGAAGGCTTAAAAAAATTCCTGATTTTTCAGTGAAGTTCCAAATTAAGCACTTAATATTTCAGATTTAATAAATGCACTGAATCATGAAAAATCACTGAAAATAGTCTATTTCAGTGATAAGTGGTGAAATTAAGTTTTACCAAACAGGCCCGTAGTCCAAACTACAAGCCAAAAGGGCCTTACAATTGCCCTACAACAAGCTGTCCCAAGTTGGGATAGCAAGGTATCCTGTCTTGGGGCCAAGTTTGAGCAGCCACTAAGAGCTCATGTGGGCCCCATTTCTTGTCAGAAGTGGGCTCCACCTTAGGCCACATGCTAGGGTGCATTTAGCCCCAAAAATGGGTAGCAAGTTTGGCCCAAACATATCTTAAAACAGAGCCCTAAATCTATCCAAAAGATTGGACTGCAAGGAACCTTGTTGGAGACCAATGTTGGGGCAAGATTAAATACCATGGTGGGCCCTCCTTTGATCAGCAAGGTGGGCCCCACTCATGGGAATTTGAACCCCAAGGATGGGCTCCAAACACAACAAAGAAAAAGGGATGAAAAAGAAAGAAAGAGGAAGATGGGAGGGTATACCCACCTCAAAATGCTAAGGACTCCTTGCTCTACTCCTCTACTCCCCCCTCCCTCTTCTCTCTAGCTCTTAGAAAATCTGGAAAAGTTCCAAACTCTTGCTTAGAATTCTTCAAATATAAGGAGCGTGGGTGGAAATCCTAGTTGGCACTTTGGTGGATTTTTATTGGATGGTGTTGGGTGAGTGGATTGTGACATGGCTAAGGGGCTAGCATGCATTGGCCAATGGTGAGGTGGCTTGGCATGCATTGGCTCATTGGGAGGTGTTGTAAGAGAAGCGGGGTAGGAAATGATTTGTTTGTAAGAGGAGTGTGATGAGTAATGATTAATTTGGGAGAGAGTGAGAGGAAGTTGTAGAGAATGGGTGATGTCAAAAGCGCCTTGATGATGTGTAAAGGCACATGGTGATGTGTAAAGATACATGTGACATGTAAAAGTGCATGGTGACATGGAAAGGTGAAGTCAAAGTCTCTCCTTTGGTCTTTGATGAACATTTGACCATGTTATAATACAGTGTGGTGTATGGTGCTATGGTGCTCCTCCTTGGCTATCGGCACATGTGTCGTTGGACGTGTGCGGAGGTTGAGGGTCTACACATGAGGGGTCTAGATGAGCATGTGCAACGCACCGGATCACAGATAACATATCTAAAAGTGTTAGGAATTCCCAGGTCCCACAGTAGTGACTTAGATGACTCATGTTTTTCTTAATTAAATTATTTTATTAATTTAAAAATAAATGTGAATATATAAAAACTATGAATTACCAATAAAATTCATGATATGTGTTTAGTACTATGCTATTTTGTCAAGCCAGCGATCAGGCAGTGGACAACCTTCAGAAGATGTCAGTTTCTTTTGAAGCGATGTCAGGTCTGAAGATTAACATGGCAAAATCGGAGTTCCTCGGGATTAATGTGGGGGTAGCTGACCTCCACAAATTAGCGTTTAGCAGGAATTTTTGGCTGCAAGGTGGGGGCGTTTCCCTCCACCTACTTGGGGCTTCCTCTTTGCATCGGAAAACCTCTGAAGCATTTGTGGGACAGGGTGATCGAGAGGGTCGAGAGGAAGTTAGCCTCATGGAAGTGTTGTTACCTGTCTTTAGGGTGTCGTCTCATGCTCATCAAGGCGGCCATGGCTAATATGCCTTTGTATTTTATGCTCCTCTTCAAGTGCCCCAAGATGGTGGTCAACAGACTCGAGAAGATAAGAAGAGAGTTCCTCTAGAGAGGCACTTGTGAAGGGAACAAGTTCCATTTGCTTAAGTGGGAAGAGGTTTGCAAACCGTATAAAGAGAGAGGAGCTGGCATTAAACCTTTAGGGGCTATGAATACGGCCCTTCTTGGAAAATGGGCCTAGAGGCTTGAGAAAGAGAAGGGTGGCTGTGGAGGGAGGTGGTCGCTCTCAGATATGGGGTTAACGAGAGCGGGTGGTTCACGAAGCATTCGTCCCTCTATAGAGCTTCGCTGGAAAGCAGTTATGGCCACTGAAGCTTTTGTTCGTCAGGGAGTTGCATTCTCAATGGCTAATGGGAGACAGGTTCGCTTTCGGGAAGACGTGTGGTGTGGAGACCGCTCTCTTGTAGAACAGTTCCCTATCATTGCTCGTGTTGCTGCCAATCGCTCCACTCAGGTTGTAGACTGCTTCTCCCTGGTTGGGGGAGCGGTGGTTTGGGCCCCTCGATGTTGTGAGAGCCTTTTGGAAAGCGAGGAGGAAGAGAACCTACAGCTCCTGAAGACAATTTCTTCAGTGACTTTTGTAGACCAAGCAGAGGACTCAATGACCTGGGGTAAGAGTTCTAATGGAGAATTGTCGGTCAAGTCGTTTGTTAGTTTGATTGGAGATTCGAGACCATCAGTTTTGTCACCCCTGTTTTGCCAATGGTCTTATGGGACCCCTCCTCGAGTTTCTAGAGAATATTAGTATATATGTGTGTTAGTATGTGGCTCTTTTATTGTAAGTGCATGTGCACATCTTTTCTCTTCTCCTACAGTGTACTATATGCTTATTCTAATAAAGCTTTGTGTGGTGGGCATGTGGCACACATACACAATATTCACCCTAAAACTCTCTCTCACCCTCTCTCCTCTTCTTCCACCCTAATCATCTAATCTTCTTCTACTTGGTATTAGAGCTAAGATCAGAATATTCCGCATCAAGGGAGTTGAGAGGCGACATGTCAAATTGCTAACGTCAGCAGCCGTACGGCTGACGTCAGCAAAGTACGGTCAAATGGACCCCGTTTGAGCTGAAAGTTTAGGGGTTTGATAGATCTCTATTTTAGAAGATTTGTCATGATTTTTTGAGAATTTTTTAGAGCCTTCTTGATGGTGATTTGGCTAAAATAGTGAAATTCGAAAATCGGGCCCCGAATCAGTTTTTCGTCGATTTTTCTCAAATCGGTAAGCTTTTCTCTTGTTTCTTTCCTCTAGATGGACTGATATCTCTCACTCAAGCTAATATTGGAGGAGTTTTTGGCTGATATTAAGATTTGAGTGGGTTTTAACCCCAAATAGAGGTGCGGTCATGTCATTTTTGGGCTGTTTGCGTCAGATTTGAGTCCTTTGGGTGGTATTTTCAGAGTTTTCTGGTTGATTGGGGTTAGTCTCTCATCTCCTCAAAGGATTGCTTATTAGAGACTTTGTTGAAGTACATTTTACTTAGACCCCTCATTCTTATGGAGGACAAAGGGCAATCTCATCTTAGCATGGGTTCGCTTGAACCCAGCCCACTCCAAATCACCTCAATTAAGTTGAATGGTGATAACTATCTTCAATGGGCACAATCTGTAAAAGTGTTCTTGGGGACTCGTGAGAAGTTGTCGTATATTCTGGATGATCCCCCAAGCTCTACAGAAGACACCTACAAGACTTGGACAAAGGAGAACTATCAAGTCATTGCGTGGTTGTTGAACAGTATGGATCCTTCGGTTAGCCACTCCGTGATGTTTTTGTCATCGGCTAAAGGCTTTTGGGACTCCCTCCATGATATGTACTCCGATTCTAAAAAATTTTCATGGGTATTTCAGCTTATTCAAGAAATTGGTCGGTTCCAACAAAACTCAAGATCATTAAAAGATTACTATTCGACACTTCGAGGCATGTGGGATGAGCTGGACTTGTATCAACATCTTCCTTCGAAATGTCTAGACGATCACGAGCATGCTCGTAAGCAACGGGATGACACTTGTGTTATGCAGTTCCTCGCAGGGTTGAACTCCGTCTACCTCAGTGTTCGGGATCAAGTGGTTGTTAATGATCCCCTTCCTCCGTTGACAACAGTCTATGCCATGTGCCAGCGCGCTACTATATCAGCTCTTCCTTCACATCCTTTTGTACCACCAGAGCGTTCAGCACACCTTGCTGGCGATCCATCTTCCATTTTTCCTAAATCTCGCGCACCATCTTCGAGGTCGTGGTGGACGTGGACGAGGACATGATAGTTCCCGCATTTGTTCGCATTGTGGTGGAACTAATCACACTATTGATTATTGTTGGCAGCTCCATGGTCGTCCTACGTGTGTTGTTGCCTCTATTACAGCTACTGTTGCTCCTGAGGGACAACCTTCCACCCTGGCAGCTGAGCAGCCTTCTTCTGGAGAAGTCTCTCATTATTTCTTGAGCAGCTTATGATGCCCTGATGCGGCTTCATATTCGTGATGTTCCAGAGCCTTCTCATGCAACTTCGGCCCAGTCAGGTACCGCTCTTCTAGCATCTTCTTCTACCACCTCCTGGGTCATTGACTTTGGAGCTTCCTCCCACATGACTGGTAAGTCACATCTCTTTTCCTCTTATTCTCCTTCCTCCCACTCTCAATATGTTACAGTCGCAGATGGAACACATGCCCCCATTTCTGGGATTGGTTTCATCTCCCTTTCCCCTTCCTTGCCATTGTCCTCAGTCTTGCATGTACCTCGTTTTCCATTAAACTTACTGTCTGTTAGCTCCCTTACTAAATCGTTGAATTGTTCGATTACCTTTTACCCTTCTCATTGTCTTTTTCAGGACCTACAGACGAAGAAAGTGATTGGTGGGGGGGCATGAGCGAGGAGGCGTTTATCTTCTCAATGATACACCTGTTGCTGCTTCAAGTACCTCTTCTTTTGATCGAGACTCCATCACACGATGGCATTGCCGTTTAGGATATCCTTCCTTAGCTTGATTGAGACTTTTGTTTCCTTCATTCTCAGTTACTAAACATTTGTGTTGTGATATTTGTGAATTATCAAAACATCATCGTACTATGTTTCCTCCAAGTGTTTCAGGAAGGAAATCCCAACCTTTTGATCTGGTTCACTCAGATGTCTGGGGACCAGCCCCGGTTACTTCCACTTTTGGTTTTAAATATTTTGTCACCTTATTGATGATTATTCTCGCATGACCTGGGTTTACCTTTTGAAATCAAAGAGTGAAGTGTTTGATATGTTTAAAGTGTTTTATCATGAAGTGTGCACTCAATTTCAATGCTCAATTAAAACCCTCCATTCTGATAATGGGGGGCAGTACATGTCCACTCCCTTTTTGTCCTTCTTACAGGAACATGGTATTTTGTCTCGGACATCATGTGTTTACACTCCACAACAAAATGGTATTACAGAACGAAAGAACCGTCACCTTCTTGAAATCGCACATACCCTTCTTCTTGGTATGCAGCTACCTAAGCATTTTTGGGGCGATGCTCTTCTTACTTCCACTTTCCTTATTAATCATATTCCCTCACGTATATTGTCTTCCAAATCCTCATTTAATATGTTGTATCCTCATGACAATCAATTTCCTTTACCCCCTAAAGTTTTTTGTTGCACATGCTTCGTTCAAATTTTGGATGGTCGTAATGATAAACTTAGTCCCAGGGCAACTAAATGTGTTTTCTTAGGGTACACTCGGAGCCAGAAAGGGTATAAGTGTTATGACCCCTCGACTCGTAAGAAATATATCTCTGCCGATGTAACATTTTTGAAGATGTTCCTTTTTTTCGCCTCACGGTCGATCCCTCTGTGATCCTCTTGCGAGTGAGGGGGAGCATACTGCTTCTCCCCTTCCTCTTGTCACTAGTGATCATAGGGAGACTCTTTCACCTCCCATTCCTAACTATGTTGGTGATTTGGGTGACCCAAAGCCTCTGCGAGTGTATCATCGTCGAGATAAATCTTCATGCGCTCCGCCGTCCACGCTTCCACTCACTTTGGATGTTGGCTCAGGTGATTCTCCTACCTCAAGTCCGGATCTTCCCATTGCCTTGCATAAAGGGACACGATCATGTACTCAACACCCCATTAGCAATTTTGTTTCATATGATCATCTTTCACCGTCCTTTCAGTCGTTTGCAGCTTCCATTTCATCACAGGCTATTCCTCGGTCTCTCTCTCACGCTCTTCAAAGTCCTGATTGGACGAAGGCAATGATGGAAGAAATGTTTGCTCTTGAGAAGAATCATACTTAAAAGCTAGTTTCTCTTCCTCCAGGGCACAAACCTGTTGAGTGTCGATGGGTGTACACGATCAAGTTCCTTCCCGATGGCTCCATTGATCACTACAAAGCCCGTCTTGTTGCTCGAGGATATACGCAGACTCAGGGCGTGGATTACTTCGAGACATTCTCTCCAGTGGCAAAACTTAATTCTATTCGTGTGGTGGTCTCCTTGGCCGTCAATTTATCCTGGCCCTTGTTCCAATTAGATGTCAAGAATGCATTTCTTCATGGGGATCTTGCGGAGGAGGCTCTACATGCATCAACCTCCAGGCTTTGTTGCTTCCCACAATCCTACGCTTGTGTGTCGATTGAAGAACGCCCTTTATGGGCTCAAACAGTCCCCACGTGCTTGGTTTGACAAATTCAGTCAAGCTCTCATGGAGTTTGGCTTTGTTCGTAGTCATGCCGACCATTCTCTCTTTATATGTCGACGATCGACGGGCATCATAGTTCTCATTGTGTATGTGGATGATATTGTACTGTCAGGTAGTGATTTGGTTGGCATGGGCGATGTCAAAGAATTTTTAAAGAACAAGTTTGAGATCAAGGACCTTGGTCCTCTTCGCTACTTTCTGGGCATCAAGGTTGCTCGCTCCCAAACCGGGGTATCCTTATCCCAACGAAAATATGCTCTTGATCTTCTCATGGAGACCGGCATGCTAGGATGCAAACCGGCTACCACCCCTATGGATACTTCACATAAGCTTCAGCCAGATGATGGTACTTTTCTTTCTGATCCTGGCATGTACCGTCGGCTTGTAGGTCGGCTCATTTATTTGACTATTACTCGTCTAGATCTCTCCTTTGCGGTGGGAGTTGTTAGCCAGTTCATACAAGCTCCCTGTTCTTCACATCTCACGACTCTTTACCGCATACTCCGGTATCTTAAATCAGCACCGAGCCTTGGCATCCATTTTCAGTCTCATGGTCATCTTCATCTTTCGGGCTATTCCGATGCCGATTGTGCGGGTAGTATATATGGTCGTCAATCTACATCCGGGTTTTGTACATTCCTAGGTGGTAATCTTGTCACGTGGAAAAGTAAGAAGCAATCAGTTGTTGCGCGCTCCTCAGCTGAAGCAGAATATCGTGCTATGGCTCATGCTACATGTGAGCTCGTGTAGCTTCGCACCCTTCTTGACGAACTTGGCTATTCTCCTTCGGGCCCTATTCCTCTTCATTGCGACAATCAGGCAGCCATACATATTGCTCGTAATCCTGTTTTCCATGAGCGCACCAAACATATTGAGGTTGACTGTCACTTTATTCGGGAGAAAGTTGCCTCGAAGGAAATCATCACTCCTTTTGTTCGGTCTGGGGATTAACTTGCGGATGTTCTTACGAAGTCTTTAAGTCGGGATGCTCTTCATCATGTTCGTAACAAGTTGGGCATGATCAACATCTATGCTCCAACTTAAGGGGGAGTCTAGAGAATATTAGTATATATGTGTGTTAGTATGTGGCTCTTTTATTATAAGTGCATGTGCACATCTTTTCTCTTCTCCTACGGTGTACTATATGCTTATTCTATTAAAGCTTTGTGTGGTGGGCATGTGGCACACATACACAATATTCACCCTAAAACTCTCTCTCACTCTCTCTCCTCTTCTTCCACCCTAATCATCTAATCTTCTTCTACTGAGTAATGCCTTTGTGTGGCTAGTGGGAAGGAGGAGAATTCTCACGATTGATAACTTACAAAGAAGGGCAATGATTCTCCCTAATATCTATCTCATGTGTATGGGGGAAGGGGAGTCTATCGACCACCTTTTCATTCATTGCTCCTTTGCGACTAAGGTGTGGAGTCACTTTCTCGCTACGTATAACATGGATTGGGTGATGCCGAATTGCGTTGAGAAGCTGTTCTAGGCATGACATGGTGGTGGAAGTGGTAAAGTGGTAAAATCCAAGTGGAGGTTGACCCTTATGGCAGTCTTATGGTCCATTTGGGGGGCTAGGAACGATCGCCATTTTCAAAATCATATCTTTGAGGCATCAAAAGTGATCGTGAAGACTGAAGGTCTTTTGAGGGATTGGGACATGGTTGTTAAGCCAGCCATAGTTGGTTTCCCTTAGTTTGTTCTTTTTGTTTGCCTTTTGTATTCTTTCCTCGCTCCTGTGAGTTTTCTAATAAAAATTTTATCATCTCTCAAAAAAAAAAAAAAAAAAAAAAAAAACTTAAATATTCTATTATTTAAGCTTGGTGGAAATAAAGCTTAAATAAAGAATAATAGAGCACTACAAAAATGCAAACATGTGAGATATTTGGAAGGTTTGCAAGACCTTTCTTAACATGTCAAGAAAAGTTTATAGCCATTCATTCTTCCTCGTTTGACTACCGAGTTCAAGCTCCTCAACTGCTCGAGCTAGCTATTGTCGAAACCAAAGTTTAAATGTTTTGTTTAGAATTTAAGCATTTTGTTATTTAAGCTTGATGAAAGTAAAGCTTAACTCACAAATAGTAGAGCACTCCAAAAAAGTGAACACATGAGGTATTTAAGAGGTTTACAAGACCCTTTTAAACCTGTCAAGACAAGTTTATAGTTGTCTGTTCTTCCTCATTCAACTACCAAGTTCAATGTTCCTCCACTACTTGAGCTAGCTATTGTTGACTCCAGAGTTCCAAACCCCAATTGAAAAAAATGGAGAAATAG
Organism: Liriodendron chinense; assembly: GCA_003013855.2. Classification (NCBI taxonomy): domain Eukaryota; kingdom Viridiplantae; phylum Streptophyta; class Magnoliopsida; order Magnoliales; family Magnoliaceae; genus Liriodendron; species Liriodendron chinense. Next base: position 4,784,156 of record ML058510.1, on the reverse strand, counting down.
GTGAGAAATGAAAAGTAGAAAGAGAAACTTGCTAAAAGAAGCTTGCATGTCTTTAAAATATGTTATAGTATTTAGATTTTAATAGTTAAATATCATAAATGTGATGCTAGAGCAATGGGCTAGAAGAAGAGTAGAAGAACGGATTTTTGCACAACCCACACAATTCAAAGAGGTTGATTTTTTAGGGTTTTCCCCTCTGCTTGTTATGTATGAAGAACGAGGAGTTGGTGAACTATCTCTTTATTCATTGTTCCTTCATTAGGAAGCTTTGGAAAAGATTCTTGGAGATTTTCAGATTATCATGGATGATGCCGGAATCAATTGAAGGCTTTTTTTCTTTCTTGGCATGGGGGTGGGGTTGGGAAGAGAGGGAGGATGCTATGGAGGTTGTCCTTGTTGGCAGGCATTTGGGCATTATGAGGAAAGGGGAATAAACAGTGCTTCCACAATTGTGGTGGGTCCAATTCGGAGGTTTTCATGAGAGCAAAATTGAATGTAATGGAGTGGGCCTCTAATGAAAAGCACTTATTGAGAGTCTCCTTTCATCTATATCTTGGGTCGTCCTATAGTTTTGTGGTGGTTTTGGCCTACTTTTAATAAAATCATTACCTTCCAAAAGAAAAATATTCTCCAAACTCACACTTTTTTCATTTCAATTCATCATTCATCAACTCCCCATATATATGACCTTAGAGATCTTTATATAAGCCTAAATACAAGGGATAGAGATCTAAATCATATGCTAAACATTGAGATCTAAATTTCAAATCCATAAAGGGAAATAACAACTAGTAAAAAAGATTCTAAATCTTGAAAGATCTTCCCAAAGTAACTAAAATATCCCGAGTATGGGCTGTTTTACATCCAGCACCATAATCAAATGGGTCCATCTAACAGCTATGGATGGCCCGGATGCATCAACATGTAACATAGCTTTCAGTATCTCTTTTAACTATGGTGTGTTGTAATGGCTGTTAAGAGGCCATAAAGGCCGTTACGTAAAGGTAACGGTGGCAAGCATTACATGTTACAAGGTCATAATGGCCGT